>JANUSC010000151.1:0-542605 GCA_025200525.1 Camellia lanceoleosa | reverse complement strand
AGGCAATATGATTTAATGCTCTACTTGTTACTTAGCATGGTTTTGTAATTTAATTAATTAAATTGTTAATTAGTTGAAGTGTTGTAATAATTGGTAGTGGTTTGTAGTTATTAGGTTGGTTTTGTAATAAATTAGTCTAATTAGTTTAATTAGATTAGTTTGATTAAAAGCAACCCAAATTGCTTAAACTTATTTATTTGGACACTCTTCGCGAGGACATAATGTTGTAATAAAGGGTGCGTGTGTGTGGCCATGTCTTTAACCCCAAATCTTTCTCCTTTTATTTAACACGCTTTGATGAGATTAGTTTAGGAACGCGTTTATTTAGCATACCTTATATTTTGCTGTTTTCGTCCATTCATTTGTCTTGCATGCACAGACTCGGCGCGTATCATACAAAATGCATTGTATTTCAATACTTATTTGAATCGTGTTTTAAGCTTATATTATAAATGTTGCATTCATATGTCATCTTAGACTTGAGGCTATTTAGTTGCATTATTGCATGTGTTGCATTAGGCTTTCGTATAGTTAGGATCATGCATATTTCTAACTAAGCTTTGTTTTTGGCAAAATTGCTAAGTAAGTCTTTCACGCTTTAGCATACTTTTTGAAGTGTGGTGTTGCCATGATAGCATACTTGCCACGAACATTTAGCAATGATTAAGCTTGCATGAATGCATGGATGAAAGGCTTTATTAGCAATTGGAACAATTAGTAGAATGTGATTTTAAACCCCTTGAGGATGGCAAAATCAGCGCTGGCCATTACAAGTGGCAATTTCAAGCCATTTTTAGAAAACAAACATGATTATTTTTGTTTCAATTCTACATGATTTAGTCTACTTGTATGTTAATAAATCACATAGTAAAAAACTAGCTAATAACGGGCAAATTACGTAATAATTTATACAACAACATATCTGTGCTTAGTAGAGGTGATCACAGTCGGGTGGTAAGTGCTCATTCGGGACTAACCCTCGTACCCAAGTTCGTGAGGCGGCTTTGGTAATAATAGGACCGCGTGGCCTTTAGCACGAGTTAGGGTTTCCTAAATTTTTTCAAAATAAAATATTTAGAGTGGCGACTCTTGTGTCAGCAGCAGTCCAATTTTGTATATTGATTTAAATCACAGTTTTCCAAAGATGGTTTGCAGAATTAGACTCTTTGGTGTTTTATCGGTCTCACATTTGCTAGCGGGATTATATTGAGCAAGTAATGAGTCGAACTATAGAATAATTAGCGCCTTCAAAGAAAGGCGCCTGAAAAAGCATCGAGTCTACACTTGTTTATTAGCATTTTGAACGTTATTTGTACCATTTTTCAAGCAATGCTCCAAAATCTCACAATAATCATATGACAAGACACCATACATCATTATAATTTTTTATCTCAGTTATTTTCTCACATGTGTTTGTCGATTTTTGTTTTGATCACTTCAATTTTTTGTTCTCTCTAAAACCTTCCTATCTCCATATTTTATTTTCCTTAATGATGTCAAGGGGAGACAAACATGAATTGAATTAACATTAATTGTTAATTGCATATATGTATATTGTGAATTATTTGTGTGTGTATCAAATATCTCATGTGGCAAAATTATTAAATATTTTATTGATTTTAATTTTTGTGTCAAATCCGTTTCATGTATTGCCATTATTAAAATTGGGAGATTATTAATCATGTGGTTTAGCATTTTGATGATGTCTAATATATTAATTGAGAAAAGGTAAATAATATACATATTTTATATTATTTGGCACAAAATATTATCATTTAAAATATATGCTTTATGATTACATTTTATTTGTAAATATTATTTAAATAAAATATTTTAGAAATTTTACTATTTATGTTTTAATCACTATTCATCTTTTGACAAATTTAATGTGATTGTCTCTTTTGAGAAGTAAATTCGTATTATATCATTTTGATGCATATTGCACCAAATTCAAATTCACTTTACAATCATATTGAATATATCTTTTATAAATATAGTTGATTTATATTAAAGCATCTTTTGAATATATTAAAAATTAATAAATAATCGATTGGTAGTCGGTTATCCCAAATATTATAATTAATCTGAAGTGATTTTAGAAATTAATATAATATAATGCCTTAGTGATTGCGAGGAAGATTTATTTATTTTTTTATCCTTGAAGTTGGTTTAAATTTGCCTACAAAAAAAAAAGAAAAAGGTGCAAGTAGCACAATTTTACTACTTGTGCTTTTGACTTCAAGAAACACCATAATGGCGGGAGCTTTGTGATGACTTCTCATGATCGAAAGAGCATCTGTCTCTTCATGGCGGAGTAGATTTTTTGGGTATAAAATAGAAAGTAGTAATAATGTGCCAGGAAAAAATTAAGAACTTGAAGAAGAAAATATGTGTTGCTCCCAAAATTTTGAGTGTATTGTGCAATACGGTCTTTCACTTTTCCGGATTCTAAAATATAGTCTTTGTTCTTACACTTTCATATCTACTCTTTGTGAAAATTATTATAAAAGGGTTAAAGTACCTCTTATTTTAATTCATTATTTTGAGATTTTGTAAGGGAGTAAGCTATTTATTGTTAACGTGAGGGCTCAATAGATAAAAAGTAAGACTTGTGTAAAACTTCACAAGCTTGGTAGAAGCCTTGGTAGTGTATTGATTTATTTTGATAGTAAAGAAATTCTCGCGGGTTTCCTTGGGGAGTAGGCGTAGGCCGGCGTGCCGAAACCACACTATAAATTTAGTGGCTTTGATTTTCTCTCCCTATCTCTTTTACTTTTATATTGATAATTATTTTTTGTTTTTTATTCTAAATATTATGTTTATTTTTTTAATAGTGTAAATTATTTTTTGTAACCCCAATTCACCTCCCTCTTGGATTGCCTAACTAGGATGACAAATTAAAACAAACCACTAAAGTTTAAAGGAAAGAAATAAAAGTAGGAAAACAAACAACTGCAAGCCTAGAGGCCTAAAGTCTCGATATTCATGCCCCGTATAGTCACCACCACCGGACTTTGAACCTCCTTAGAAGGGTCTTCCATGACAACTGTGTGTTTTTCTTGATCGGCTCCAAGATTAGCCAACTTATCGGCACACTAGTTTACTTCTCTCAAAATGTGTTGGATAAAGCATTTACACCTTTTCAAGAGATGTCTTGCATCTTCTACAATGCTCGAAGAAGCATTAACAACACTTGACTGCATTAGTTCCATAGCTTATTAAGTCTCGATTCAATCAACATATTGATGTAGCCTTTTTGAGAGGAAGATAACAGTAAGCCCTCTATAAATCTCTCATAGCTCTGCCTTTAAGCTTGAACATTTTCTAGTTTCCCCAAAGTAACCTGAGCCAAATTCCTAAGTCTTCTCTAACAGTCTGCAAGCCTCCTTTGCCGGATCCCTCAAGTACAACCATCCATGCTCAACTTGGTTAGAGCCTATGGAAGGCAAACACCATTTCACAAATTTGGACTCACAGATTTCATAAGAATAGATGCTTGAAAGGCTTTAATAATTTGTGAAGTGTAAGTTGAATAAAAAAAATAAAAATAAAAAACAAACAAACAAACAAATAACTTTGTTGCCAAGGCATGATTTTATTCTCAAAAATTTCTATCCTTCCCAGCAGAAATGGCCATAAGGAAACATCAAAAGAACTTTACTATTTTCCATAGAAGCGAAAGGTTGTTTTTCTTTCAAAAGCGCTCTATTCAAGGATTACGGAGATGCCTCTATCATGAGGATCCATTAGAATAAATAATGTTGCCAAATAAACTTAACATAAACATAATCACGAAATAAGTGACCCAAATCTTCTCTCTCTCGTAGAACAACGAGGACATTCTGCAGATGATGAAAACTTCTGCCAATCTTTTGTTGGCTTCAGATTACTCTTATCGATTCATGCAATCACCAACAAATTATATCTTGCACTTGGATTTTGTCACTGGTAAGAGACAACCTTAAGATGTCTACATTTATGGTTCATCTCATGAAAGGAAAATAATATAAAAGTTTAACTTTGAACAAGACATTAATCAAATCACCATATCATATATATATATATGGGTAAATTACAATCACCTCCATGAGGTTTCGACAAATCTGAGAACCTCCTTTATTGTAACAACCCGACCTATGATTAACTACTAAACCATGATTAAAGATGCCTAATAAGTAATTAAGGTGAAATTCTGAAGTAATTGCATGTGTGTTGCATTATTTGTGTTTATATCTGTTTCTCGTAGGAATATCTGTTCATGTTTCTGTTTTGTTCTGTGAATTGAAGGCTTTATCAGCATCCGAACACAAAATTGACTTGATTTATGTGTTATATGGGAGTTTTATCATTTTATGGTAGGTTTACATAAAATTCGATTCGGAACTATTAAATTAGAATCATTAATGTCAATTAATTAACCAACTCTAAATTAAGCCCATATAAAGCTAATATGACCCCACTAGTTCATTTTTGCACCCTCATTTCCTCATTTTCAAGCTCCAAAATGTGTGAAAGAGAGAAGAGGAGAGAAATTGGGATCAAAAGCTAGAAAAATGGGAATTGCTAGAAATTGTCTGGAGAATTGAAGAACATTTAGAAGTGTAAGCCTCTACACTTGTGAATTCAAGGTTTAAGGTAAGAAATCAAGTCTTTGTTCTTGCTTTTGAGTTAGTGAGTTTCCGAATATAACAGTTTAAGTGTTTAACATGAGAATTGAGCTTAAGAGCTATAAATAAAGGAATTTCAGATTAAATCATGCATGCATACATGCATATATCATAGCATTTTGAGTTGAATTTCAAACAAATCCCCTATGCATGTGTCTATCTTGACTTTGTTTTTGAGAATTCATCACATTTCTTACCATTTGACCTTAATTGATCATGTTTTGGAAAGTTCAAGTTCATAACAAGTCATACATGTCATGTTCATATCATATTCTTAAAGTTTGAGTTTGAATTTGAATTGCTACAATTGGCAAGCTTTTGGGCCTTAATTTTTATGAAATGATTTTGAATTCTCAATGTTTACAAGTTTCCAAGTGTTTCCTCAAGTTTTGGGCCCATAAGAATGTGTTTTGTTAGTTTGAAAATGAATTTGAAGCTTGGAAACAAACTCTGGAAATTCGGATACGCCTCTCGATTCAAGCGAGATCCTACGCTTCGAGTGACCAAAATTTGGCTTATGCGTAAAATGCATGCTCCCAGTTTAACATTTTTGCAAACCGCTTCGGCGGCAAAGTTGCGCTCAAGCAAAGATCTTAGTCTCACGCTCAGCGATCATTGAGCTGCCGTCGAAGCGAAAATTCACACAACGATGCTTTTGCGAGTTCTGAGACGCTCGAACAGCGAAGTTGCACTTGAGTGACAACTCACATTTTTGCATATCTGCTTGAGCGAAGGAAGTTGCGGTCGAGCGAGACCCTTGTTTTAAATAAGTTTTGTTAAGTGTTTTCAAGTGCATTTTAACATCCTCATTGCATCCTAGGCATTCCTAGGCCAAGTTTAAGACATAATAATGAGGATAAGAAGTAGAAGCACACCAAGATAAGAAAGAACTAAGTTAATAATTCCGGGTGTGTAATTCAGTGCGTATTCGTTCTGTGTCTGTGTAGGTTACGCGCTGTAAGTTATCTGATTTGCCTGCTCTATCTGTTTGCTTTGGAGCCATCTGTGAGTAATAACTTCATAAAGCTATATTATTTAGTTTTTGTATGATGCAATAAGATTTATTTTATGGAACGATTATGTTTTGTACAATGAATGATTGTCCATATATTGAAAAGTATTCATGGCAATAATTTTGTGGCTCAAGTATGTTATCTGTTTCCAACATGAAGGTTCCTTTATGGAACTGACAAGTTATATGTTCCCGGCTCGGGGGTTCCTTATGGAACTGACAAGTTATCTATTCCTAACCTTGAGGTTCCTTATAGAACTGACAAGTTATCTGTTCTCGGTTCGAAGGTTCCGTATGGAACTGACAAGTATGATCCTTAATACTTTGTATTTAGTTTGTGAGCACTAATGGATGTACCATGTAAGATTAAGCATGAACTCTGATTTCTGTATATGATTCGAACAAGAATATGAATGCGAATTTGTTTCGGTTTCCCTAAATCTTATACGGGACGTCATTCATTTAAACCCTTTACTCTGTTATTATTCACTGGGCTTTCGCTCACTATTTATATTATGTATATAGGTGGCTTGCGTGACGTCTAAATTTGCTGGAGAGTTTTGGGTCGACCACCGTGCCTCCTGGGAGGTTTCCATTTAAGAAGTCAAGTTTTGTGGACCATGCTTAGAGTTTGTCTTGTGAAGAACATTTTGCTTTGTTTTTGTTCATCCGCACACCTTGTACGGTGTTGCAAAACTCATGTGGATATGACGTCATATATGTATATATTTTATACAAGTTTTAAATTATCTGCCTCATATATGTCAACGGCTCAATGGACTATGTATATTTCATATATTTGCTTCCTGACCCCTAATTATATGTTATTCTATTCAAAGGCTTTAGGTAATCCAAGGATTCTTGGTACTCTGACAGTAAATCTATAGGGGCGGGTTTGGGTTGTGACATTTATGGTTTGAATAATTACACAAACTTCCCTTACCTTAACTAATATTGTCTAGATTCCTCCATTTTTCAAATTAGAACAAACGATGTTACTTGCATATAGTAAATGACCTTATTACCCTTCCTTTTGAGCATAAAAAGACAATAATACCTTTGTCCCCTCTGTTTACGTTATACAATTATTAAATTATGAAATATTTTTTAGAATTTATTGTTGGAAAATGGCTTTGGAGGCTTTTGGAAAAACCTTATTTTTTGCTAACTTTGAGCATTAATTAAGATGGGATCCAAGCTGTAGACACCCCATTTTTGACCGCCCTCAAGACTTGGGCATTACTGATGGTTTGCTCGGTGTTGAGAGATGTGCAGGGCAAGGATTCAATTCCTTCGGCAAGGAGAGAGGCAAACCCTTCAAAACACTTTGTCTAGGGGTTTGGAGTTGAAGAAAAGAAGAAAGGAGAGGAGAAAAGCGGTTTTAGGACAAGTTCAGATAGATCCGGGTGAAGGAATCGAGCAGCCCTCGCTAAATCGGGCTTATTCAATTCAATACTTGGAGTTAAGCTATGAGGCCACCATCATTGGAAAGAACACTTCCGGGGCTTCACTTTGCACTCAAGAATCTCCTAGAGCCAAGTCCGGTGGAGGAGATATGATTGGTTGAAGCAGGGATCATTAGGTTGGATCGAGTCTGCGCGACTTCACGGAAAAGGGCATAACTTTTTGCACAGGAGGAATTTTGATGCAAGGTTTGCGCCATTGGAAAGCTAACTTCCGGGGCTTCGATTTGCATACCCACCAGCCATGATTTGACCAAGGAATCATCCATCGGCACTCTATTTAGCCGACCGGCCGAAAAGAGTGCCGACCGGCACTTTATTTTGGACAATGATCGAATCTTCTAGCCGACCTGAACTCTTTGAACCCCCCAAGCCTGCTGCATACCATCTGTGCCAGCTGGGATGCACATAATCAGATCCACGTGCATCCATGTGCCTATTTTGCACTCTTTTGGCCTTTATTTTGCACCCTTTGCTCATGGCTCCTTGAGGAAGCCTTGACCCTTTGTCTTGGCTTCCTCAAGAAGCCTTACCAGCTGTCCAAGCTTCCCTTACAAGCCTTGCACCCTTTGACCCTTTGAAACTTAGCCTCTAAGTCTTGTTTTGCTTGCCTATATAAGCATGCCCCCTCTCCATTGCTCAAGGGTTGGTGATTCTAAACAAAAAAACCAGAGAATAGATATATATATCTAACATATATATCTACAACCCTATATCTATCTCATTCAACCTCCAAACTCCATAGTTCTTGGGCCATTCCTTCACCAACCCATAGCACAACACCACCACTTCCATTTCCAACGACCTGGGGCTGTTCTTCAGAGCTTAGGAGTACCTAAACTTGGTCCAAGAGGTGCTGGTTTACTGGTCTTCAAGGGTAAGTCATCATCTTCCCCTTTCTAGCTTATTCACGCTACACATCTTAGCCCTCGTTTCAAGCTGTATTGGGGTCCGAGCGAAACTTCCAATTGTCTTAATTTGGGGTCCTCTTCATGTTTGATTGAGGACCCCTTGCCGTTTGGTGGCTGCATCTAGCACCTATCTCAATATCCTCTTGTATGCCATGTTTCTTGCATAGAATATTTGGCTTGTGTATGATCTGTTTCAGAGCATGATGTAAGCTAAGAATAGGCTTATTTTGAGCCCTTCTTCAACATTGTTGAAGGGCTCAACATTGGTAGCATACTCCATGTGCCACTTGCTTTGAAATCCATGTGATTTACCGTAATCTTGCATGCTTTCTTAGCCTATCTTGCTTCTGTTTTTGTGGCTGGTCATACACTGAAAATGTGCTTATTTTGTCATGTATAAGATCTGTTTTTGGTTTTTTAGGTCATCCATGACATGCCTTGTATAGCCACTTTGCATTTTGGCTTGCTAGCCTTAAGTGCATGAGTATATAGCATGTGTTGCTTGCATCATTTTAGTGGTTTGGAACCATCTAGCATGCTATTTCAGTCCCTTTTGTGTGCTTGTATGCTTACCTTAGTTGTCTCTTTAGTGCTCTAAAAGTATGTGTTGTGTACTCCATGTTTTGGCCTTAATGCATACCTTTGAATTTGAACCATCTAGATGCCATCTAGGGGGTCCTTTGGGCTTAGTTTTATGTGTTAAAACTCTTATTTTAATTGTTTAAGTATTGCCATGTGTGGTTGTACTAAGTGTGGTTCAAAGCCTCATTGGCTTGCCTTAATGCTTGGACCATTTGTATGCACGCTTAGCCTACTTTGTTGCTTGATTTGGCATCATTTTGTAGCATGATTTCAGAGCTTTCTAAGCATGCCATGTATCCATGTTTACCCTCTTTTAAGTGTGCTTAAAAGTTGCTCTTTGATGCATAAGTGTTGGACCTTGTATGCATGCATGTTTGTGTGTACACTAGCCCTCATTCCCATGACACTATGGCCACTGTTTTAGGCCTATTTAGGGCTGCCTAATCCATGTTTAAGTCCATCCTTCATTTGGTTTGCATGCTCGCCTTGCATGTTTACTTGTATGTTTTGCATGAGTGCATTTGGTTTGCATGCTCGCCTTGCATGTTTACTTGTATGTTTTGCATGAGTGCATTACATTGTTCACATTGCATGCTAGATGACATGTTTAGGGCTTCATTGTATTGACATGCATGCTAGGCCTCTTGAAGTGAGTGTGATAGAGGCTTAGCACCCTTATGTGCTTGTTTGCATTACATACATTTGAAATCAAATTTGCACACTTGGTTCTTGGGCCATCATGCATCGAAATGCGCGATTGGTGGTCCGAGAACCAAGGACTATACTCCCTTGAGTCACAAATATGATAAGAAGTATGGTTGGTGCAAACATTTGTCCCAAAATTCCATATCATGCACTGCTGCTGCTTTGTTTATTCTTGTCAAGCTGTCTCCTGCAGAATTTAGTGCCGACAAGCACTCTTTAGTCTTGACGGCAATCTTTTGTGCCGATTAGCTTTCATCGCGGTGGCCAAACCCATGGTGGCCAAACCCTTCAGCCGGTGGTGATCCTCAGGGTATGTAGAAGGTGTCCCAGGACTTTAGCAATTTTCCAGGGAGGCAGGACAGTGAAACAGAGGCAGCAGTGGCATGGCGCGGGTTCTCGGGGAAGCCGCATCGAGGATGCATCATGCGCGCATCCCAAAGGCGCGTGACCCCCTTTATTTCACATTTATTTATTCAGTAATTGGAATTTGTAATATTTATTCATTTATTTTTGGACTGTATTATTATTTTGGTCCCTCCGAGTGAGGGCGCAATTGTAATAAGTGTGTGTGAGTGGGTGTATGTCTTCCAATCCCCATTTCTTTCTCCCTTTTATTTACCGCTTATATTGGTAGATTAGGGCACATTTAAATTAGCATACCTTATGCAATGCATGCGTGCACACATGCATTTGTTTACATGCACCGCTCGGCACATCATACAAATTGCATTGTATTTTCAATTCAAATTGAATATATGCTATCGATCGCATTTCACATGCCATGTTTAGGGTTAGCCGAGCCTACTCTAGATTACATCTCTGCGTGTGATGCATTAGCCACTTAACATGAACTAGGTCATGCATGTTTGCTAACTAGTTCTTGTTTTGGTACGGAGTCTGATGTAAGTTTTATGGCTTTAGCATATCGCGTGTGAATGTTTACCATGACAATATGTTTGCCATGCTTGCTAAGTGCTTACATGATAAACTGTTTGAATGCTGGGTGGAGGTTGGATTGCTTGAGTTGGGACAACTCATTGAAATCCGTATTTTAGCCTACTTGCGAGTAGCAAAATCTAACACATTTTTCGAGACAAAACGGATATGCAATGTTTGTTTCCAAATTAGGCGATCTAGTCTATACTTGTTTGCTGTGCGCATAACATAGTAATTCTAGGCTAATAACCGGAATAAGAATGCATAAAGTTTTCAAAAACGGATATCACGGTTAGTAGAGGCCGGTCTTCGGACTGGGCGAAAGGGGGTGCTCATAGCTGACCTTCCCGATCGTGCCCAAGCTCCGAGCCAAGACCACTTTGGTTATAGCGGACACGTGGCCTTGACATCGAGTCGAGGTTTCCTAAATTTCCCATTTTAAAAAATATTTAGGTGGCGACTCATGTCGCAAAGCAGTCCATGTTTGGCACTTCTTTTCAAAAATCAGTTTTCTCAAAGCGATTTGCCAGAGTTGGACTCTTTGGTTCAGATTTAGAACCGTGACACAAATCGAGTCCGAACTGTAGAGTGAAGCCCACGGGCGCGTCTACACAAGCGTTATTTTTAACGTTTCTCATTGGGTTCATATTTAATGCCGCATAGTGAATAACATCGAGTATTTGCTTACTCAAAACCATTTCCAAATGAATGAGAATTTAATGTGCATTTTCAAGTTCGTAGAAATGGCTTTAGGTGGGTTTCCTACACATTTGTAAAATGTGCTTGTCCCACATCGGAAGAGTTTAAGGATCTATATAGGTATATATATTCTAGCTTAGGATACTTGGAATGGGCGCCAAGGGGTAACCAAGTTTGTGAAGGGTGAGGTTATGGGTAAAGTGGGTTAGACCCATTGGACCCAAAACAAAAACTACACGCCCGCACCGTCACCACCATCCGTCCGATCGGGCAGGTTGGGCTGGGCTGGGCTTGGGCCTAGGCTTGGATGTGGGTGCATGGTGTGAGGTTGGGTTGGGTTTGTCCGGCCCAGTACTTATCTTTTGGGGCCAAAAACATTTGTAATTTATTTATTTTTAATTTTGGTTTCAAAATTCAAAATAATTGGTCTAGATTTTTTTTTTACCCAAACAGATCCCTAACGGGTTCATACCCACCTGAACAGGTTCAAAGGGTTCAAAACAGGTTCATACCTGTTGAACTCAAACTAAATCTATCCAAACAGTATTGAATCTGTCCGAACAATTTCCATCCGTTTGGCACTTGTTCGGTATAAGCCACTTAGTTTCCTATAAATAGCCTGCTTTCCGGCAATTCCTTCAATATAATTTTTGAGAGCATTTCTTCATTTCTCCTTCAAGTCGTCCTCTTGTCTTCTACATCTATCCATCATTTAATTTTAGAAAGAAAAAGAAAGAGTCACGAGAGAGTTTTGGTTCACCAGACTTGATTTTGTAGTACAGCAAATTCAAGTGTTAGTCGTTACATCTTGGGAAGTAGACATCGGTATATCTCAAGCTTGCCGGGTGAGTGAAATCTACTTTAAGTAGATTGTGTCCAATACAAGCCTTGACTTATAATTTTTGTAAGCTTTAATTTAGAATTTAATTTAAAATTATTTGGATTATTTATTTTATTTCTTTGTTTATTTTTTTTATACATTAAATTTACACACACACCGCTAGGGATAACAATCTTAAAGTATATTTGTTTTTTTTTTTTATTTGTGTGTTAGAGAGACAAATATTTTGTTTTGGGAAATTAAATAGTAGTTATATACTGTTTAATTTCTTACATAGTAGTAATATACGATTTAATAATTTCTTTGATAACATAGTAGTCATATACTATTTATCATTGAATTTTTGTTACAAAATATTATTCTGTATATTTTGTGTGTAAATGCTTTTCTGTATAAATTTGTGATCGGCACATTATTATTTCATCAGAATTATAACAACTAAAATAAACAGTACTGAAACTGTTATTACTCCGACCCCCACACCTATTGTGCTAATGATGACTCTAGCAGTACCGGTAAATCATGGAGAGAAGTCGGAAAAATTCAATGGAAATAATTTTAAAAGATGGCAACAAAAAATGATATTTTATCTTATCACATTAAATTTGGCTCGCTTCACTCATGAAAAAGCTCCGGCACTGACCAAAGGAGAAACCCGACCCAAGTGGTTGCCACATCGATGCGAAATATGGTGATTTTCTATGTCGGAAATATATCCTCAATGGGTTGGACAATACACTGTATAATGTGTATAGTGTCAAGCAGTGCTAAAGAACTGTGGAAATATCTAGATCATAAATATAAGACAAAGGATGCCGGTACAAAGAAATTTGTTGTCAGCCATTTTCTAGATTTTAAAACGATAGCTTCCAAGACGGTTATTAGCCAAGTTCAAGATCTCCAATTAATTCTCCGTGACATACATGCAGAAGGGATGGTTCTCAGTGAATCTTTCCAAGTAGCAACAATCATTGAAAAATTACCACTATACTGGAAAGAATTGAAGAATTATCTAAAGTATAAGCACAAGGAGATGAAATTGGAGAAACTGATAGTGCGGCTCAAAATTGAGGAGGACAACTGTGGTTCTGACAAGAAATCAAGAAACCATGTCATATAGACTAAAGCAATTGTTGTGGAACATGAACAAGTGTCAAAGTTTAATAACAAGAAGTGGAAACATGATGGCAATGGACCCAAACAAGGATCCACTAGTACGATCAACAAAGGGATCAACAACGGGTTCAACAAGAGGTTCAAAGGTAAATGTTTTGTGTGAGGCAAAGATGCACATCGCGTTAAGGATTGTCACGTTGGCAAGAACGGAGGGAGTTCAAGCAAAAAGCCAGCACAAGCCAACATAGCCGAGGAATTTTATCTTTCCGATGGAGTGGCAGACATCAATCTTGCTGCAGTAGTCTCTGAGGCAAATTTGGTGGGCAATCCCAAGGAATGGTGGGTGGATACTAGAGCAACCCGCCATATCTGTGCAGATAAGAAGATGTTCACAACCTACAAAGTAATCGAAAATGGGGAGCAACTTTTTATGGAAAACTCCTCCACTTCAATGGTAGAATGAGAAGGAAAGATCGTGCTGAAATTGACCTCGGGAAAAAAACTCACTCTTAACAATGTACTCCATATGCTAGAAATTCGCAAGAATTTGATTTCTAGGTCATTGTTTATCAAAAATGGGTTTAAATTAGTCTTTGAATCTAACAAGGTTATACTTTCCAAGAGTGAAATGTATGTGAGGCGAGGTTATATGAGTGATGGGCTTTTTAAGCTCAACGTAATAACTGTTGCACCTAATTTGGCTATTAATAATAAGAACACATCTTCTGTTTATATTGTTGAGTCTTCTTTTTTATGGTATGGTAGATTAGGACATATAAATTTTAATTCTTTGCGTAGACTTGTTTCTTTAGAATGTTTGCCAAACTTAAAATTTGATCCTAATCATAAATGCGAGATTTCCGTTAAGTCAAAACTCACTAAGGCATCATTTAATAAAGTAGAAATAAGTACTGAACCTCTAAGTTTAATTTACACAGATATTTGTGATTTAAAATTTGTTCAAACTAGAGGAGGTAAAAAGTACTTTATTACTTTTATTGATGATTGCACTCGATATTGTTATGTTTACTTATTGAGAAGTAAAGATGAAGCCTTAGAAGCATTTAAGCAATATAAACTTGAGGTTGAAAATCAACTTAGCAAAACTATTAAGGTAGTGAGGAGTGAGAGGTGGTGAGTATGATGCACCATTTGAGAAATTTTGTTCTGAACATGATATTATTCACCAAACCACTACGCCCTATTCTCCTCAGTAAAATGGAGTTGCTAAGAGAAAGAATCGAACTCTTAAAGAGATGATGAATGCTATGTTGATTAGATCAGGGTTACCTCAGAACTTGAGGGGGAGGCAATTTTGTTTGCTAATTTTATCCTTAATAGGGTACCTCACAAGAAAATTAATTAAACACCTTATGAAGTATGGAAAGGTCAATGACCTACCTACAATTACCTTAAAATGTGGGGGTGTTTGGCCAAGGTGGAAGTCCCTAGTCCCAAAACGATTAAGATAGGACCAAAAACCGTTGATTGTGTGTTCATTGGTTATGCAAATAATAGTAGTGCATATAGATTTTTAGTTCATAGATTTGAAAATCTTGATATGCATGTAAACACTATTATTGAGTCAAGGAATGCGTCGTTTTTTGAACACATTTTTCCTTGTAAGGAAACTGAAGAGACAAGTTCAAATAAAAGAATTTTTTATACTGCTATGAGTAGCAGTGAAGACCATAATGATAATGAAGCAGATGAACGTAGACGTAGCAAGAGGGCTAGGATCTCTAAATCATTTGGTCCAGATTTTTGACATACCGTTAGAAAATGAGCCTCAAAACTTCAAGGAAACAATGTCAAGTCCTCAAGCTCCATTTTGAAGAGAGGTCATGAATAGTGAAATTGAATCAATCTCGCAAAATCATACTTGGGAACTGGTGGATCTTCCACCGGTGTAAAGCTCTTGGATATAAGTGGATATTCAAGAGAAAGATAAAAACAGATGGTTCAATTGATAAATACAAGATTCAATTGATAAATACAAGGCTAGGCTTCTTGTTAAGGGATACAAGCAGAAGGAAGGCCTTGATTATTTTGACACTTATTCACCAAAGGACAAGAATAGCATCTATTCGCATGCTAATTGCAATTGCACTCAGATAATCTAGAGATACATCAAATGGATATTAAAACAGCCTTTTTGAATAGCGAGCTAAATGAGGAAATATATATGGAACAACCAGAAGGGTTTCAAGTTCCCGGCAAAAACAAAAAGGTTTGTAAACTTGTCAAATCCCTTTATAGATTAAAACAAGCTCCAAAACAATGGCATGAAAAGTTTGATCACATTATGCTTTTGGATGGTTTTAAGATAAACGAATGTAACAAATGTGTCTATGTTAAAAGCATAGACAAAGGCTATGTCATAGTTTATCTTTATGTGGATGACATGCTCATTGTTAGAAGCAATAATGACATGATTAAATCCACAAAGAAAATGTTGAACAAAATTTTTTATATAAAAGATCTGGGAGTAACAGATGTAATTCTAGGAATAAAAATTATTAGAACATCGTAAGGATATGCTTTATCTCGGCCTCACTATGTTGAGAAGATTCTAGAGAATTTGGAAAGCATGACGATCGTCCCCGCTAAAACGATATTGACATTAGTCTTCATTTGTCAAAAATACAAGTGCGACATATCACAATTAGAGTACTCTAATAATTGGAAGCTTGATGTACTTAATGAATTGCACTAGGCTAGATATAGGAAAGCGATAATTAGGGTACTTAGGTATCTAAGACATACATAGAATTATGACTTACATTATACCAAATATCTAGTAGTACTCAAGGGTACAAAGGATGCAAATTGGATATCGGATACTGAAAGACTCAAAATCTACTAGTGGATACGTTTTTACTCGAGGTTGTCATGACCCAAACCCGTCCCTATAAGTTTAGCTGTCAGAATCGCTAGTAATCATTGGATTACCAAAGTACGTATAAACTAAAAACTTGTTCATATACCAAAAGAAAACAGTGTCTTATACATTCAAAAACATGACCACATGACTTTGAACCTCCTTGGGAGGCACAAGGGTTGGCCGACAAAACAAGCTCCAGGCCATCATTGTGCCTAGTCACGACTTGATCACCTACATCCATAATATAAATAGTGAGCGGCCCAAAGTGAATAATAACAGAATAAAGAGTTTTAGTTGAATAATGTCCCATATCAGATTCGAAAATCAGAGTTCATATCAATAACAGATTCATAGCCATTAGAAATCAGAGTCCATGCTTAATCATACGTAGTACATCCATTAGCTGCTAATGTAACGTATACAAATAGATACGTAATGTATAGTGGTTATGCATAACCGCCCATAAAGGAACCTCTCGATCTGGGTAACAAATATCAGATATGCTAAGCTCCATAATTGAGCCTCCGGTACGGGTAACAGATAACAGACATATTAAGTTCCATGATGGAACCTCTAATACTGGGTAACAGCTAACAGATATCATATGATGCTAAGGATGCCATGAATACATTGTCAAAATTGGACAATCATTCATTGTATAGAACTTATCATTTCAGAAAACAGATCTTAATTCAACATACAGAAAATAAATAAAATTGAACATAGCTTTACTAAGTTATTACTCATAGATGGCTTCGAAAGCAGATATATAGAGCAAACAAATCAGATGGCTTATGGCGCGTAACCTACACAAACATAACAGATACACAGATTGAAAGACATACTTGGATAGTACTTAACTTATCGCATTTTGTTCTTAGTGTTTCTACATCTTATCCTCATTATTATATCTTATTCGTGGCCTAGGAATGTCTAGAATGCAATGGAGATGCCAAAATGCATTTTGAAATACTTAACAAAATTTCCGAAAATAGAAAAATGTAAGTGGTCGCCGAAAGAACTTTGGTCTCTCAAGCAATCTATAAACTCTACAAAAGTACTAGTTGCTTGATTTTTCCGCCGACGACGCCGACGATCGCTCAAGCATGAGATCGAGGTCTCGCTGAGCGCAACTCTTATTGCTCGAGCGGTTTGCAAAACTTGTAAACTTTTGAGAGCATGACTTTACGCCGAGCCAACTTTTGGTCACTCGAGCGAAAGTGCAAAATACGAGTGGTCGCCGAGTGCAAGTTCTGTCGCTGCCGAGCGCAGTTCGCCGCCGAGCAAAGGAACTAATCATGAAATTTCCAGATTTGCTTCCAAGCTTCAAAACTCAAATTCAAAACCATTAAAATCAACCTTTGGGCCCCAAAACTTGAAAAAACAAGTCTAAACTTTGAAAACATTAAGAATTCAAGATCATTTCATAAAATCAAGGCCCAAAAGCATGTCATTTGCTCAAAATCAGACTTGAATTGTATGTATAAAGAACATGCATGAGTTGTTATGAATTCAACCTTCCAAAACATGATCAAGCAAGATAAAATGGCATGAAACTTGATGAATTCTCAAAACAAAGGTAAGATGGATACATGCATGAGAGACTTCTTGAAATTAAACTCAAATTGTGATGAAATTGGACGTGCATGCATGGTACGATCTATAATCCTTCATTTTAGCTCAATTTTAACTTAATTCTCTTGTATTCATGAACTCACCAACTCAAAAGTAAGACCAAAGGCTTGAATTCTTACCTTATACCTTAGATTCACAAGTGTAGAGGCTTAAACTTCTAAACTCTCTTCAATTCTCCAACAATTCTTAGCAATTCTTCTATTCTCCTTGTTGAACTCACTTTCACTCTTGGTCTCTCTCTCACACACACACACACACACACACACACACATTTGTAGCTCAAGAATGATGAAATGAGAGTGTAAAATGTATACAAGGGTCCACTAGTGCCTTAGTTAAGCTTAGATTAAGGAATTCATTAATTAGGCTTAATTGAGCATTAATTATTCTAATTATTTTGTTCCAAATTGAATTTCAATTAAACCTACCATAATATTCTAAAAATTTCAACTAACACATAATTCAAGTCAATTTCGTAATCAGATGCTGATAAGGCCTTTAATTCACAGAACAAAACAGAAACACAACTAGATATTCCTACAGCAGACGGATATAAACACAAATAGTGCAATGCACATGTAATTAACTCAGAATTTTGTCTCAATTACTTATTAGGCATACTTAATCATGGTTTAATAGTTAATCATGGGTCAGGGGTTGTTATAGAGGTGTCAGCCTCTTGAAATCCTTCAAGTAGACATGCATAGCAAGGTCGATAATAGAATCTGAGTTTATCGCATTAGATAAACAGAGAAGAAGCGTAATGGCTTGTAATTTCTTAGAAGACATTCCAATGTGGCCTAAACTCGTATAGCTATATGCATTCACCGTGATAGTGAAGCAAAGAATAGGACAGCACAAAATCATATGTATAACGGTAAGTCTCGACACATTCGTCGAAGACATAATACCGTTAGGCATTTGCTCTCACATAGAATAATTTCCATAGAATATGTAAAGTCAAAGGAGAATATTGTGGATCTATTGACTAAAGGGCTAGCCAGAGAACAAGTGTACCATTTATCGAGGTGTAGACATCCCCTAACGCCCGGAGGGTGAGTCCTGCTCGTTTCATCATTTGGGTTCACTACGCTTGACTCAAATCGTCACGGTTCTTAATCAACCAAAGAGTCCAAATTCGCAAATCGCTTTTGAGAAAAACAGATTTTTACAAAAGAAGTGCCAAACATGGATCGCTTTTGCCGATACAAAGTCACCACCTAAATATTTTTAATGGGGAAATTTAGGAAACCTTGACTCGGTGCCAAAGGCCACATGTCCGCCTATCACCAAAGTTGCCTCGCTCGAACTTGGGTACGATTAGAAGGTCACTGTGAGCACTTTCGCCCGATCCAAGATCGGCCTCTACTAACCATGATATCTCATTTTTGAAAACACATGCTTCTTATTTCGTTAATTAGCTAGAATTACTATGTGATGCGATAGCACAACAAGTATAGACTAGATCGCTTAATTTGGAACAAAGCATTGCATATCCGCTTTGTTTGGAAAATGTTTGAAATTTACTCGCAAGTAGGCTAAAACGTGATTTCAATGAATTATCCCAATTCAAGTAATCCAACCTTCACCCACAGCACTCGACATGCTTATATCAACTAAGCATTTAGCCACATGGTAAGCATGTGTCATGTTAACATTCACACTCATGCGAGATGCTAAAGCATAAATACTTACATCGCACCGAGCCAAAATAGAAATCGCTAGAAATCAATGCATGATCCTAACTATACAGAAATGCCTAATGCAACACATGCAAAATGCAACTATAGCAAAGCTTGGCTATTCTAGACATGGCATGTGAAATGCTACTAACACATATTCAATTTGAAATTGAAATTCAAATGCAGTTAGTATGATGCGCCGAACTCGGTGCATGCAAAACAGATGAATGAATGCAAACATGCGATCATACTGTATGCTAATTTAAGTATGCCCTAATCTAACCATCATAAGCGGTTAAATAAAAGGGAGAAAGAAAGGGGATTGGAAGACATGCACACACGCACGCACCCTTATTACAACAATTGGCCCTCACTTGGAAGGTCCGAAAGAATAATACAGTCCCAAATAAATACAGTCTGAATAAATAATATAAAATCCTAATTATTTAACAAATTAACAAATTAATCTAGGAAAGCAACAAATTGGCATGCAAGCCGTGGACCGCCTACCGATCCAGATGATGAACGATGCATATTCAAAGTTGCCTTGCGCTGAAATCCACCGCGATGCCCCAATTAGCCTCTGCTTGCAATTGTTCTTGGAATGCGTGCTAAGTCCTAAGGCTATCGATTCTTGATTTGTCGCAACAGTAGAGCAACAAAGGGCATGGCAAAGTATTTTCACACATGTATGCATGACTACTCTTCAGGAGTGTAGTCTCGATCCTTGTGCCACCAATCACGATATCGATGCATGATGGCCGAGGAGTCGAATTGCATGACTCGATGTGAAATGAATGTACATGTAAAGCAAGTAAAGCCTAGAACTTTATCATGAATCATCAAGAGCTTCTGGTGACCAAGAATTAAGACGATCCCATCACTTGAAGTATGAAATACCTCTGCTTCCGTGCTCTGATTAACGCTTAACCCGAATAATGCAACACATAAGCATGGCAAACATGCAATATGGACTAAGTATGCAAACATGCAACTAAACCAAACATGCGACAAGCATATGAACATAATGTGAGCTGACAACCTTAGATAATCATGGCAAAATGCAATGTGAACATGCGAGCATGCGAGGCATGTAAAGCTAAGCAAGTATGCAATGACATACTATGTAACAAGCATGCGACAACATGGTAAAATGGGCTTACACCAACATGGACAGCTCTCAACTAGGTCCAAATTAGTAGCCATTAGATGAAAATGAGACACTCAAAATGCATGTGCACGTGCACGCAAACCGAGGACCGAACCTAAGGCACGAATGCCACTCTACCAAAGCATGGTAAGGCATGGAACATGGTATGCAAACATGCAAATTTCAGCACTCAAACATGATGCTAAACAGCCTCAAACATGGCAACATGGCACCCGATGCATGAGATGAACCCCGAAATGCAAAACTAGGCACATAGAATGACTTACAGCTATACAAAGCATGCATTATTGGACTATGAAGTCTAAAGACAGAACCAAGACAGTCTCAAAACATGGACTTTTCCAGTTTAAAGCAAGGCCAAAAAGTGCTAACAAGATGGACTAAATTAGCATGCGAATTTGACTAGCAAACATGGCTTACATGGAAAATATATGATGCAAGTGAGAACTCATCAAACCAGAAAAAATCAGTGAATAAACCATGTGAAAATAGGTCCAAATAACCATGGAAATGTAGCCAATTCATACCAAAATAAGGGGCTCCTTTAGAGGGCCATGCAGGGAGTTATTAGGCACATATAAGATAGACAAGTGGCATGACATATACAACTCTAAAAATCAAATATGGTAGTCCTAAAACTCACAAAATTGGCCCTAAAATCAGTCAACAAAGCATGCAAGATGGGGGCCCTTTAGAAGACCAAAATGGCCATCAAGCAAGTCAAGGTGAGAGGGGGTCACCCCCCTCTGATTTGGAGGCTCAAAACAGGGTCTTAGCCACTAGAAATCCACTGGATTTCAGTGGCTAGAAGGCCAAACAAGGCATGCAACAATAGCTTAGGCTTAAGGCTCAAAACAAGAGGCAACTAAGCATACTAGATAGCATATGACATCAGATAGGAAAATGCCCTTAATCAAACATGGAGAGGGCCTCAAAAAAAAACTTTTTACAGTTTAAAACATGCTTCAAAAATGAACACAAATAGGGCTAATCTATCATGCAAAAATGGCCCTAAAAGTGAGAATAGAGACAAGGAGCAGTAGCCGACCCCAAACAGCAAGGAGCCCTTCAACAAAGTTTAAGAGGGGCTCAAAATAAGGCACTTCACAATTTATATCAAACCACGAAAATAAACACAAGTAGGCCTAAACTAGCATGCAAGAAAAGGGCCTAAAAGAGGGGTAAAGAGGCAAGTGATAGTAAATGACCTCAAACAGAGGAGAGCCCTTCAAAAAAGTTGAAGAATGGCTCAAAAAAAACCACTTTACAGTTTACATCAAAGCTCAAAACAGTTCACAAATAAGCCTAAAATACTATGCAAAAATAGGCCTAAAAGAAAGTTAAAGAGGCAAGTGTGGAAGGAGGTTTCAAACAGAAAAAGACCCTTGATCAAACATGAAAAGAGACTCAAAATATGATTATTTTCAGTTAGGGTCGGAACCCAAAAATGCTTGCAAGCAAGGCTTATAAATGAAACAAAAAAAGGCTAGTTTAGGGGAAAAGTGTACTTAGGCCTCGTTTGGGAACATGCTAATTTAGTAAATTTTTGGCTAATTGGCTAAAAAGGTTAGTAAAAAAAACTTGTATATTTGGGATGACTTTTTGGCTAATTACAAAAAGATGTGCAAAAAGTAGAGAGAAAAGAGAATCTTTGACTTTTTGGTATGGGTTGTTGACTTTTTGGCTAAAAAGGTAACTTTTTGGCTAATTGGCTAATTTAGCCACTCCCCAAATGGTTACCCTTGAAGAATAAGTCTTTAGCAGCCTTTTGGTCCAAAAAAAATCGAGCTTCTAGCCTCAAGATCACCTCAAGGTGTGTGAATGGAGGATTGAGGTCTTGTGCTATGAGGTGTAGTGCAAGAATGCAAAGAAATCCAACTTCTAAGCTCTAACCACAAGCAATATAGAGAGAGATGGATTTTTGCCTCCAAAATCTCAAAGACTGGTGTAAGAAAGAAGCCCTTGCTTATATAGAGCAATGCAAGGCTAAAGCTTCTTGAACAAGCTTCCAAAGGCTTTGATCCCTCCAGACATCGCAGATGGAGGGCGTAATATCCGCCCGAAACTAGCCGAGAAATGAGGGTGCCGCCATCGAATGACTAAGCAAGCCACACCGATGGCCAGTAGGTGCTCACCAAAGGGCGGGGGCAAAGACATAGCCGACAGTGCCATGCCTATGGCCGGCAGTGCACTAGGAGGGTCACTCTGACAGGACCTAGTCAGGGGCCAAAAATGAGGCAGAAAGGATACAGGGTCCGGAAAGTCGAACCGATGACGTTCGTCATGACAATGTAATGTCGCAGCAATCGAACCAGCTTGTTGGGTGTACCCTACAAGCACAACCAAGTCTTGAGGACGGTTAAAAATGGGGTGTCTACACGAGAGGAGTGGAATACAAGCCTGTTATTTAAAACTTGCCATAATGGCAACCCAACCTAGTTGACTGGAGATCCCAAGATTTAGGTACAAAGGGACAACCGTATTATGGATAACATCATGTATCACTAAAGAGGTTTTCTTTTACCCATTTCTATGATAAGAAGAGTGATACATGCAATGTTAGTAGGATAAGCTTTGGTTTTAATGATTCTTATAGCTTGGATATCCAAGTGGGGTATAATAGGATACTCTTAATAAGAAGTTACCTATATAAGTGTGAACTGGGCTGGTTCTGTGAGAATTGAGAAGACTAAATTCTTTAGAGCACTCATGAATTACCAGGTATTGTTCAGGGTTAAAATGAACACAACCATAAGAACCAAACTATGTCCGCAGATACACTATATGTAGTCTATTGTCTTGGCTTACACAAACAGCTGAACAGTTCAAGACATCGTGTCCACTGGTTAACTAGTAAGTTCGATAGGCTTTCACTAGAGGAGGTTCAAAGCCAAAAGCTACCTATCTCGATGTGGTGTATCTTTTTAATGTATTCTTTCTTTGTCTGCATTTTGTTCCGTGTCCATTATCGTGAATTCCATTCATGTGGGGAATTGTTGGAAAATGGCTTTGGAGGCTTTGGAAAAACCTTATTTTTTGCTAACTTTGAGCATTAATTAAGATGGGACGCAAGCGTTATTTTTAATGTTTCTCATTGGGTTTGTGTTTAATGCCGCATAGTGAGTAACATCGAGTATTTGGTTACTCAAAACCATTTTTGGATGAATAAGAATTCAATGCGCATTTTTAGATTCATGAAAATGGCTTTAGGTGGGCTTCCTACACATTTGTAAAATGTGCTTGTCCCACATTGGAAGAGCTTAAGGATCTACATAGGTATATGTATTCTAGCTTGGAATACTTGGGATTGGCCCCAAGGGGTATCCAAGTTTGTGGAAGGGTGAGGTTATGGATAAAGTGGGCTAGACCCATTAGACCCAAAACAAAAACCACATGCGCACGCCGCCACCGCCGTCCATCCAGTCTAGCGGGTTAGGCTAGGCCTGAGCTTGGGCGCGGGTGCGTGGTGTGAGGTTGGATTGAGCTTGTCCGGCCCAATACTTATCTTTTTGGGCAAAAAAAATTTGTAATTTATTTATTTATTTTTAATTTTGGTTTCAAAATTCAAAATAAATTCGTCCAAATTTTTCCTTCATCCAAACAGATCTTTAACGGATTCATACCCACCCGAACGAGTTAAAATGGCTCAAAATAGGTTCATACCTGTTGAATTCAAACTAAATCTATAACAATCCCGACCTATGATTAACTGCTAACCCACGACTACAGATGCCTAATAAGTAATTAAGATGAAATTCTGAATTATTTGCATATATATTGCATTATTTGTGTTTCTATCTGTTTATCGAAGGAATGTCTGTTTGAGATTATGTTAAATATTGCGAATTGAAGGTCTTATCGGCATCCGTTCAAGAAATTGACTTGATTTATGTGTTATTTAGAATTTTTAGAATTTTATGGTAGGTTCAATTGAAATTCGATACGGAACGATTAAAGGAGAATAAGAATTATTCCTCTTAGTTACCTTTGTCTCAAACGAATTATGCTACATTAGTTGAGCCTATATTAGACCTCCCTACCACCTAACCTTATCTTTTTCTTCATCATTTTTAGACAAAATGTGAGGAGAAGAGAGATAGTGAAGAGAAGTTTAAACTCAAGGAGGAAAGCTAGCATTTGAAGGAACTTTGGAAATTTGACCTCCTAGCTCAAAGAATTAAGCATTTTAAACCTAATTGAACACCTAAGGTAAGAAATGAAACCTTTAGTTTTGTAGTTAAGTTGGTTCATACATGAATTCAAGAGAATTGAGCTAAGAGATGCAAGAATTAAGCTTAAGAAGTGGAAAGAGAGATCAATTCACATGCATGTGCATTTCATTACATTTGGAGCATGTTTTCTAAGAAATTCTCTCATGCATGTAATAAGTTGAGCTTAGTTGTAGGAATTCATCATGTTTTACATCCTCTTGTCTCATTTGATTATGTTTTGGAAGTTTTGAACCCAAGTCAATACATGCATGGTATGTATACTCATAATTCAAGTTTGAATTTGAAGAATCCACTTGCTTTTAGGCCTCGATTTTGAGTAATGATTCTTAATTCATGATGTTTTGCAAGTTTACAAGTGATTTCTTGAGATATAAGAATGAGGATCAAGGCTAGAAAAACACTAAGAAAGATGTGAAATGAGTTAAGCATTATCCGGGTGTGTGTTTCAAGTATGTATCTGTTATGTTTGTGTAGGTCACGTGCCGTAAGCTATTTCATTGCCTGCTTTGTCTAACAACACTGGAGCCATCTGTGAGTAATAACTTAGTAAAGCTATATTCAACTTTATTTATTTTATGTATATGGAATAAGATTTGTTTTATGAAATGTTATGCTCTGTACAATGAATGATTTTTCAATTTCTGACAAGCACTCGTGGCAATAATTCTGTGGTTCAAGCATATGATTTGTTCCCAGTACTGGAGGTTCCTTTGTGGAACTAGCACGTATGTGATCTGTTCTGAGTACTAAAGGTTCATGTGTTCAACTTTATTTATTTTCTGTATATGGAATAAGATCTATTTTATAACATGTTATATATTCTGTACAATAAATGATTGTCCAATTCCTGACAAGTATTCGTGGCAACAATTCCGTGGCTCAATTAAGTTATATGTTCCCTTTCCGGAGGTTTCTTTATGGAACTGACAAGTTATCCGTACCTGGTCAGAGGTTCCTATATGGAACTAAAAAGTGATTTATTCCCAGTCCGGAGGTTCCTTTATGGAACTGACAAGTTATCCATACTCGGCCGGAGGTTCCTATATCGAACTGACAAGTATAACCCTTGATGCTCTGTATGTGATATGTTAACACTAACGGATGTACTATACAAGATTAAGCATGAACTCTGATTTATGTTTATGACTCTATCAAGAACGCATATATGTAACTGCTTTATTTATCAATTAGTTATGGACGTTATTCATTTAACCTTTTACTTTGTTATTATTCACTGGGCTCCCACTCACTATTTATATTATGTATGCAGGTGAGTAGGCACGTGACCTGGCCTAAGCTGTTGCCTAGAGAGTTGGGTCAGCCAACCCCTATGCCTCCCGGGGAGGTTCCCTTTTAGAAGTTAAGTTTTTGTGGTTCAAGCTTTTAAGACCTGTTTTTCTTTTTGGTATAATACATTGGGCCAAGTCCCACTTTTGTTTCATTTGTCTATGGGAATGATGTATGACTAATGTCTTTTTATGACGTCATAAGTGTGCTTATAAAGTTTAAAATTATCTGTCCCATGCATATCTGCACAGCTCGATGGACTATGTAAGTTTTATATATTTACTTCCTCAGCCCCTTATATTTTGTAATTCTGTTCAGAGACCTTTGGTGATCCAAAGATTACTAGCTGGTTATGTCACGCCCCAAATCCGCCCCTAAAAATTTGGGCATGACCCATTCGAAATGGACACCAAACCTGATAAATATTATCTATGGGGCCTGAACGGAAGCATTTAATATCATATAATAGTATAAAATAATATCCATTGAGCTACCACTACTATGCCAGATCACGCATGTAACATAATGCAGATAAATATACATTGACGTATATCTGGAGATAGCTAAATACATATACATATACATATACATCAAGCTTAATAAACACTTAGGGTACAAATTAAAACTTAGCAAAATTCCATAACTTGAACGGTCAACACCTAAGAATCTAGATACTCAAGGCTTGGCAACTGGTAACGGAAGCCACAGGTTAAGGTTGACCTCGTGTTGAGTGCCTACGTAAAGCATACATAAAATAAAGTGAGTCAAGCTCAGTGAATAATAGTAAGTAAATCATGTAATATTCAATTCAAACAATAAAGTATATAATCAGAAAAGTATATGGTTAACTACATTCTAAAAGATGTCTCAAACACACATGGGTCTAGTTTCAGAAGAGCAAATTTTATCACCCCGTAAATAATGTAATAGCCTTTCGCCCGTAATGCCTTTTATGCCCGTAACATACTACTATGTACGATATCTTTTCAACATTTCATTCTCATTGAGTTCCAATCAACACATATGCTAATATTGTAATCGACGGAAATCGTAATGTCATTAACTAACATTATGTCACAAAACATACATTGAATCAAACAGGTTAATATCATGTTATGTATAGCACAACCGAACAAAGAATAGAAATAACATCGCTTTTCTTAAAATATCGCTCGCTTAATAAGGATGTAATGACCCACATTCTAACGTGAGTCTCGTAATAATGTTAAACATTTACATGCGATCATAGATTCTCAACGACTTCGGTCCATGTGTAACACAATGGAATATTCTTAGTTTCATACAGATATTTGGTTTAAAGATAAACATAATTCCGCTTATTCATTAAGAATTGCTTATAGATAATAGAGAATTATTATTCATCATCGATGTAACAGGTCATTTCAAAGTCATACCGATGTATGCCGACCTTTCAACGCTCACATTGACTTTCAACCATCATAAATGTTTGTGTAACATGTTCGTGTAACACTTACAAGAAACAGAGCGTTAGTGATAATAATTATCGATGCTAAATAAAATGTATATCTTTGTACTATTACTCACAGAGCATTGGTGAAGCATTGGTCCTCCGGCGGTCCTACACACACATGAAGTCGCACATTAATTCTTTTAAATCATTTCCTATTTCCTTTCTCAATTTAACATGATTTACAATGCCCATAACAAGGTTCATTCAGAATTTGAACATTATTTCAAACATCTCGTAAATCCAATTAAACTTGTACGTGTACAATTCAACCCACTAATTCCATGATTCTATTTTTAATTTGGGCAAACTCATTATTTATCATCACCAATTAATCTAGGTTCCTAGACAAATTGAGAAATTTCAAGAAACTTTAAACTTCTTCACCCATTACTCTTTCTTCCAATTACCCTTTGATTAAACATCCTAGGATCATAATTTATAATCGAAACCCAACAAGAAAGCCCCAAACTCTTCAAACCCAAAATCCCTAAATGTCTACAAAATAACTCTATATGCTCAAAATAGAGGTTTTGCATTTATATACTCTTAAATATCACCAATCTATTTATAATGAAAGCATTGAAGGAGAACTAAGACCCCTACCTCAAGAATCAAGCAAAAGAACGAAGATTGATGAGAATCCTTCGCAAATCCAAGTTCCAATCGATTGAAAACGTTAATCTTCTCTTATTCTCCATTCTTGATGCAAGAATCATGGTGGATTGTTGATAAATGTGGAGGAAAATCAAAGGTTTTGGGCTAGGGTTTCGAACCTATGCAAGAGGGAAGAAGAAGGGAAAAGAAAAATGGAAGAAATGATCTCAAAACCCGTTTTTTAAAGTCGTTGTCTGTAATTTCCGCCGAGCGGATTTATTTCCGCCGAGCGGACTCGCCTCAAAGACAGATTTCGAAACTTCAAACATGCGTAACTCTCCCATCCGGACCATTTTAGGTCGTTCTTGTGTCCAAATTGAAGCCCGAAAATAAGCTTTCCAACGATTCGAACCTCACATCCAAAATCAAAGTGTGGAAAAAGAAAAGGACAAATGAGTGACGGTTGGTCGCAAACAAATTATTCAAAATAAAGTTTTTGATCCAATCTTACTCTACCATCATATTATCATCTCAATTAATATCCCAAAATAAGGTAAGAACATTTCAAATACACTAAGAAGAACATCAAAATGAATCCACATGCTTCAGAATCAAACTTACCCAGTAACTCGCCGAAGCGCCAACCTTGCGCCGAAAGCAGACCAACAAAGTCGCCCGCCGAGCGTGAACTCCCCGCCGAGCGGAGAACCACAACTCCTAATCTCGTGCCATCTCAAAAATTGCTGAAACCCCAAAAGTCCGCTGAAGGGCTACCTCCGCTCGAGCGGAGGAAAGGATTTCTGGGTCGTTACAGGTTACGACGCTAAACCCTTAAGGGCAGGTTTGGGTTGTGACAGAGAAGTATCAGTGCACATGTTATACCTCACACACGAGTCCATATGAGCTACAAGATGTCCCAGTAAGAAGTAGGGGCATCTCATCTGCATGTGTGAGTGTGTATATTAATCTCTGTAAATGTGAAAACTGAACCTGACGATGAACACATGAAATCGAAATGAATGAACTAAAACTGAATACTCTGAACATTATGAAAAGAATCATTTGCCTATGTTCATAAGTGCTCTATTTACCTATAGCAAATGGAAAATACAAGAAATGACAGTACAACCGAATCCTCAGAGACTCGCATGAGCTGAATAGAACAAATGTTCGCAGCCCTGACTGAAACAATGACACAGCAGCAAGGACAACAACCCTTGCCCCCTCTACCCCCGCCAGTGCAAAATGAGCCGGATAATAATGATATAATCAACCTGATTTAGAAATTTATGAAGATAAAACCGCCAACTTTCTTGGGTGGCATTGAACCCTTAAAGGCAAAAACCTGGTTGCTCGAAATGGAGAAGTTGTTTGAAGTGTTTCCTTGCTCCGAGACACAAAAAGTTCTTTTGGCCACCTACACTTTAAAAGATGAAGCTTGGAGATGGTGGTTGCTGATCCAGAATAACAATGGAAACATGACATGGGCTCGATTCAATGAAATTTTCTATGACAAGTATTTTCCTAAGTGCTTCAGGGACCGAAAGGTTTCTAAATTCCAAGAACTTAAACAAGGCAGGATGTCTGTAGTCGAGTATGAGGCTAAATTGACTGAGTTGGCTCGATTTGCTCCACACATGGTGGATACTGACTACAAAAAGGCACGAAAATTTGAAGGGGGTTTGGATCTGGACGTGTTTGATAGAGTAGGCGTTTTAAAGTTGCCTACATACGTGGAAATACTTGATAGAGCATTGATGGTAGAAGCCATTCTGGCAGTAAAGAAACAAGTTCCAACTCCAACGACAGAATGGAGAGGTAAACAGCCTGGATCTAACTTTCGGAAAGGTCGTGCATCTTTTACCAACAAAAGCAAAATACTGGATTTTCTAGCAGTTCAAGCCAAAGCAGTGGGTCTATGTCAGTTTGTTCAAAATATAGAAAGAAGCATAAAGAAACGTGCTACCGTGCATCTAGTGCTTGTTTTCAGTGTGGCAAGACTGGCCACATGATTAGAGATTGTCCACTAAGATTTGAAAATGATAACCATCCGGCAGCAAGTTCATCCATATCTGCAAATGTGACGAGGACCAATGCAAGAACTAATGCCAGGGGTAATACCGGGAATGAAAGATGTACAGAATACTGAATCGGTGCTATCAGGTATAATCTCTATATGTGCTCAGAATGCCTATGTGTTGATCGATTCTGGTTTCTGGTTCCACGCATTCATTTAAATCGCATGCTTTTGCTCGAAATTAATTAGACCATTAGAACCTATGAACTGTTTACTATCTGTGTCTACACCATCTGGAGGTTCTATGATATGTGCTTGTGTATATCCCATGTGATATTATGATTGGTGATATGACATTATACGAGATTTGCCGCTGAGCATTGATCATTTTGATTGTATTCGGGTATGGATTGGTTGACGAAATATTATGTCTCAGAGACACCCCATTTTTGACCGCCCTCAAGACTTGGACGCCGCCGCTTGAACACTCGGTGATTATCCATGTTTGTGTTCGCCTTGAGTTCGGAGGTCTCGCCACGCGCCTTTGCCTCGTGATCGCCGACTGATCAAGCTTGCGGTCCGGTTTTGCACCAAACACTTGTGCTTTTTCGAGGGACAGGAATGGCTTGTGAGCCATCCCCACACTCCATCGCCATGGCTTGAGGCCACCGGCTATGTTTTGTTGCCACCGCCAAATGTTTGGCCGGGCACTATAGATGGCCTACTGGCTATCTTTTTGGTCAATTGCATGTTTGGCCTGGCCAACCATCGTGCATCTGCTTACAGATATTTTTGTGCAACTGCATGCACTTGGCTCCCTCTATACACGCAGTATGGAAGGATCTCCGTCTTGTTTAGCTTGTCTTGTAAGCTTACAAGATTGAGCTCTATAAGAGGGAGCCTCTTCTCTTTGGTTTAGGATTGGACAAAAAAGCTGAGGAGAGCTCTGATATTAGGGTTTTGAATTTGTATCTCTTCTATCTCTATATCTCTCTCTCTTGAGCTTAGTGTGTGTGTTTAGCCTTAGTTTTGCACACAAACACCCACCATCACACCTTCTCTTGGAGCTGAGGTCCTTGAGGCTTGTTTTTGGAGTTTTGGAACTGGTTTGAGCTTGAAGAACCAGCTAGAGCACCATTTGTGAAGAGGGTCTACAAGGGTAAGAAACTAGTCCCTTTATTCCCCATTTTTGCATACCTTTTTCATCCACCTTGCAACTATTTTTGAGCTTTGTGAAAAGTTTTGTTGTTTAGCCCTCTAAATAGTTTCTTAAGGGTGTTTCAAGCTTTGGGGTTGTTTGACCCCTCTTAAGTCTTGAAAGGCTCCATTTTGTGCCATTTCGGTTGAGCTCCGGGACCATTGTGTTTGGGCCTCCTCACCACTAAAATCTTGAGGGATTTCAGAGGTGGGGATGGTGCCTTGAGGTCCTAGGAAGGAGAGGGCCACCTCCTCTCCTTGTTGTCCTTGAAAAGGGCCATTTAAGCCTCATGTGTTGAGCATCATTTTGAGATCATGTTGGCCATGTCTTAAGTGTTATTTGGTAGTATTTTGCCATGTATTACCTCTATTTTGAGTTGGTTTGGACACATCTTGCATGCCTTGCATACATGTCTTGTAATGCCATCACTTAGCCTTAACATGTACCAAGGCTTTGACCCTTGTTCAAGCATGTTTTAGGCCTAGCTTTGTGAAGGTTTTGTGTTTATTTTGGCATGCTCAAGTTCTGTTTTTGGTTGTTTTGGTCTAATTATTGCATGCTTAGTATAGCCCCTTTGTATTCTTGGCTTGCGAGCTTTAAATGCATGAACCATGAGCTTGCATTATTTGCATTATTTCAATGGTGTGGAACCACTTACCATGTTATTTCAGAGTTTATAATGTATGCCTTGTATCCATGTTTGCATCCTCTTAAGTATGCTTGAGAGTTGCTCTTTGTGCCTAAGTGATGGACCATGTTTATATGCATGCTTGTATGTGTATTTGGCTCCATGTCCTTAGTTATTGGCCACTGTTTTAGGCTTGTTTGAGGGCTGCCTAATTTAATTTAAGTCCATCCCCTTGCTTGTTGTATGCTTTGTATGCTTCCTTGTATTGCCATGTTACATATTAGCCAACATGTCTAGGTTGCATTCCATTTGCATGCATGCTTGGCCTCTTGAAATGCTTGTAATAGAGGTTGAGTTCCATCGGTTTGTTTATGTGCATTGCATTCCATATCAAAATGCACACTTGATTCTTTGGGCCATCACGCATGGAAATGCGCGATTGGTGGTCCGAGAATCGAGGCCCATCCTCCTTTGAGTCATTCACATGATAAGGGGTATGGTTGGTGCATACATAGCTTGAAATGCACTGCCATGCTTTGCTTTGTTCTCTGCTGCTGTCAAACAGGATTCTGCAGGAAGATTTGGCCGGCCGGCCATCTTTAGTGCCGACCGGCCATCTACCAGTGGCCGATAACTCAATTTGTGGCCGGTGGCCACTCTCCATGGCCGGTGGTGTTCCACAGTGTTCAGGGAAGCAACCCTAGGACTTATGCAGCTTTTAGAGGAGGATGACAGCCAAAGCAAAGGCAACTTGTGCATGGCAGTGACTTCCAAGCGAGCCGAGTGCGAATGCATTGGACCCTCTTCCCGAGGCCGTTGTTTATTGCTTAAATAAATTAGTTAATTTGCTTAGCTAATTTAATTGATTTGTGATATTTAATTAGTTTGTAGGTTAATTAAATTGTAATATTTATTCGGACCCTCCGAGTGAGGGCAAATTTGTAATAAGTGTGGGTGTGTATGTGCATGTCTTCCAACCCCCACTTCTTTCTTCCTTTTACTTACCTGCTTTGATGGTTAGTATTAGGGCATATTTAAATTAGCATACCCTATGCTATGCATGCGTGCATCATTCATCAGTATTGCATGCACCTGCTCTACAGATCATACTAACTACATAAGTATTTCAAATCTAACTTGAATACATGCTACTTGTGCATTTTCACATGTCATTTATAGACTAGTCGAGCCTACTCTAGTGACATTCCATATGCGTTGCATTAGGCATTTAAACATGGACTTGGATCATACATGATTGCTAACATGTTCTTGTCTTGGCACGGAGTACTAGGTGAGCTTTTTATGCTTTAGCATACCGCATGCGTATGAGTGTTGCCATGATAGCATGATTACCATGAGGCTAGCTGCTTATGTGATATAACTGCTTGAATGCCTGTGGGTGAAGGTTGGATTGTTTGAATTAGAATAATTCATTGAAATCCGTATTTTAGCCTACTTGCGAGTAGCAAATTCCAAAGCGTTTTCCAAACAAATGGATATGCAATGCTTTGTTTCAAATTAGGCGGTCTGGTCTATACTTGTTTTGCTGTGCGCATAACATAGTAATTCTAGGCTAATAACCGGAATAAGGGCATGTAATGTTTTCAAAACAAGATATCACAGTTAGTAGAGGCCGATCTTCAGATCGGGCGAGAGGGGGTGCTCATAGCTGACCTTCCCCAATCGTACCCAAGCTCCCGAGCCGAGGCAACTTTGGTGATAACGGACACGTGGCCTTTGGCACCGAGTCAGGGTTTCCTAAATTCCCCCATAAAAAATATTTAGGTGGCGACTCTGTATTTGGCGAAACAGTCCATGATTGGCACTTCTTTCAAAATCTGTTTTCTCAAAACGATTTGCCGGATTTGGACTCTTTGGTTCAGATTAAGAACTGTGACAAAATCGAGTCTGAACTGTAACCCCGAGCGAGGTCCCCTCGCGGGCTTGTTACAATGTCACTATTGATTGTGTGAGTAAATCTGTTGTGTTTAGACCACCTGGTATGCCTGAGTTTGTTTTTACTGGAAATGGGGTAGTTCCTCTATCATACTTGATTTCATTTATGAAAGCCAGGAAATTGTTAAGAAATGGTTGTCGGGGCTACTTGTGTTGCGTGTTGACTATATCTTCAGATACTGCTAATCTGAAAACAATTCCTGTGGCCTGTGAATTTCCTGATGTATTTCCTAATGACTTACTTGGGGAGTTAATTGATAGGGAAATTAAGTTCACCATTGATGTAGTACCCGGGACACAACTAATTTCTAAAACCCTATACAGAATGTCCACTTCTGAACTGAAAGAATTGAAAACTCAACTTCAGGAACTATTAAACAAGAAGTTTATCCGCCCGAGCACTTCACCTTAGGGTGCTCCAGTCTTATTTGTTAAGAAGAAAGATAGATCTTTAAGGCTATGTATAGACTATCGGGAGTTGAACAAAGTGACTATCAAGAACAAGTACCCTCTACCTTGAATAGATAACTTATTTGACCAACTTCAGAGGGCACAAGTGTTCTTCAAGATAGACCTTAGATCCGGATATCACCAGCTAAAAGTGAAGGCATAAGACATTGAGAAAACTGCTTTCCAAACTAGATACGGGCATTATGAATTTTTAGTCATGGCATTTGGGGTAACGAATGCACTTGCAGTATTTATGGATCTAATAAATAGAGTTTTCAAACAATTTCTTGATGAGTTTATTGTTGTATTTATAGATGATATACTGATTTACTCCAAAAGTAGGGAAGAGCGTGAGAATCATTTGATAACTACTTTGCAGATTCTGAGAAAAAGAAAATTGTATGCAAAATTGTCCAAATGTGAATTCTGGCTTAACAGTGTAACATTTCTAGGGCTTGGTAGCTACTACAGAGGATTTGTGAAAGACTTCTCAAAACTTGTTATGCCATTGACACAGAAAAATGTACCATTTGATTGGAATGAACAACGGGATGCAGCATTCTAAGAACTGAAAACTAGACTAGTAACTGCACCAATTCTAACCTTGCCTAACGAAACCAATGGATTTCAGATTTACAGTGACGCTTCATACAAGGGTCTGGGATATGTGTTAGTGAAAAATGGGAGAGTGATTGCTTATGCTTCTCGACAACTCCGCCCACATGAAAAGAATTATCCGATCCACAAACCTTGAACTAGCAGCTGTGGTGTTTGCTTTAAAATTTTGGCGACATTATCTGTACGATGTGACTTGCGAGGTGTATACGGACCACAAAAGCCTCAAATACTTCTTTACTCAAAAGAAGTTAAACATGAGACAGAGGTAATGGCTTAAACTAATAAAAGATTATGATTTGCAAATCCTGTACCACTCGGGAAAAGCTAATACAGTTGCAGATGCTTTGAGCCAGAAGTCTATTGGGAATTTATCATGTTTGCTCACTGGTCAGAAAGAATTGTTGTGTGATTTGGAACGAAATGAAATTGAAGTAGTTTTGCACGAATATGATGGAATCCTAGCCGCTATTTCAACCTAACCTACAATTATTTAAGAGATTAGAGAGAAACAACTGCACGATGAATATCTGAAAAAGATTGTGGATGAAATTGACTCAAAACCGAAGCCTGTGCTGACTTAAGGAAACGAGTTATGACAAAAGCTCACAATTCTAAGTTTGCTATGCATCCGAGAAATACAAAGATGTACCATGACTTGAAACAAAATTTCTGGTGGCCAGGAATGAAGAAAAACATTGCTGACTTCATGGCTAGATGTTTAGATTGCTAACAAGTTAAAGTCAACATCAACGCACCCATCGATTACTTTTAGCCGCCTAACATCGAATGGAAATAGGAGCATATTACTATGGATTTCATTGTCAGACTACCTCGCTCTTCTCAATGTATAGATTTTATTTGGGTCGTTGTTGATTGTTTAACTAAATCTGCTCACTTTTTGCCTGTCAAATCTTTGTATAATGCAGATAAGTTGGCTAACTTGTATGTCAATGAGATTGTGAAATTGCATGAAGTTCTAGTGTCCATAGTATCTAACAAAGATCCCAAGTTTACTTCGAGACTGGCAGAGCTTGCAACAAACTTTGGGGACTGAGCTGAGATTAAGCAGTGCTTATCACCCACAAACAGACGACCAATCTGAACGGACCATTCAAACATTGGAGGACATGTTACGGATATGTGTTTTAGACTTTCAAGGCAATTGGGAGACTTACTTACCATTGGCCGAATTTGTGTATAACAATAGCTATCATTTGAGTATCGATATGGCCGCTTATGAAGCTTTGTACGGTAGGAAATGCCGTTCTTCGATCTGTTGGGCTGAAGTAGGTGAACTAGTACAAGAAACAACTGAAAATGTGAAATTAATTTAGCAGAGATTGAAAACTGCACAAAGCCACCAAAAGAGTTATGCGGATGTCCGAAGAAGAGAGCGAGAATATGAAGTCGGGGATTACATGTCTATCAAAGTGACTCCAATGAAAGGACAAACTCGGTTTGGCGTAAAGGGTAAATTAGCACTGATATGTTGAGCCATATGAGATTTTGGAGAAAATCAATTCAGTGATGTATCGGGTAGCCTTACCACCGGTTATGGAGGATATGCATAATGTCTTTCATGTCTCAATGCTTTGGGAATATTTACGGGATCCGCACCACATTATTGAACCGACACATGTGCTTTTGAAAGAGGACTACACATATTAGGAGAGACCAATTCAAATTGTGAACCACTGCATCAAAAGATTGAGAAACAAGGGAATTCCATTAGTAAAACTTGATTGGCAGAATCATCGTGGAACCTATGCGACATGGGAAATAGAAGAGGATATGATGAAAAGATACCCTGACTTGTTTCCATGTTTTTTCAAAACGAAGGTAATTCGAGTTTGGATGACCAAACTCTTTAAGAGGAGAAGACAGTAACAGTCCTGACCTATGATTAACTGCTAACCCACGATTAAAGATGCCTAGTAAGTAATTAAGATGAAATTCTGAATTATTTGCATATGTATTGCATTATTTGTGTTTCTATCTGCTTATCGAGGAATATCCGCTTGAGATTCTTAAATGTTATGAATTGAAGGCCTTATCGCATCCCATCAAGAAATTGACTTGATTTATGTGTTAGTTAGAATTTTTAGAATTTTATGATAGGTTCAATTGAAATTCGATTCTAATGAATAAAGTAGAATAAAATAATCCCATCTTTGTCCCATACTAATTAAGTTTTATTAGTTGACCTAGTATAAGACCTACACACCCCCTAGACTCATCTTTTCTTCATCATTTTTGAGACAAAAACGTGAGGGAGAAGAGTGAGAGTGAAGAGAAGTTTAAACTCAAGGGAGGAAAGCTAGCATTTGGAAGGAACTTTGGAAATTTGACCTCCTAGCTCAAAGAATTAGGCTTCTTAAACCTAATTAAACACCTAAGGTAAGAAATGAAACCTTTAGTTTTGTAGTTGAGTTGGTTCATACATGAATTCAAGAGAATTGAGCTAAGAGATGCAAGAATTAAGCTTAAGAAGTGGAAATGAAGATCAATTCAGACATGCATCTCATTTCATTGCATTTGGAGCATGTTTTCTAAGAAATTCTCTCATGCATGTACTAAGTTGAGCTTAGTTGTAGGAATTCATCATGTTTTACATCCTCTTATCTCATTTGATTATGTTTTGGAAGTTTTGAACCCAAGTCAATACATGCATGGTATGTATACTCATAATTCAAGTTTGAATTTGAAGAATTCATTTGCTTTTGGGCCTTGATTTTGAGTAATGATTCTTAATTCATGATGTTTTGCAAGTTTACAAGTGATTTCTTGAGTTTTTGGCCCAAAGGAACATGTTTTACAATTTTGGAATTTGAGTTTGAAGCTTGGTAGAGCAATCTGGAAATTCCAGATTTTACTTCTCTGCTTAAGCGACAGATTTTGCACTCGAGTGACTAGTCTGTATTTTGCGCCTCCGCTCGAGCGACCAAAAGTTGGCTTGAGCGTAAAATGCATGCTCTCAGAAGTTTCCTATTTTTACAGACCGCTCGAGTGACAAGAGTTATGCTTGAGCGAGGACCTTAATCTTACGCTTGAGCGACCGTTGAGCATGCATTGAGCGAAAAAATTAAGCAACCAGTACTTTTGCAGAGTTTACAGACCGCTCGAGCGACCTCTCACATTTTTGAACGCCTGCTCGAGCAAAGGAAGTTGCGCTTGAGCGAGACCCTTGTTTTTAGCAAGTTTTATTAAGTGTTTTCAAGTGCATTTTAGCATCCTCATTACATCCTAAGCGTTCCTAAGCCACGGTTAAGATATAAGAATGAGGATAAAGGCTAGAAAAACACTAAGAAAGACATGAAATTAGTTAAGCATTATCTGGGTATGTGTTTCAAGTATGTATCTGTTATGTTTGTGTAAGTCACGCACCGTAAGCTATTTTATTGCCTACTTTGTCTGACAACTCCGGAGCCATCTGTGAGTAATAATTTAGTAAAACTATATTCAACTTTATTTATTTTCTGTATATGGAATAAGATTTGTTTTATAACATGTTATATATTTTGTACAATGAATGATTGTCCAATTCTTGACAAGTATTCGTGGCAACAATTCTGTGCTCAAGTAAGTTATCTGTTCCTGGTCTGGAGATTCCTTTATGGAACTGACAAGTTATCCATACCTGGCCAGAGGTTCCTATACGGAACTAACAAGTGATATGTTCCCAATCCGAAGGTTTCTTTATGGAACTGACAAGTTATCTGTACCCGGCTAGAGGTTCCTATATGGAACTGACAAGTATGACCCTTGATGCTCTATATGTGATTTGTCAGAGCTAACGAATGTACTATGCAAGATTAAGCTTGAACTTTGATTTCTGTTTATGACTCGAACAAGAACGTACATATGTAACTGTTTCTGTTTATTGAATTAGTTATAGGACGTTATTCATTTAACCCTTTACTCTGTTATTATTCACTAGGCTCAGCTCACTATTTATATTATGTATGTAGGTGAGCAAGCGTGTGACTAGGCCTAAGCTGTTGCTTGGAGATTTGGGTCAGCCAGCCCCTATGCCTCCCGGGAAGGTTCCCTTTGAGAAGTCAAGTTTTCGTGGTTTAAGCTTTTAAGACTTGTTTTCCTTTTTGGAATAATACATTGGGCCAAGTCCCACTTTTGTTTCGTCTGTCTATGGGAATGATGTATGACTAATATCTTTTTATGACATCACAAGTATGCTTATAAAGTTTAAAATTATATGTCCTATGTATGTCTGCACAGCTCAATGGACTATGTAAGTTTTATATGTTTGCTTCCGCAACCCCTTATATTTTGTAATTCTGTTCAGAGGCCTTTGGTGATCCAAGGATTACTGGTCGATTACGATGCCAAACCCTTATGGGCGAGTTTGGGTTGTGACAGAATCTGTCTAAAGAGTATTGAATCTATCTGAACAGTTTTCATCTGTTTGGCACCTGTTCGGTATAAGCTACTTAGTTTCCTATAAATGGTCTGCTTTCTAGCAATTCTTTCAATCCAATTTCTAAGAACATTTCTTCCTTTCTCCTTCAAGTCGTCCTATTGTCTTCTGCGTCTATCCATCATTTAATTTTAAGAAGAAAAAGAAAGAGTTATAGCAGAGTTTTGGTTCGTCAAACTTGATTTTGTAGTGCTGCAAATTCAAGTGTTAGTCGTTGCATCTTGGGATGTAAACGCCGGTAAATCTCGAAGCACCGGAGCAAGGGCGAAATCTACTTTAAGGAGATTGTGTCCAACACAAGTATCGACTTATAATTTTTGTAAGCTTTAATTCATAATTTAATTTAAAATTATTTTCTGGATTGTGTATTTTTATTTTATTGTTTATTTTATTTATATATTGAATTTACACACACCGCTGGGGATAACATTTCTTACTCTAATTACCCTTGCTTTTTTGGATTTATTTTTTTAAAATATTAAAAAATGTTTAAGAAAATTTTATTTTTTAATTTTAAATATATAATTTTTATTTAAATTTTAATTTTTTTCAATATTTTAATTTATTTTAAATATTTTAATTTTTCATTTTAAATATTTTATTTTTTTAATTTTAATATTTTAAACTCAAAACACAACTTCACACTCAAATCGTAACCAAACGCATAATTCAAAACTCAATTCAAAAATTATTTTCAAACCTCATAACCAAACACATAACTTGAAACTTCACACTACTTTCAAAACTCTACACTCAAATCATAACCAAACACATAACAAAAAAATTAAAATATTTAAAAATATATATTAATAAAATAAAATAAAATATTTAAAATAAAATAATAATAATTATTTAAAATAAAAAGTGCACATTAAAATAAATAAATAAATATTTAAAATATAAAATATTCATCCTAAAAAAATAAATCTAAAAAATTTCAAAATACAACTCAAAACTCAATTCAAAACTCACAACTCAAAATATGACTCCACAGTCAAATCATGATTGTAAAAATAATTTTAAAATAAAATATAAAAAAATTTCTTTTAAAATAAAGTTTTGAAAAAAAATTAGTTTTGAGTTTTAAAAAGAGTTTTAAATTGAGTTTTGAGTTGTATGTTTGGTTACAAGTTTTGAAAATAATTTGTGAATTGAGTTTTGAGTAATTTTGAGTTGTGTATTTTGTTATGAGTTTTGAAAAGATTTTTGAAAATTTTTAATTGGAATTGTGATTCTAAAAGAGAACCAAACATGTTTCTTTGTTATTGTTTGGCTAATTAATTGTTTATGCTTCTAGTGTTCACCTCACTGTAAACTGAAATTTTGATTGGAGTAATACTATAAAATAAATAGATAAGGATAAATTTTAAGATACATTTTAATAGTTGTGGATAACCTACATGTTGTTGTGTTTTTAAATAAAATGTTGCAGTTGCAATTGCCAAAAAAAAAAAAGCGTTGTTCTAGATGTCTGGTTGGATGATCAGCCAACATTTGGTATTGGTATATATAGATGAGTTGAGGACACTTGAGGGCATTATGGGCATTTTAGTGTTTAGCTTTGATGACATCGGCAAGTTCTGTGAAGTGTGTAAACGGTAGTTAAAAAATGAGAAAATCTTGATATTGTCAGGTAAAATAGGAGAGATTATTGTAATTATTGAAACTACAGAGGAGGTTCCTGTATTTGTTAGAAATTATTTATTACAAAATATTTATATTTAATTTAAATTTTATATACCTATATTTAATATGTATGAATAATTCAAAAGGAATATTAAAGAAAAAAATCAATACTCTATATAATTAATGAATTAATTACTTAAAAGTTCTATTTACAAATGTTATGGTAGTTCAGGTCCTATTTAAGATTTTTTGAACCAACAAGTCCTATTTAGTAAAATTGAAAATATTATCAGTTTTTTTTTTTAAAATTTTTAAAACTAAGAATATTATCAATTTTACATAATAATGTTCCAGATAATTATTTCACTAATTGATAAAAAAAAATATGAAATTAAACTTTTTGCCTTCTACTTATTAGTTGATTCAACTATTCAATAAAACCGAGAACATTATCAGTTTTTTCATTTTTAAAAAAGTTTTTTTTTTTTTTCCTTCCAATCATGCACATCAATGTTCAATCATCACGCTCCTTTATAGAAAAAAAAATTTCAGTTTTGCACAAAAAATAATTTAATTTTTTAAATTAGAAAAAAAAAAATTTCCCCTAAATTTTTTTTTATATATAGTTTTTTCAGTTTTAAAGTTTTGAAAATCAAAATAAATGTATAATCATCATGTTCCTTTATAGATAGTCATAAATGATAAACAATTATTGTTTGAAGGACAATTTCAACTATTAAAAATTTAATGGACTTGAAGGTTCAAAAAATCTTAATTAAGACTTAATGGAGTATAAGTTCACAAATTACGACTTGTGTGTAAATGTCTCATAATTAATTTATGTATTTTCTTCTTAATCCAATCACAACATATTTACATTTAATTTTTTAAATAAATTTTGTATAATTCTATTTCTACATATTTTTATTTTCTAAATAAATATAAAATTATATTAAAATTAAATAATTAGAATCACTTTTTAGTTTTATATTATTAATTATCTTTCTAATTTAACTATTATTTTTAATATCAAAATGAGTGTTTATTTTACTATCTTATAATTTAATATATATCGTATAAAATTATTATATGATAATTACAGATTTATAGCATAACAGAATTAAAATTATCAAAATAAACAAATAATTTAGCTAAATTTATTATATATGAGTATTTAACTAACATTTTTATAGAATGATAATGCTACGATTATTAAAATAAATAATTAAAATTAAAATTTTATTTTAAATTAAAATTAATATTATTCTTTTGTAACACATATTATAGTGTAAAATATCATTACATTAATCAAAATTAACTCTATTGTGATTTTTTTTCAGTTGTCATATTTCTATAAGTGATTTACATATACGTATAGTGTCTAATTTGATATTGATTGATTAAAATAATAGAATTCAATACTTATTTTTGTTAAGTTTTTAGAAGATAAATTAGTAAATGTCAAATGATAAATAGTGTCGAGTATTATTAAATAATAATGATTTATCAAAAATGATTGTGTATATTTACAGCACCTATTGATATTTCTTAAATAATTTTTAAATTTATAGTATTACTGATAATGCCCCTTGATGAGCTCTACTAGAAAATATATGCAAAAATAATTTGGCTGGAATAAAAATTTTCATGTTATTATGAAGCGTGACATAATTAATTAGAACCTCTTTGAAAACTGAAATTATTAAGGTTCTAGAAATTTTGTGCCTGATTCTCTTTGAGTACACTGTTTTTGTGACGCTTCATAATAACATCAAAATTTTGAGTACTCAAAATTTCTCTTTGAGTACCCTAAATCTATCTACGGTTTTGGTAGGAATTTTTGGACCATTGCAAATAATTTTTCAACATTCATAATCATTAGATTGAACATGTATTGTCATTCTAGTTTTTCAATAGCTAAAATTTGTGCCGCTAAATAGTGGTGGCCTATTGGATGCTTGTCTCTCGGGTAAGGAATAACTAGGGGTTGCCATGATCTACTCTAAGACGGTTAAGTCACACACACTAGAGTTTAGGCTCTGATATCAATTGTTATCCCAGGTAGGTAACCCAAGAGGGGGTGAATTGGGTTATTAAAAATTTTACAATATTAAAATTAACACAATATTCCGAATTTTAACAAATAAAAAAAACAGAATAATAATTATCAATATAAAAGTAAAAGAGATAGAGAGAGAAAATCAAACACTGAGATTTATAGTGGTTTGGCACATTAGACCTACGTCCACTCTCCAAGGAACCTCCTTGAGAATTTCTTTACTATCAATTAAATAAATACACCACCAAACTTGTGGATTTGACATAGGACTTACTCTTATCTATTGAGCCTCACTGAACAATAAATGCCTCACCCTTACAAAACCTCTCACAAAAATAAGGAATAAAAATAAGTGGTACTTAAACCCTCTTTTACAATAATTTTCTCACAAAAAGTAGATATGAAAGTGTAAGAACAAAGATTAGACTTAGATCTGAAAGTGAAAGAGCAGAATACAATATACTCAGAATTTTGGAGCTCATAGAAATTTTTCTCTTCAAGTTTTTGATTTTTCTCCACATACAACACTTCTATTTATACACAAAAATATACCCGTTGGACGCTCCTTGCTGATGTCATGACTTACATAAGCACGCCACTGACGTCATGGCTTACATAAGCACGCTCCTTAATTTTAAATAGTCAAATGTTAATAATTAAAAAAATAAAAGTAAGACTAATATTTTCTTTTCCTTTTTTTATTTTTTTAAACATGGAGCCATCGTTTTTGTAGACAATTTAATACAAAGTTCACAACTTTCAAACAAGCAAATGATTTGCTCCATCTTATTTTATTATAATATATATATATATATATACAATCAATGTAGTGTAGTGTGATATGATATAATCAATGTAGTGTAAAAAGTATAATTGCTCACGTAATGTATTATATTTATATTATATGCATTCTATATAATATTCTAATCAAATATTTGCATATATAGTAAAACCCCTTTAAGTAATATTTATAATAGATCTGATCATATATACCATTTTTAAATTTTTGTAGAGATTTTTAACTAAACATAACCTACCACTATATTTGGATATATCACTTTTGTCAAAAGAAGACAACTCATCAATATCACATTTGTCAAGATAATACAACCAATCAATCAATTTTGTCAAAATAATATAATTAATCAATTTTAATTTTGTCAAAAAGTAAATAGTGATCAACCTAAATTTTCAAAAAGTGAATAGTAGAGTTTTCAAAAATATTTTATTTAAATAATATTTAACAAATATATATATATATATATTAAACAGATAATATTTTGTGTCAAATAATATGTATATTAAAAAATCTAAATTTTTGCAAATAATATTTTAGATATCATCAAAATTAAATAATATGATTAACAATCTCTCCCTTTTTGATGATGGCAATATTTGTAAGTATTTGACACAAAATAAGTTAACAAAATATTTGATAACCCTGCAACATATAATTTTCAAAAACAAAATCATATTTTTTCTCCCCGTTTGACAACATCAAAATAAAAGATGAAGATAGGAAACAGACATATTTGGTAAAATAATCTGAGATGCCCAAAAATATAATAATGGTCCGTAGGTCTTGTCGAGATCATTGTGGGGATTTTGGAGTATCTCGAGCGTAGAAATGTTGACAAACAGAAGATTTGAACAGATATGTATCGAGTATTGGATCGATGGAGTGTATAAAGAGTGACACAGATGATAGGCAAAGATACAAAATCATCAAGTATTGGAGAGAAAAATTTATTTTAGCTTCTTGTGTAATCATGTCATTCCTTATCTTAGCCATCAATGGTTCAGACCTGCATGAGGTGCTTGTAATGCAGGCAAATGAGAGGGTACCATTAGTGCAGGCACATACTATGCTTGTAAATGAGGGTCCTAGTGTTATTGGTAATCAAAATGATATCGATGCTATTAACAACACTATGGCTCTTAGCATATAGGCAATGACTGCAGTTTCCAATATGGCGCAACGATTACAAGCAAGAGTACAAGAAAATCAATAATGGAGAGATGGGGTGTGCTTGTTAAAACAACAACTGGTTAATATGTGTAAGGAGAAGAAAGAGCTAAAAAGGAAAAATGCACAGTTGGAGAATGCGGTGTAATATTATGCAATGGTTATAATGCTGAGACTAACATAAGTCGAAAATAGAGAAAAGCATGTAAAAGAGGCTCATGAAAAATTGTTGAGAGAAGTGAAACGGAAAAAATCTGTGAAGCCTTCTGAAAATTTACATGCAATCGAGTAATATTTTCTTCTTCTGAAATAAAATTGCCAGCATTTCTTCCCTTTTTATTTATTTTTTTTTATTTTTTTTTTTGTTTAATTCTGTGTTGAAAAAAAAAATTTGTTTGTTGGTGCAGATAAGGAGTAAAAAAAAATATGTATATATACTCCTCCTAAAATTATGCACAGAATATACACATGCCCCTTTATTATTATTATTATTATTATTATTATTATTATTATTATTATTATTATTTAATATTTAATATTTTTATAATAATTGTTAATCTTAAAATATATGAGTCTCCCCCTAAATTAATGCACTAAAAATTACATAAATTTGAAGAAACAAATTACCAATCTATAATACCAAGGCCATTAAGATTCGGTCATAAACAACTACAGCAAGTGCATTAGCATAAAAGGAGAAAATAAAAATAAAAATAATTTCTTCAGACATGGTAGAAGCAACCATTATTAAATCCAAGAGAATTTGGAGCACACATAACAAGTAAAAAAATATAACACGGTGCAACAAGAATTTTAACATGTTGATCGGTGATGACCTTGATGATCGGAAGAAATGGAGAAAATTTGGTAGATCGGTGACGAATTTGTATAGATCGCCAATAGATCTTGATGGATCAGTCACGGAACTTGATGAATTGGTAAAGATGGTGATGCAGATTTTGGGTAGAGAGGTGATGGAGTTCGATAGATTGGTGGAGGATTTGGGTGGATAATGGTAGTGATGAAAGTGATGGATGATTTTGTGGATGGCGGAGCTGGTTATAGACGATGGTGAGGATGGAGATGGAGTCGGCTGAGGATGTGAGGAAGATGAAGAGAGCGAGAGAAAGAGAAAAAGAGAGAGTAAGGAAGAGAGTGGGTGAGAGATAGAGACGGAGCGAGAGAGAGAGAGAGAGAGAGAAAATTTATATATATTTATATATATGTATATTATTATTATTGTTATTATTTTTTTATAATAATTATTATTATTATTACCATAGGTATTTTATTTAATTATTTATTATTATTAGATTTATTTTATTCTTTTATTTATTTATATATATATATATTTTAATATAAACACTATGTTGGAGTATTCATCATACCAAGTTCAATTCTAATATAACAAAATTGTTCTTCATTTAGAGGCTTGGTAAAAATGTCAGCTAATTGACGATTTATAGGCACAAATTCGAGTTCAATGTCACCTTTGAGTACATGATCTCTTAGAAAATGATGCCTTATTTCAATGTGTTTAGTACGTGAGTGCTGAAGATGATTTTTTGAAAGGTTAATAGCACTTGTGTTGTCACATTTTATGAGAATATGATCATAGTGAGGTCCAAAATCTTGAAGTTGTTGTATCATCCAAAGCAATTGTGCATAACACCCAGCGGCGGCTACGTATTCTGCTTCAACAGTTGACAGAGCCACTGAGTTTTGTTTTTTGCAAAACCAAGAAGTGAGTAAGTGTCCAAGAAAATGACAAGTGCCACTAGTGCTTTTTCGGTCAAGTCTACATCCCGCAAAGTCGGCATCTAAGTAACCAAAAAGTTCAAAGGTGATTCCCTTAGAATACCATAATCCCAAATTTGGAGTTCCAACAAGATATCTAAAAATTCGTTTGACTGAGGTGATGTGTGACTCTTTCGGTGCGGATTGAAAACGTGCACACATACAAATACTAAACATTATGCCAGGCCTATTTGCAGTAAGATAGAGTAAAGAACCAATCATACCTCGATATTTCTTTTCATCTACAGGTTTACCTTGCTCATCTTTGTTGATTTTTATCAATGTGCTCAATGGAGTTGCTGCAGGCTTTGATGATTCCATTTCAAACCTTTTAAGTAGATCTTTGATATATTTCGTTTGATTTAAATAGATTCCATCATTAGTTTGTTTAATTTGTAGACCAAGGAAGTAATTTAATTCCTCCATCATATTCATTTCAAACTCACCTTGCATATCTTTAGCAAACTCTTTACACAAATTTTCATTAGTAGCACCAAAAATGATATCATCAACATAAATTTGAACAATTAGCATATCTTCCTTATTTATTTATATAAAAAGTGTTGTATCAATTTTTCCTCTACAAAAACCTTTGTCAAGTAGAAAATTACTCAATCTTTCATACCATGCTCTAGGAGCTTGTTTCAAACCATATAAAGTTTTTGAAAGTTTGAAAACATGATTCGGGTATTTATGATTTTCAAAACCGGGAGGTTGTTCAACATAGACTTCCTCCGAAATGTACTCATTTAAAAAGGCACTTTTAACATCCATTTGATATAATTTAAAATCTTTAAAATACGTAAAAGCAAGTAACATTTTAATAACTTCAAGTCTAGCAACTGGTGCAAAAGTTTCATCAAAATTAATTCCATCTTCTTGATTATAGCCTTGAGCTACTAATCTAACTTTATTTCTAGTAACAACTCCAGATTCGTCCATTTTATTTCGAAAAACCCATTTTGTACCAATAACGGGATGATCCTTAGGTCGAGGGGTCAAAAACCAAACTTCATTTCTTTCAAATTGATTTAATTCTTCTTGCATTGCTAAAATCCAGTTTTCATCATTTTTAGCTTTTAAAAATGACTTTGGTTCAATTTGGGAAACAAATGCTAAGTTACCACAAATATTTGTAACAGAGGAACGAGTTTTTACACCTTCCGCCGCATCACCTATAATGAGGTCTTTGGGGTGGCCATGAGCATACTTCCATTCTTTTGGTAGATTTGAGTCGTTTTCTAGAAGAGCATATATTTCTTGAAGTTTCTCCATTGTCATTTCTTCTTCATGTTCGCGTAATGGATTTTCTTCATTTTCCTTTATGTAAATGCTTTCCATGCTTGGTTGATTTTCTACAATATCATTACTTACAAGATTCTTGGAAATAATGTCGTAAGATTCATCAAAACAACATGCATGATTCTTCAACAAGTAGAGTTCTTTTATTGAATACTCTATAAGCTTTACTGGACATAAAATAACCAAGAAATATAGCTTCATCCGATTTAGCATCAAATTTTCCTAAGTTATCTTTATTTTTATTTAATACAAAGTATTTACAACCAAAAGCACGCAAGTGACTAATATTAGGTTTTCTATCTTTCCATAGTTCATAAGGGATTTTCTTAAGAATAGGTCCAATCATGGCACGGTTTATAACATAGCATGCAGTGTTAACAGCTTCCGTCCAAAAAATATTTAGGCAAATTATTTTCACAAAGCATAGTACAGGCCATTTCTTCAAGAGTTCTATTTTTTCTTTCAACTACTCCATTTTGTTGAGGAGTTCTAAGGGCAGAAAAATTATGATCAATTCCATACGCATCACAAAACATAATAAAATCATCATTTTTAAATTCTCTACCATGATCACTTCTAATACTATAAATATTAAGATTTTTCTCATTTTGAATTCTTTTACAAAGTTTTGAGAAATTATAAAAAGCTTCATTTTTTTTGTGCTAAAAATAATTCCTATGTATATCTAGTATAATCATCAACACAAACAAGGGCATAAGATTTTCCTCCTAAACCTAATGTTCTAGATGGTCTGAATAGATCAATATGCAAGAGTTGAAGCGGTCTAGTAGTTGAAACGATATTTTTGGATTTAAAAGAAATTCTAGTTTGTTTTCCAAATTGACATGCATCACAAAGTTTATCTTTTTTAAAAACAATTTTTGGTAAACCTATGACTAACTCATTTTTTGAAAAATTGGAAATTAAATCAAAACGAGCATGTCCTAATCTTCTATGCCAAAGCCAACCATTATTATTTATAGCAGATAAACATTTAATATTAAAATGAGAAGATAAATCATGTAAATCAAACACATATACATTCTCATGTCTATAACCTACAAATAAAGTTTTGTTTTCTAAGGTGTTTTCAATAGTGCAATGAGTTTTGTAAAAAATAACTCTATAACTTTTATCACATAATTGACTAATACTAAGCAAGTTATGTTTTAAACATTCAACAAATAAAACATTTTCAATAATAGGAGAGGGATTTTTACCAATACTTCCTACACCAATGATTTTACCCTTGCTATTGTCGCCAAAAGTCACATATCCGCCATCCTTTTGTTGAAGTATGGCAAACATAGCTTTATTTCCAGTCATGTGCCAAGAATATGCACTGTCGAGATACCATCTATCGTTACCGGATTTTGTCTTGAAACATACCTACAAAAATTTGATTTTTCTATTGGTACCTATTTTTTCTTAGGTCCATAAAAGTTAGAACTTGATACTCTTGAAATGTCCTTAGGGACCCACATCTTTTTTATTTTAGCAAAAGGATTTCTTTTAACAGGACATGAATGTGAAATATGACCTTTTGTACCATAAAAATGACATATGAGATGAGAGTGATTAGAAGATGCATACACAAAGCCATTTTTGACAGTTTTTACTTTTGAAAAAAGTTTATATCCAATTCCGGCTCTACCAAAAGTACAATTTTGATTTTTAAGAATTTTATCTAAAATTTCTACCTTAAGTGAATTTTGAAAGAGTATTTTTCAGGTCTTTAATATTTTCTTTCAAAATAATTTGATCTTTTTTTAAAGACTCGTTTTCTTTTTGCAATACAACTAAATGTTTTTCAGAAATTGAAGACTCTTTTAAAATCTCATTTTCCTTTTTCATTTTCATGGCTTCATTTTCTAAAACATTTACCTTGGTAGTCAATGATTCATTTTCTTTTGATAAGCTTGAAATTACTTTCTTTTGACAATTACTTTTCAAATTAAGTTTCTTAAATTCAGCATGTAATTCATCAAAAGCTAATTGTAATTCATCAAATGTAAAGGATTCGTCATTTACTTCATTTTCGTTTCTAAGTGCCATTAAGTATAGGTTTTTTTTTATCGGCAAAGAAAATTTTTTGCAAACTTCGGTTTATATGTCGCTTTCATCACTATCTTCTCCCCATGCTGCAATCATAGCTTTCTTCTTATCCTTCTTGAATTTTTTTCTTAAGTTCTGGATATTCTGATTTGTAGTGTCCAGATTTGTTGCATTTGTAACAGGTTATTTCAGATTTTTTGTGATTTTCTCCTCTTTAAAAATCCCTATTGTTGAAGTCTTTTTTGAAAAAAAAATTCATACGCTTTGTTTCTTTCTCACAAACCTTTGGAATTTTCTAGTGATGAATGCCATTTCCTCATCCTCATCTGAATCATCTTCCTTATCCTTTTAATATTTCGAGGTGGATTTGAAGGCTATTCCTTTCTTGTTGTTGTCTTCCTCTTCCTTTCCTTCTTGCATTATGAGCTCATGAGTTAAGAGAGATCCCATTAACTAATTTAGACTTAGCTTTGATAAATCCTTGGCTTCGGTAATGGCAATGACTTTTGTCTCCCAACTTTTTGGCAATGACCTAAGCACTTTTCTTACAATTTCAGCATTAGTATATATTTTTCCAAGAGAAGTTAAACCATTAATAATATCAGTAAAGCGAGTAAACATTTGAGGAATAGTCTCATCAGGCTTCATTTAAAGAGTTCATAATTATGGACTAGCAAACTGACTCTAGATTCTTTAACTTGTTCGGTTCCCTCATGAGTCACTATAAGCTTGTCGCAAATTTCTTTTGCCGTTTTGCATGTGGAAATTATGTTGAACTCATTGGCATCTAAGGCGCAGAACAATATGTTTGTAGCTTTGACATTAATTTGGGTCATTCTAGTATCTGATTCATCCCACTCATTTTCAGGTTTTGGTACCCTAAGTCCATCTACAGTTTTGGTGGGAATTTTTGAACCATTGCAAATAATTTTCCAACATTCATAATCATTAGATTGCACATGTATGGTCATCCTAGTTTTTCAATAGCTAAAATTTGTGCCGCTAAACAGTGGTGGCCTATTGGATGCTTGTCCCTCGGGTAATGAATAACTAAGGGTTGTCAAGATCTACTCTAAGACGGTTAAGTCATACACACTAGAGTTTAAACTCTAATACCAATTGTTATCCCAGGTAGGCAACCCAAGAGGGGAGTGAATTGGGTTATTAAAAATTTTACAATATTAAAATTAATACAATATTTAGAATTTTAACAAATAAAAAATAATAATAATTATCAATATAAAAGTAAAAGAGATAGGGAGAGAAAATCAAACACTGAGATTTATAGTGGTTCGACACGCCAGGCCTACGTCCACTCCCCAAGGAACCTCCTTGAGAATTTCTTTACTATCAATTGAATAAATACACCACCAAACTTGTGGATTTGGCATAGGACTTACTCTTATCTATTGAGCCTCACTCAACAACAAATACATCACCCTTACAAAATCTCTCACGAAAATAAGGAATAAGAATAAGTGGTACTTAAACCCTCTTTTATAATAATTTTCTTACAAAGAGTAGATATGAAAGTGTAAGAACAAATGCTAGACTTAGATCTGAAAGTGAAAGAGCAGAATACAATATACTCAGAATTTTGGAGCTCACATAAATTTTTCTCTTCAAGTTCTTGATTTTTCTCCACATACAACACTTCTATTTATACACAAAAATATACCCGTTGGACACTCCTTGCTGACGTCATGGCTTACATAAGCACGCTCCTTAATTTTAAATAGTCATCAAATGTTAATAATTAAAAAAATAAAAGTAAGACTAATATTTTCTTTTCCTTTTTTTATTTTTTTAAACATGGAGCCACCATTTTGTAGACAATTTAATACAAAGTTCACAATTTTCAAACAAGCAAATGATTTGCTCCATCTTGTTTTATTATAATATATATATATATATATAATCAATGTAGTGTAGTGTGATATGATATAATCAATGTAGTGTAAAAAGTTTAATTGCTCACGTGATGTATTCTATTTATATTATATGCATTCTATATAATATTCTAATCAAATATTTGCATATATAGTAAAATCCCTTTAAGTAATATTTATAATAGATCTGATCATATATACTATTTTTAAATTTTTGTAGAGATTTTTAACTAAACATAACCTACCACTATATTTGGATATATCACTTTTGTCAAAAGAAGACAACTCATCAATATCTCATTTGTCAAGATAATACAACCAATCAATCAGTTTTGTCAAAATAATATAATTAATCAATTTTAATTTGGTCAAAAAGTGAATAGTGATTAGCCTAAATTTTCAAAAAGTGAATAGTAGAGTTTTCAAAAATATTTTATTTAAATAATTTTTAACAAATATATATATATATATTTAACAGATAATATTTTGTCAAATAATATGTATATTAAAAAATCTAAATTTTTGCAAATAATATTTTAGACATCATCAAAATTAAATAATATGATTAACATAATTTATAATTTTTTTTGCATCAATGCGAATAAACCCTTACGATCATACTGATATAAGTATAAATTCTACTTTTGAGTCAACCAATCTTAAGCACTTTTTCGTGTAATAAAATACTTAAATATTGTCATATGAAAATATTATAATAGTTGATAATCAAACACCATTTGAAGCATAATTAAAGGTCTGATGCACCACTTTAGACATAACCAAACAGATAAAAAAATTAGCAAAGACTTTTCCCAATTAATAACTAAAATAATACACCATGAATTACAACCAAGTAGGGCTACAAACGTGCTGAGCTTTAATATGTTTGGGCTTGTTTATTAAGATTTTAACAAGCTCGAGCTCGAGTTCGAGTTCGAGCTGAATAAAAATTTAATGAACCGAACTCGAGCCGGGTTGGCTTAGGCTCGACTCGAGCTCGAGCTTGTTCACGAGTCTTAACGAGCCAAAAAATTTATAAATTCATACTTTCATGTGAGACTAAAGTTACAATTAAAATTTTGATTATACAATTATATATACAATATATATAAACATACTAAAAAAAAGTCAATATTTTACTAAAATAATAATATCTACTACCACTATTATATAAATATACTATCTATAGTCAACTATTATTTACATTTATATTTTTTAAATATATAAATAGTATATTTCTCTTAATTTTTATACATATTTTTATATTATTTAATATATAAATAATAAATATTAAATGAGTCAACTAACAAGTCGAGCTTACGAGCCAAGTTTTAGAATATTTGGGCTTGTTTATTAAAAATTTAATGAGAACAAGCTCGAGCTCGAGCTTGAATGCAAAAAAAAAAAATTCACGAACCAAGTTCGAACAGGCTCTTACCGAGCTAAGCTCAAGCCTGTTCACGAACGGCTCTGTTTATTTGCAACCCTACAACCAAGTCATAATTTGTATATTATAAAATTTTTTGTTGTATTTATTTTTTTTTCAAAAAAAAATATTTTGATATAAGTGGAATTCATGATTTTTGATAAATTTGATTAACACGAATAAGGGTTTGATTTCGGGTTAAGAATACACATTTTTTTTTTAAACTTTAAAATAAATTATTTTTAAGGCAAACTTCACTTTACCCCCTATAGTTTGGGCCATGTGCGGATTACCCCTCTAACATTTGAATATCACCACATAACGCCCTTGTGGTTGGCCTACTAAAACGCACACTAACTTCTGTTAACCGAAGTTGTAAATTGACAATTATACCTTCATTTATCTTTGAAAAATTCTAGAAGTCCTCTAGATATTGATTTGTGATTATGTATCAATTTTAAGCATTAAATAACAATCCCAATCAAACAATCAAAAACAAATCAACACAACAATTTTACGTGAAAAAATCACAATTGAAGTGCCTCCAATTATGATAAAAAAACTACAGGCAAAAGTCACAAAACAATCCATTAAAAAGACATAAACGAATTACACACGTATACTCTCAATTACCTAGCGAATATACGCCCAATTGAACCAACCCCTATGTGCCTCTTCTAGCCCCGTCTTCACCTCAGAATTGTCTTGCCTAACGTTGAATCCATAACGCCAATGTCGAATCCATGACGATGAGCCACTCCAAAATTCACCAAAGCTTCAAGCTCAAATTCTCTAGAATCCCCCAAAGAACAACTCTCTCTTTTGTATAGAATAAACAAACAATCCTTTGCTGTATACTTCTTAAATCATAAGTTGAATACTCAATCAAACATTAAGGAAAACTAGCAAAATAGCCCCAGATATAAACCCTAATATCCAAGAAGAAGATCTGGAAGCGTAATCCTAAAATCTGACTGAATCTGTTTTGCCATCTCCGCTCGAGCGCCGAAATGGCCGCTCGAGCGAACCGACACTCGAAGAAGAAATTTCGCCGAAGGAAAAACATCTCCCAGTATTTTTGCAGGCGATCAAACTTCTGGAACCAAGGATTCTCTGCTCGAGCGAGGGAATGTCCACTTGAGCGGACAAGCAATTTCGAATGCATTTTTGTATTTTACTACGAGGGCGTTGCCCCACAACCCCGCCATGGCGCTGCCCCAAACCCACCAAGGGGCGCTATCCACTGGACCCCCGCGAGCTGATCGAGCAACTCGATCCCCCTCATAGTCAGCAAAGTAGCAAACATGAAAGAATTATCTTCTGAAAACTTGTCTACAAGGCACAATTCGAGTTAGATTCTCATCTAAGTACTCATAACCTTACTAAAATAAAAGAGCTTAATAAAAATACAACTAAAAGAAGTTTTGTCACCTAAGAAATTGCCAAGAATAAAAACTTAACAATCTTCTTCTCTCTCTCCCATTTCATCTTCATCATCTTACATACACTTCACTTCATCATCTTTCACACGCTAACAAAAGTTGTACATACATTTCATCATCTTTCATCTTCACAAATCATTGAAATTCATCATTATCTCTAGTTTTGGCTACAAAGAGGACAGAGAGGAAAGACCCTCTTAATGGGTTCAAGAAATATACAGGAGGGTGGAACAGTAGCAATGCACATTACTGGGCCGTAAGTAAGTTGTACTACCTCTCTAACCAAACCTTGAATTTTTATTAATTTATTATTATTTTTTCTTGATTTTCTAGATGTTATAAAACATGTGTGTATAGATGTATATATATGCAGAGTCTTGGTTTGATTTTAGAATTGCAGGTTAGCCAAGGGTCAGATCTTAGCTTTAGTTATATAAAAAAAAAAACAGTAAAATAAATAAATAAAAAACAACCAGCCAAGGGTTAGATCTTAGATGAATATTTGTCCTTTTGCTTTGATTTTACAATTATGACCAAATCAAGTTTGAATAAACTAGTTCACTTTTTGGTGGCCTGGTGGAGGACCAGGGTCGATTCCTGGGAGGGGCATTTGAGATCACTCCCTGTGAGCAATGCCTTTACTCCCCTCGGTCCCTGACCTCTGCTACGGCGTGGGGTTCACCCTCCATTGGTGCCCTGGTGGTGGGTCTCCCACTTGGTGGGGATTAATTCCTAATTGGCAACCGGTTATCTCGGGCCTAAGGCCCAACGGGGCTGTGATGACACCACAGAGTCCTTTTTTCTTTGATCAAAAAAAAAAAACTAGTTCACTTTTTGAGGTCGGCATGCTCTTTATTACAATAAAAAAAATATATACAAAATATTTAAGGGGAAATTACTGAGTTTGTAAAAAAATTAATTAAACCACCAACCAAGATTCTGAATCTGCTAGCATCAGCCATTTCTGCCCCTCTTCACACTGCAATTTTTCATTGATATTCATGGGTGTAGTTGCTGGTTTACAATTAAGCATGCTAAATTTATTAAGAAGCTCCTTAGCATATTTTCTTTGAGAAATAAAAATCTCATCTTCTGTGTGTTGAGTGGCGCCGAAATGGGATTGACCGGAGTTGGGTAATAAGAAGCTTAAAAAATTTTGGTAGTAAGAAGATCAAACCATCTTTCATCCTTTTTTTTTTTTCCAAGAAGAGGTTTACAGATTTGATGGCATTGTTTGTAAATTTGAAGATGTGTCAAGGGCATTTTCATCTTAAAAATAGTGTTACTCTCCTTGTAAGCGCGTGACTCTCACAATGTGTTATCTTTAACGGAAACGCTAACTTTGCATTTTAGTCCACCAACTACAAGGAGATTATGTGCTGATATTTGAATGTCAGGTGAGTAATCCATACATGGCCCCAAACTATAGGGGAGTAAAGTAAAGTTTGCCCTTATTTTTATGAGCCTATTTTACATAGGATCACACACAGTAACAAAAATTTTCATTAGCCATTAGCAAATCTTTTTGTATTTGACTTTCATTATTAAAATTTTTTACACATAAAATATTAAGATTCAAAATTAATTTTTTATTTTGAAAATAAATTCTGCTGGAGCGCACTAGTCACCTATTAATTTTACTAATATAGTAGATAGGGCTTTAATTAGAACAATTATCCATATTAAAAAAAAAAACACTTAAATGGATTTGTTCAACACCTCTCAATATATTTCAAAATTTGCTGAGATCTTTATGGTTATGTTGAACAAGGCAAATTCTTATTAATACTCCATTTGTTGTCCTGGCACACCTAATATAATTTTATATATAGAATAGAGTAATGTTAGGTATTATGAAAAAAAAATATTATGAAATTGATCATGAAAAATTCTCCACCGTTAAATTATACATACAAGAAAACACCACACACTAATCAAAGGATGAAAAATCTTTATAATATTTTTTTCATAATTCGTAATATTATTCTATAAGATATTATGTGATATTAGTCAAATAGTGTTTTCAACAACTTAAGAACCAAAAAACACATTTTGTGAGATTATATTTTGTCTCTCAACTATTAATTGTAAATTTATTTTAAAAATCGATACATAAATCAAAATTCATTATACATGTACTCTGCATCATACATGAAGCAGAAATTGGAATTCAAAATATAAGCAAGCTCATATAAACAATTTAACAAGAATTTGATAGACATAGCTCAAATACAACGTAAGGGTAATCAATGTGTCACTTCAAAATACCCATTGATTCGCTGCCATTTTATGAATAAAACACCATGCTTTTTGTTGGAAAGCAAAATAGAAAAATATTGATCATGTAAGTGCATAGCTGGAATTAAATTAATATATTATAGAATTCAAACATAAAATAAATCCGAATCATACAATTATTGTGTTTATGGGTAAAATTCTAGCTACTCATACATACATCTATATTCTTTGCTTCTGCATTTAGTGTGTTTTCCCAATAGTCTCATGGCGACGAGAGATAATTAATTCTAAGAAGAGGTATGTTAAGAATTTTAAATAAATTATGAAATTTTTGAACAAATCTAATATGAGACCTACTCATATAATTTGTGTGAACCACACATTTATATAAAAAATTAATAAAAAAATTAATAATTTATCAAAAATGCTAGAGGCCTCAAAAATTCTACCAAAAGTTTTATCAAATGTCTCACATGGGTGTGGGACCCACATGGGACCCCATTATGTAGATCCCACACGTAAGACATTTGATAAAACTTTTGATAGAATATTTAGAGTCTCTAACATTACTCATAATTTATTTGTAGTTGATAGCATTTTGCTTCAGAGAATCATCTCTTTAATCTACTCCACTCTTTTTGGGCGCATTACAATTAGCATCTTCTTTTTCAAGGTAACGCACTAAAATGAGTAAGTAATGACTATCGATTTGTCTTCACTTGCCCTCAAAATCCTCCATTATCATCTATAAAGCTAAAAGCTTAGAACCGATTCATATATGCTGCCAAAACAGATCCGCCACCTTGCAATCATGCAATATTTTCAGCACTGTATTGCTCTCTCTACCCTCTACTTTTCATTCGTCCTATCCTATACACCTTTTTCTCCATTTCCAGGCGTTATCTGAACCTCCTCTCTCTGCAAAAGCTTTAACACACACACTCTCTCTCTCTCCTTCGCACATTTCTCATGTTTTATTAGTATAAATTAACAACACCAAATTCAAAACAGTCACAGCTTTCTCTCTCTAAATGGGTCAGTTTTGGGCTCTGGTTTTCACTGTTCTTTTGCTCTGTTTCTGTGCCATCTCCACCAATGTCGACGACACCCAATTCCAAAGCTATATTGTCAGAGTCCGAAACGACTTGAAACCATCTGGGTTTTCCGTTGTGGAGGATTGGTACAGTTCCACCATTACAAGTCTCAGTTCATACCAATTAGACACGAAAAAGTCCGAAACCACCCAGAGAGAAAAAGAGAGAGATTTCATTCATGTATACAAGAGTGTTTTTCACGGTTTTGCTGCGAGACTCACAACAGAGCAAGCTGAAGAATTAGCCGAACGCCCAGAAATTCTCAGGATCTTACCAGACCGAGTTCGTCAAATTCAGACGACTCGGTCACCTGAATTCCTAGGACTCTCGGCTAAGAACCCGACCGGATTACTAACTGAGTCCGATTCGGGTTCCAACGTCAACATCGGAGTATTCGACACCAGCATATCCCCAGAACGACGTAGTTGTCATCATCGGAGTATTCGACACCAGCATATCCCCAGAACGACGTAGTTTTCATGACGAAGGTCTCGGACCCGTGCCCTCTCATTGGAAAGGAGAGTGCATTGTGGGAGACAAATTCACAAAAATATCGTGCAACAAAAAGGAAATTGGAGGAGAGGTTGCTTCGATTCTGACATACTCGCTGCCTTCGACAAAGCTGTCGAAGATGGTGTCAACATTATATCCCTCTCCATCGGCGGCGATGGCGGAGTGCCCTATAACATTGACCCGATCACCATAGGATCGTTCGGTGCGATGGCGAAAGGAGTTTTTGTCTCGGCCTCCGCTGGTAACAGCGGCCCTCAGAGAATGTCGGTGACGAACGTTGCTCCGTGGGTGACTACTGTCGGTGCGAGCACAATTGACCGGAAGTTCCCTGCTGATCTTTTGTTACAAGACGGTACGTGATCACCGGTGAGTCACTTTACAATGGCAAACCGTTTAGTAAAAAGACTTATTTGCCCCTCGTTTATGCTGCAAATGTCTCCAACGGCAATCAGATAATTGGCTTCCCTTCTCCGGCTGGCCAATGCATGCCAGGCTCGCTGCACAAAAAACTCATACGTGGCAAGATCGTGGTGTTCCACGTGTCGCCAAGGGAGAGGCTGTGAGAAAAGCTGGTGGGGTTGGGATGATCGTCGAAAACATGTCGCCGGTGGGAGAAGGTTTGGTCGCTGACGCACACTTAATCCCGGCCTTGGCGATTACCGAGTCAGCCGGTAACAAAGTTCGTGCTTATATAACCTCCTCCAAGAACGCCAAGGCCACCATAGCCTTTCATGAGACCCAAGTTGGGGTCGAACCGGCACCAGTCGTTGCCTCTTTCCCCTCAAGAGGGCCAAGTTCTGAATCCATGTATCTTCTCAAGCCCGACGTGATTGCACCAGGTGTCGACATCTTAGCGGCTTGGCCTAACACTCTGGGGCCGTCAGAATTATCCTATGATACGAGGCGCACCGAATTCAATATACTCTCAGGCACATCAATGTCATGCCCGCACGTGTCTGGCATAGCGGCTTTACTTAAAGGGGCCCACCCTGACTGGTCACCGGCTATGATCCGGTCATTTCTCATGACCACTGCATACATGCAAGATCAAAATGGGAATCCATTGTTGGATGAGTGAAACAACAATGTATCAGACGTATGGGGCACCGGCGCAGGACATGTGGACCCCGAGAAGGCCGTCAATCCCGGTCTGGTATATGATCTAACGCTGAATGATTACTTGAACTTTCTCTGTGCCTCCTATTACAATGAGCAGGACATACAACATATAACAAATAAATCAATAAGTTGTAATCAGAAGCAACACAAGCCGTGGGAGCTCAACTACCCTGCAATCACTGTTGCTTTCGATATGTCATCAAAATCGTCGAAATTTGAAGTTGCTGTTACGAGAACAGCAACTCTGGTCGGTGATGGTGGTGGGTTAGAAGCAAGTTATACCGTAATTGTTACCCCACCAAGAGGTGCAAAGGTAACGGTTGATCCTCCAGAGATGGAGTTTAAAGAGAAAGATCAAAAGCAGAGCTATGTGGTTCGGATTGTGGCAGAGAAGAAGCCCTGGCCTGGTGTATACTGAGCTGGGTAAGTTGACATGGACGGATGGCAAACACCAAGTCACTTCACCTATAGTGGTGATGTGGCAGGACTAATCGTAGAGTTTTCAACCCATACCATAGTTCTAAATCGCGGTATCGGGTAACGTAACGGTATCGATCGCGGAATATCGGTATCGGTAATATCGGCCGGTACGTATCGGGAATCGGGTGTCGCGGCCGTGAAATTTTAAAAATCATTAACAATCCTTCTGAAACTTAATTTTATACATTTTTTTGATTCTTTTAACCTTAATTTGTCATATTTTAATCAAAATTTTCATATATAAGGACACTTTTAACTCTTTTTTAACTAAAAGATATATATTTATTTTAATCTCAATTATAACTTTCAATTATCTACCATTTAAAATAAAACTACAACAGTATACCAACTAGACAGTATACCAACTAGACCCACGAGTTGGTTGAAGAAACATATGGGCCACAATTGTCCAAACAACCCACCAACTATTTTGAGTAAAATATTTTGGCCCAAAACTATCAATATACATTCATATAAAATATGAATATAAAAGACATATTCAGTGGCCCACGATTGTCCAAAACAACCCACCAACTATCTTGAGTAAAATATTTGGGCCCAAAACTATCAATATACAATTAATAAAATATGAATATAAAAGACATACTCAGTAGTCAGTACCTAGGTTGCTGCTGTAGCCTCAAAGCTTCAGCGCCACGACCCGAGAAAAGCATTCTAAAACACGCCGAAAGTCGAGGAAGAACATCACGACCTCGTCGTGAACCTTATATCAAGAACATGACGATTTGAAGAACATCACGACCTCTCACTTTAGCGAAGACCAAGAATCCAAAACCCGAAGCGACGAGCTCTTCGCGCTTCATTTCATCCGCATCAAAAAACCAAGTCAGACGGACCGTCAGACGTAATGTATCGGTTTCAGCCGCCACGTGGCGGGACTCGGACGCTTCTGGTGAATTTGATTCTCACCCAGATACCGGGTCAGATCCGAATCGGTGGCATGATTTTCAAGATGCGAATCGTAGATGCGCACTGCATCGGCCGATATTTAGAACTATGACCCATACACATTATACTGTGTACATTTTCTTTGTTGTAAGGTTTCAAGTACCATAGTCAATATAATTCAGGGAAATTAAAATATGTGAAAGTCTTGTGTGTGTACCACATAATGGTGATTGCGGCCCTATTTGGTAGAGCTGTGGGAAAGTACTTATAACTTATGTCTAAACAGCTTATAGCTTATAATTATGAATATAACCTGATTTCTGACTTATAAATTAAGTATCTCCTGCCCCACTCAAAGAATAAACTGATTTCTGACTTCCAAAAAGTTATAAGCTATAAGCTAAACCAAACACATCAAAATATCTTAAATTAAACTAAAAGCTAAAATAAGTAACTTTTAAGCTGCACCAAACAGGACTTGCAAGACAAAGCCACAAAAAAAAAAAAAAAAGAGCCAATGAAGTGTGTCACGTTTAATACTAAAGGATATGTGATTAGTTTTGAAGAAATATATGGATAAATAATTAGATGGTAGCATAACATTCATTGAACACATAACAGATGCTAAATTTTCGCTCCACTTAATAATTTTTGTTGATTCGAAGGTGAAAAAGATATCTAATAAATTATTTATTAGTTACGAGGATTTGTCTATGATCATTGGCTAATCTATGTTGGGAGAATCACAAAGTAGTGAAAATAATTAAAAAGAAGTTTAAAAATATAGAGATAGATGTAGTCATATGTTTTATTATAAGAGAAAATTATGATCTCACTTACAACAAAACAATGTGTTTTTAAAATTATTTCGAATTGTTTTCATTTATATATTTTCAACATTATAATATGATACTAAGGTCTCGTTTGAGAATCCTCTTTTTTAGTCAAAAAGTTACTAAATTTTTCAAAAAGCCAACAACACATACCAAAAAGTCAAAGATTTTTTTTTTCTCTACTTTTTTCACATCTTTTTATAAAAAGTCAAAAAGTCATCCCAAACATACTAGTTTTTTTTTAACTCATATTTTAGTCAAATAACTAAAAAGTTACTAAATTAACCTGTTCTCAAACGAAGCCTAAGATACTATGCGTCCTTAATTTTAGTTGTATAACTTTGAGATGTTTCCAAATTTTGAAATTTCACGGCTTATTCAATTATAACCATAACAAACATTCATACCATGAGCTATTCACCAAAGCCACAATGTCATCACCTTCATTGATATTCCAACAACAATTCTTTCTCCGAAAAGGAACAAAAACAACCTTGAGAACTTAGGTGGATATTCAAAACTTAGCACCAAGGATAAAAAATAAAAAATAAAAAAGTGAAAGCCATGAAGATGTACCACTATAATAAGGGTGCCAATCAATCCCTCTAAAGGAAAAAAGGGTGCCAATCAAATTGCAAAGTAAATTTTAAAAGTATTCGTAACATGTTAGTGGAGAAACATGCTTGTTCCAATAATTTCGACATAATTGCTAACATTTTTTTTTTCTTTGGATTAAACAGAAGAGGGGATTTAGGAACCAACAGTTCAATAGGGTTATTCATATAACACATGAAAGGTCTCAAAATTTAATTTGTTTGTATCCAATGGAAAAATTTGTCAGTGCAATCCTATTGATGTATTCTAACTTTTTTGGGTGAATTTTATTTTTTTATTTTTGGGTGAATAATGTATTGTAACTCACAACACAATATCGTTTGTTTAAAAAAAAAAAAAAAAAATTAGCCAAAATCTCTCCATTGGACCCTTATTTGTTAAAAATGATAACTTAATTTATTTTGTTTCATAAACCCCCCAAGGAGGAGGCGCATAATTGAGAAAGAACAGAGTAATTTTTTTTAATATTGCCTATGCATTTATATATGTAAATCATAAAACATTATGACGCAGCAGATAAAATATCAAAATCATACCTTTTAGAGAAGAACCTCGTGGGTAAATCACGTGCTTCCAGAATTTAAACAACGAACCCAGCAGTGAAGTGATACTACAAAATGAGTATCACCCATACAAGTCATAGTGCAAAATGGCTTGATCGTTGTTTTATGGGAGAGAGTCAAAGAGAGAGTCTAGGAAAAAAGGTTATGGGTAAAAAACCCCATAACGTATCTGATATATGTATATTTTAGATTAACCATATAATCTGATATATCGTATCTGATATATCAATATATTATCTAAAATATATAATCAGATATATAACCACCAATATCTATCTATCCATCTATCCATATTTATTGATATGATAGATGTAGATATCCTGAATGGTTATCCAAATAAGTTTGAATTAAAATTCAAACTTAGATGGATAAGGTTCAAGAGGTTCAGTTCAAAAGGTTTAAAGGGTCATACGCATGGCGCGATTTCTAACATCTCCCACTTGCACATGAATTGGCATGACACTGCCACATCTCTATCTCTATCTCTATCTCAATCTCCCAAAAAATGAACAATCTCATACTAGCCAATGCACCGCATCGCTAAGAACACTTGTGTAACAACCCTCGTACTGATTACCGGATGACCACTGAATTATATACTGATTAATGCTAAACTGAATCGCTAATGACTGATAATTGAACTGATTAAAGTATCGATGATCGATTGGAATCAAATCAAAAAAAAAGACTGCCTATTGAATTGCATATTCTATCTGTTGATTGTATGATTTTACCTATTTGTAGTTTATGTTTAAACTGCTAATTGAAGGCCTTATCGGCGGCCGATTTAGGAACCGTTTAGTGTTTCATGACCAGTAAAATATTTGTGATTTTATGGTATTTTTATCTGAAAATTGATTAGGAACGATTAAAGTAGATTAAATATTGATTAATGGCCAAGGTTGACCTATTTACTAAAATGCCACTTAGTGGCCACTAACACACACACACTTAGAGACCTTATACATGTTGAATCAAATCTCTTCCTCAACCATTTGAGAGCTTGACCGACCAAAGAGTTAGAGAAAGGGAGAGTTAAGAGAAATTGGGTTCAATTGTTGAATTTGCTAAAGAACTTGTTGAATTGTTAGAGACTTTGTATAATTGAGCTTGCTAGACTTGAATTTACACTCTAGGTAAGGGAATCATCTTCTTATTTTAGTGTTTGAGCTTAGTCTTGCATGATTCATGCCCATTTAGAGAGTTAAGTCATGATTTTGCTCATATATGTTGAATTGAAGATCAATTGTTGCATGCATGGTTGAATTTAGTGAGTTTGGAGTTGGATTCATGGTAGATTGTACATGCATGTCCATGTTTTTATCATAATCCATGTTTTCCACATTGTTTTCAAAGAATTGAGCTCATTTGAGCATGATTGGAAGCTTAAAGTTGTTTTGAATGCATGCATGTCATGTTTGAGCATTGTTCTTGAAAATGGTTTGAAATTGAGTTTGAGTTAAACACCCTTGGGCCTTGATTTCTTAAATTGAGCTTTAAAACTTGTTATTCTATATGTTTGAAAGAGTTTTCCAGAAAATGGGCCCAAGAGGATCGAATTTGGAGCATCAAAACTTGGTTTGAAACTCAGAGGTCGAATCTGGATTTTCCAGAATTTGGACGTCCGCTCGAGCGGGGGAAGTGCCGCTCGAGCGGGGAATTCATGCTCCCAGTACTTTCTTGCATTGTTTTACTGATCCTCGGCGGATTTTAACGCCGGCGGAAAATCACGATCCAAAGATTTTTTTGCACCTTTCATCAGTCCGCTCGAGCGGCGGAATGTACGCTCGAGCATGGGCCTTTGTGTGCTTGTCGCTCGGCCGAAAACTCGGCCGAGCGAGGCCCCGTTTCATCGAAAATTCTGGAATTGCTTCCTAAGTGCATTTTTGCATCCTCATCGCATCCTAGGCATTCTTAGGCCTAGTTTAAGCATCTTAATGAGGATGTAGACATAGAACCACATCGAGGAAAGTTAGGGATTTAATTATCATCCTTTCGGCTGTAAACTTAGTGTGTGTTCTATTTGTTACTGTTTAGGGTTGGCTCACGGGGACGCGCTCTAGCTACTGATAGCCCAATCACTGTGAGTAACAGATTGTGTAAAGATATGTTCAAATGGTTTTATTTTGAATACCGAACTGAACTGTTTATTGAACTGATATTGTTTATCGAATGAATATATGTCCTGTATTTTGAATCAGACAGGCATCCTTAGCACCCATCGTTATTATCGTTATTCTGAGCTCTGTCGGTTTCCTTGTGGAACCATACTGATTGATGGCCATCATTATTGTTGGGTCTGTTAAGGCCCGGTCCTTTTGGACCTACTGTTTATAGGCTAATGGATGTACCACATATGACTGATTGATTGAAGTATTGATTGACTGAAATACTGAAAGATTGAAATACTGTATAATGAATTGATTTCATTACTGTAAGGACATTCATTCATAACCCCTTTACACGTTATGTTATTCACTGGGCTTTAGCTCACTGTTTTTATATATATGTAGGTGCTCGGCAATCAAGCTAGGAGCGTGGGATTGGTCCCCGATTTTGTCACCACCTATGTGCCTCATGCGAGGTTCTGAGACGCCATGCCATGGCTTGGGGTGTTTTGTTCCCACCGTCTCCCTCTTGTTTTGTACTTTTGTATAGATTATCGATCGTTATCGAGGATTCGATCCCGTCTTGGCTTGTAAAAGGATTGTATAGATCGTATATGGATTGTCTTTGTTTGCATTGTATGAATGCATAAAAATGTTTTTGACATACTGATTTACAGCTCGATGGACACTAGTTACTTTCATCTTGTATTGGCTTCCGCTAGGCCCTCTACTGCTTTGATGTATTCTTTGTTTAGCAGCCTTGAATCTCGGATTCTTGGCGATTCTGATGCTAAACCCATAGGGCCGGGTTTGGGTCGTGACAACTTGCATGTGAGAGCTCTATACTAGAAACTCAAAATGAGCCAGCATAGAGACATCAACCCATAAAGAACAGAAATAGTGTCTCATATACCCCAGACCCATCTAATTACACCGGTCCAAAAAACATCTCTAATCCCTCAAAAAGGGCATGTTTGACCTTTTTAATTCTTGCAATATATTCACACTCAATCCGCATATCATACAGAGTGATGTGAGTTGCCGGCAGTGAATATACAATAGTGGTGTAATACTAGATGATCTTCCTTTTGCCCTCATGCCATTTAGTTTAGGATTGACCGCTTTCCCAGTGATGTCCCTTAAGGCCGAATCATACGTGACCGCAGGCAACATACTAAAGTAGCAGAACATCAACCCCTTACCTTATGACATAGTCAAAAGTCACAAAATGGTACATAAATGAAAGTCATATCAATAATGACACGTAAGACTCACACGGTGAGGAAACAGGGATCCATTCTCTCACCTCATTACTCGATCGCCAAGCACATATAGTATGAATACATGCTACGGTGGAGTAACTCTTCCAAAAGAGTGACGTCATACTCGATACACCGTACAGATATTAGTCTAGTCGCTTCTAGCGCCTAACCCGAATTCTCTATTTGCTCACCTTCTAGGCGCCAAATGAGATCTCGCATCTGGCTAATCATAACAGGCACAACATGAAAAGTGGGTACTAACATCCATGTTTGGTCCTTAACACGACCTCATCTTGGTTGAAACCAAGGCGACATACATAGTGGATTATTTAAGCCTCTCTTGGCTCCAAATAAATAAAAAATAAACCATTAGTCTCATCCTTGCTCGCTCCCAAGCGCCAAGAGCGATTGCTCGTGTGAGTGAGCCAATCTTGCCTGCTGACATCATCATCGGCTAATCATTATGACACAAAACATAATAGTGTCAACATCCCATCATCTCAAAATAAGTGATCGATTTTAAAAAAAATTGACCACAAAGATGCTAATTCGATTACAAACATAAGCCTTATCAGCACCTCTTGCGATAAGTATATACAATGGAATCCACCATGTACGCCTCACATGAAGTGATTCAAGATCACTACCTCTTGTGCAATAACCTCTCTAAAGATATTTTGGTGACCAATTTGCGTTCATTCTTAATGCGCTCAACTAGTGCAGATGCGCCCAACTAGCGCATTGAATCTTACAAGGAGCAAATTAATATACTACTAGTAAAGCATTTTATCCACAATAGCTAAGGCTCTGGCTTTTACCGATAGGTAAGTCAATGGGTTTGCAGTTTTGCATCTAGAATCATTCTAGGATATTCCTTATGTAAGTCATCGAAGACAAAACAGGAATTCTCCCAAAACAATCCCTAAGGATCGTACATCCGAGCATATAAATTATATCACCCATGTCCATCATATCTAAAATAGAGGATTTGTCCACCCTAGGTGGCGATAACCTTATAAATTCCTGACTCATAATGACTAAATAAGGAAAAACTTCTTTTTGGACCATTAATCATGCCTCAGTGGTCTTCATCGATCATCGTTGGCCTATCATGGCTTGACGAAATCTAAGAACGACTATTTGGATAGTTTGTTTAGGCTATAAAAGATTTATTGGAACTAGCAACCTTTTGCGCTCTAACTTTTCACCATAAAAGCAAAAGGTAAATCCTACGGATCTATTTATCCAATTCTCTAACGAGAAAGTTGGGTCATAATGTCCACAAATCAATATTCGAACTTATGTCAATCATAGCCTAAGTCAAAATAACCTCACTTCCAGAGGAAGTCTTCATGGTCTACACTTTCCTCAATGGTGCGACTTTTAGGTATCTAGCGAACCTTATGCCTCAACAATGACTATCCAAATTACACATAACTTTAGAACAGTTTAGCGTCATAATAGAAAGTCAACCAAATTATAGAAATAGTTAATCCTCAAAGACTTTGTCTTAAATTGCGCAACATTAATCCACTTTCTAAAAAACAGGGGACTAGAGCCTTTGGCAGTATCCTAGGCTCTTTATCATCTTGCGGAGCAATCATGAATGTTTCCCTCTCAATCACCCTGTGATGACGTGGAAAATTTTCACAATTGCTACCACGCAACTAAGAATGTAGAGTATTTTTCTCTAATGGAGTAATCCATTAGTAGATACATCACTCTCACTGTCCCTAGGATATTAGAAATTTCTTTCCATTCTCAACTAGGCTACATAGAGCGCTATGCTTAGAATTCTCTATCTCATAGAGTTCCAAGAACTCTATTCACGTCACCTTTACTAAGAAAACTTCATGTGACTTAGTTACACTCCCACAAAGTTTACCTATATGCACATGACGGAGGTTTACATGACACCATACAATAATCGCCCCATGACCCTATGTGTTTACAGGACAACATACAATAATGCGCCATAGAACTCTAGGTCTTAACTTCGCAACCTTATGAGAAATAAAAATAAAGATAAGTTACTTAATGGTTACAAATCGCCCATAGATGGCTCTCCACTAACCCATTACTCAAATGGAGTGTAAAATCTGATATGGAGGGCACTTAGTTAGGGATATAGGCAACAAACTAGTGCAATTCCCAATTGGGAAACATTTTTTCGCCATTATCCACCTAACATTAACAATACTTAATTCCGTATCTCTACTACACCATTGTGTTATTGAGTATTAGGAATAATCAATTTTTTAAGCATCCATTTCTCTTCACAGAGTTTTTTTTTAAATAACTCAAATAAATACTCGCCACCTTGGTCAAAACTAAAAGCACGAAAGCTGTTATCTAATTGATCGCAACCTCATATGTGCAATGTCAAAAATCATCTCAAAACTTTTGACTTATGGGAGATCAAATAGTCTTGACTCAAATGCGTATCGTAATCTATAAATGTGTCGAGATTGAGGCTTAGCTATCATACCCTTACACATATGTAGTCACAAAAATCATAGTGGACTAAATGCGTCAATACAAATGACCTTTTACGGCTTTCCTACTTACTTGTGCGCAACCATTGCGAACAAAGTTACACATTCATATGAGAGCAAGATGCCGCAAACGAGTGGGCCCAAGAAGGCCTACTCAAAATATCCATGCATCTTCTCATTAATGTGATTAAGTATAATAAGCCACCAGTTCATGACTAATGTCATAAATTAATTCCAATCATTCTAGGTAATGACTCGCAACTAATTTATATTCACTAGATCATAAAAAGATGTCATGGAGATATCAAGTGCGCCTAAATCACAAATTTAACTAACAAGTACTAATCCCCTGCACCTTCAAGTCAATTTTATTCTCCATACACTTTAATGTATCTAGTTGGAATATGACGATACTCCTCTTGCCATCTTTGTTTCTCGCTTCATAGTTACTTGCAATTAATTCTATTATCCACAAGAATGAGAGAATAAGTTATCAACTATAACAGCTCCTGAAGTAACTTAAGCGCGAATTAGGCTAAAGAGTCTAATTCAACACAATGCTCTCACAAGCCATGCATCAAATTCTTAGAGTCATAACAACCTTGTCAGCCTTGACCTTTTCATTACTATGCTGTAATGTTTGCGCTTAGTAGTAAACGTTATTCAAAACGTTAGCCTAGCTAAGGAATTATACAAAGAAGCACCTCCTCATGTCTCACACTCAAGTGTGGAAACAGTAAGTGTCCAGACTTAGACAAATTGGCAATGCTAATAGATTTTCCAGTCACTTGGCGCTAATCTTTTCACTTAGTATTAATAGATTTTGTTGCTACCATGCGCTAATCTTTTAACTTCAAGTGATACTTCAATGCACACTATTATAGTACATGAAATTTTGCTTCATCCACTCCCAATAATTGGGTAAAAAGCAAAAACACTGCTCATACTGGCTACTCGTCTTACACTTAATGACTAATTCATTTAAGCTCGCATTTCTTGGATGACGTAACTCTTGAATGTTACTTCATCCAATGATGCAACATCATTACAAGTCAAATTACAAAGTCAATCCGCGCAGCTCAATAGTCAAGATCATATAGAGATCTATTGAGGGCTTACTAATTTCATAACTTCAAAACTCACAAACCAAAACTACGTAGCGTGCCGCTAACCATAGCGCACACATTAGTTTTTATTATGCCAAACAAGGCAATAAAACTACGGCGACTTTGAGTTATGTTTCCTTACTTTGGCTCAATTAAGGTCTGACCTAAAGTCTCCAAGACTTTTACTCATCTAAAGAATAGGATTACATTGTTCACATTTAAACATCTCTACTAAGTCTAGGTCAACCAAATTAACTTCCATAAGCTAAGTCAATTTAGAGAGAAATTCGCATTGGGATTAATTTGATTAGCATAATATAATTTTGCCGCAAAAATCTAAATTAAATAGTGACAATATTACACAAGTCGCAAGATCAAAAATCCGCTATGCTCGTACTCATCTCTTGCGCCACAGGTGACAATTATCCAAAATTTAATTTAATTTATGCGCAAAATATTGGTTTTCGAGAGTTAATCTACAAAGATTTCTCCCAACCGAATAACCTCCCACTGACTATGGCATGACTAAAAGCATAATAAAAAATTCTAATTCCATACAATAGCATCATAATGTAGATTCACAACCAATTCATGCTATGTCACAATTAATAATGGAATTTAAACAAATAACAATTAATCATGCTATTCTAATTACAACATATTAGAAACTCTAGGCGAAAAATAACAATATACTGTATTTAATATTCAAATTATGCCATAACAGAAACTATATCACTTCTGAAATTTTCTGGTATTTTCTGGAATTTTAAATAATTAATAAACACACATAAAATTAGAAATAAATATTTCAGAATCTAGTAAAATGCTATAACTATACCAATAAATAGTAAACTACAATATTAGTCTACAATAAAAAATTAAACCCCAGAAACTTAATCATGCAACACCAGATGCATTTTAAACTAGAAATAATGAATTATTATTTCAAGAAAAATATTTTTTATTTTCATAAAATTTTCAAAATTTTACAAAAGATAAAAAATTTAATTTTGAGTCTAACGGTACCAACCATGCTTAAAACAAAGCTATAACGAATTAATTATGACCATTTAACGTGATTCAAAATTTAAAACAGAACAAACAACGCCTTAGCACCAACAAATGCCGCCAAGCAGAAAACGGCTCGGCATACGCTTCAAGATGAAGGCGCGTGTGTGTCACGGAGAACGCAGCGTGTGGGCAGCCGCTGATGCTCGCGTGACGACGTGTGAAAGCGCGTCTGAATCACGTCTGCCACGTGATGGCACGTGCAAGGGCGTGGCAGCGCGTGGAGGTGCATGGAAGCCTCCCACGGCATCAGGTGGCGTGTGAAGCCCACGCTCCGCCTTCCGGGGTGTTTTTTGTTTCGATTTTTGTACTACCGTACTCCATTTTTCACAATAAAAACATTTATGGCATTAAAAATAACATTTAATGAACATAAAAATGAAGACATCTTCCTCCTTTATTAATATTCATGCATATATCATGTATATATATTTATATAAAAATATACACATATTTTAATACATAAAAATAAGCACGAAAATACCCATATTGGCTCTGATACCAATGTAAATTATAAAGCAATATGACGCAGCGGATAAAATATCAAAATCATACCTTTTAGAGAAGAACCTCGTGGGTAAATCACGTGCTTCCAGAATATGAACAACGAACCCAGCAGTGGAGTGATACTACAAAATGAGTATTACCCACACAAGTCACAATGCAAAATGGCTTGATCGTTGTTTTATGGGAGAAAGTCAGAGAGAGAGTCTAGGAAAAAGGTTATGGGCAAAAACCCCATAACGTATCTGATATACGTATATTTTAGATTAACCATATAATCTAATATATCGTATCTGATATATCAATATATTACCTAAAATATATAATCAGATATATAACCACCAATATCTATCTATCCATCTATCCATATCTATTGATATGATAGATATAGATATCCTAAATGGTTATCCAAATAAGTTTGAATTAAAATTCAAACTTAGATGGATAAGATTCAAGAGGTTCAGGTTCAAAAAGTTCAAAGGGTCATGCCACATGAGCGTCCAGTTTCTAACAATATATCTCACAAAACTCTTTTGACGATGAATACTTTTGCTTTATTTTATACAAGTTTTAAAATATTGTGTATGTATATTTTTAGTTGGTTTATCTTGTATGTACTCTTTTGTTTATAACAGTAAAATGTTACTATGAATCAGAGTAATATCTTACTGTCAAATAAAGTAACATGTTTCTTTTTAGGTCAATTTCAATGGTATTTTTATTTTTTTAAGAATTTCATAGTCAACATAGATCTTATTTGATAGATCTTGATGAAAGGATTTTAAAATTTTTAATTTTATTAAAAATCAACATCTAGATTAAAAGTTATTTTATTTTAAAATTTAAAATATTAATAGTAATATGTGTTGGACTTTTCAAGAAATTAAATTTTTATTATGAAGGAGTTTTGACCAAATCCCACAAACAAATAAAAAAAAAAGGCTTAGATTGTAGCTTGCAATACATTTTTAATTTACGGTAGTTTTTTTATTTATTTATTAATATGTTGGACTTCATAAAAAATTAAAAATTTCTATTAATACAAAAAACACCACAAAATAATGTGACAATATCATTTTTATAATTATAACCATCTGAATGTTTTATTCCAAAGTGAAAAATCCACATTTATGAGTTTCTATTTATATATCATTAATCTAAAAAATTATGGTTTATTACTATTCGAAGAAATACTCGGTTCCAAGCCCACTAATGCACTAATGCTCGAGATGGGTAAGATATTCTGAAAACATATCTCGGGTCAGGCCTATTATGTTTGGGTCAATTGTAACAAAATACAATCCAATCCAGGACCCGAATAGCCCAACAAATGAGCAAGGCCTTTTAAAAAACCCTAGCGCCATCATTTTTTTAGGATGTGATATAAAATCTTATCTTCGCCGCTTCTCTGTCTTCTTTCATTCGGAGCTTTGAAGAGGCGATAGCAATGGTGTCGCTGAAGCTTCAGAAGCGGCTCGCCGCCAGCGTTCTCAAGTGCGGTAGAGGCAAGGGTTGGCTCGATCCTAATGGAGTCAAAGAAAACTCCCTGGCCAACCCTCCTAAGCTTTCTCTCTCTCTCTCTGTGAAAGTTTTTGAAGATAAGTTAACTATTTGATTGATTCGGTTCAATTAACTATCGAAACTTGTTTAGATTCGTTGTTTTATTTAATTTTTGTGAGAGAATCAATGATTTCAATTCGAATTTTAGTTTCTGTCTTCTATTTGTTACTATCTTGAACTTTAATATCAATTCTGTACTCAATTGAATCTACCGATTGATTTGGTGATTTACATGCATACATATATTTATGCTTATGTTCTGTTGACATTTTTTTTTTAGATCTACTTATCGAAAACGGTAGGCTTAAATGATTTGTAAAAATGTTAAATTTTAATCGCTGGATTTGGAACATCTTGTGATGATTTTTTTAGTAATTGCTTTTAGTGCTGGATATTGCCATGTTGTTTCATTTTTTCAATAAATTGCAAATATGAACTGGTTATGGCGCTATTGGTTAAGGTTTACTCCGTTACTTTGTGCTGTATAGTGAACTGATCACACAACACATCTCATCTTAGTTGTTTGCATCAGTAGAAAGTGAATAAATTAAGTCATAAGGTTTGAAATGACACAATTCGATAACTAGTGTTCTGTTTTTCTGTGTTGTAGTCAAATCTGATCCCACAACATACTTCGTCCTAGTTATTTGCATCAGTAGAAAGTAAATAAATTAAATTGGAAGGTTTGAAATGACACAATTCAATAACTAGTGTTTGTTTTTTTTCAACTGTTCAGTTGTTATTTTCAACATATGCTTCTACTTTGCATCAGGTTTTGTTTTTCTATTTGTTGTGGCATAGATTTTTCGAGATGATTTTGCAAGTGGAAGAGTAAAAATTTATATATATCTGGACATGCTGGCTTGATGCTAGTAGTTGTAACCTTTTGTAAACTTGAGGCTGTAATACTTATGTTTTAGTTTGGAGCATCATTGGTTCTCTTTTTGAGCAAACCTTTGTTTATGCATTTTTTTGTAATGAGTGCAGGGCAAAACATAAGGAAGCTGGTCAAGGATGGTTTTGTCATCAGGAAACCAACCAAGATTCACTCTCGATCTGCAGACGTAGAATGAATGAGGCCAAACGAAGGGCCGTCATTCTGGATATGGTAATAATGAGATCATATTTAGATTCAAGTAGAGGATATTTTTGGGTCTAGCAAATTACGATTTTTTCTAATGATTTTGATGGGTAGTGGGTTTGGGTACATATAGAAACTGAATGTCAAGAGTGTTTTCTTTAACAAGCCAATTAGATGGAATTTGAAAAGAAGCTATGTATTAATATTATGCTAAACTAAACAAAGTGGAAACTTAAAAATGGCCATGGTAGAATGGGATACCATGATTAACAGTTTTGTTCAAGTGCAAGAGGAACTTGCCTGGTGTTGATGATGTTGGTATTTTGTTGGTTTCAGGTAAACGTAGGGGTACAAGGGAAGCAAGGTTGCCCACAAAAATACTGTGGATGAGGAGAATGCGTGTGCTCAGGCGCTTGCTCCGCAAGTACAGGGAATCAAAGAAGATTGACAAGCACATGTATCATGACATGTACATGAAGGTGAAGGGTAATGTTTTTAAGAACAAGAGAGTTCTAATGGAGAGCATCCACAAGTCCAAGGCTGAGAAAGCCAGAGAGAAGACCTTGTCTGATCAATTTGAGGCTAAGCGTGCAAAGAATAAGGCAAGCAGGGAAAGAAAGTTTGCTAGGAGAGAGGAACGCTTAGCCCAGGTAAGATACATTAACAGATGATGAATTATTTTCTTTAATTTTTTGCTCCCTTTGAATTGTAATTTATACAATTGTTTCGTTTTCAACTTATTTTCAGTGCCATATTTTTGCCATCTATTTATAATCGGTAAACACATTTGGTTTGTTGTTTGTTGTTTGTTAGTGGGTTGGGTTTCATGCCGGTACTCTTTCTGTATATGTCTCTCTGAAACGCTATTTTTGGATAGAATTTGATAAATTGATAAATATAGATATACACATTTTTTTGGATTTTGTTAGTGAAATCTCCGAATAATGCAATGTAGATGGTATGTTACTTCATATTTGAATATTTTCTCTTGCATGTGGTGTCCAAATGCTCCATCATATACATGATTAGAAGATACAAAAGCTTCTCACTTGATTTACCCAACCCTCAAAGATCGTTCTGTTTTTAGTAGCTTGTGCCAAATTGATTATGTTTTATATAGGAACCCTTAAGGTGTTTTTTTTGTTTTACTTTGCACAGGGTCCAGTAGAGAGAGCACCACCACCTCCAGCAGCAGCATCTGCACCTACAGCTCAAACCACGCAGTAAGTATTTGGAGGTTATGTTGCTAATGTATCAGGTGGGTTGGATCAAAATTTGACTAGTGTTTCATTTGCCTACAGGGGATCTAAGAAATCCAAGAAGTGAGATGTGCAAGAATCTGGGTATTGAGGATCGATGACCTTGGATCTTCTGCGTTCTCTCATTGCTATGATTTTTTTGACCCATAAATTGAACCAAGTGGACTACTTGTTTGAAGCTTCCATTGTCTTTTTGTCAATGACCGGATCTCGCACTGGGTTGTCTTCCGCCTAGTGCATTTAGGGCCGCCTTCTTCCTAAAGATTCTTTCATCTTAATATGTTTTTCTTTATGTTTTATGCTTATTTTGTGTGGAAGCGTGTAGTTCATATCTAGAAGAATGCTTAAAGTCTTGATACTTGTAGTTTGTTCCCTCAATGTTAGGGTTAATTTCTTTCTTTTATTGATTTGTGCTATTTATGCTTTTTATCCTGTGTTGTTTCAATGAAAGGCGTGTTTGGATGATTGCATCAATGGTTGGATGGAAACAAAGTTAAGTGATATAACTGTGTCCTGAGTCATTGTTTAGTATTGTGATTATGGTGAAAATGGTGAAACGAGTCTTGAAATTGGTATTAAAAAAAAAAGGTTGAAAGTATGTTGATTTGATGTTTTTAGTTGTATTGAAATTAAGAAAAAGGTGCCTTGGTTTTTTTTTTCTTTTTTAATTTTTTTTATGCCTAAGAGCTGCATGTTAGCGAAATCTTTACTAAAATGAGAAGGATTTTCATCTCAATGTTAGTATTTACATTAATTAATGGTTGGTAGGCTCCGATGGTAAGATTATGAATATAGCAATTTTATATGGCAGCATAAAATTCGACAATGTTCTCGGCATAAAATTTGGAATGTTGTTAATGATGGCAATTTTGCTCTGCTCTGAATTTGCATCTCCCAGAAGGGATGGGATTTTGCTTTCCCCAGTCTGTTTTCTCCATCTCAATTGCATTAATTAAATATAAATATTTTTTGTACATATATATAATATAATTTCTTAAATATAATAAAAATAAACACGTTCTAAAAATATATATATAATAAAAATAAATTTTCAAAACATTCATATATTCCATTTTATTACTAATATATTTTATTTTTTATATTTCTGGTTGTTATTCTTTTTTTTTTTCGATTCATTGGTTATTATTCATTCAACCATCTCTCATTGGTAACCATCTTGAATTGAACATAACAAATTAACACAATATTTCCCCACTGATTTCTCCTTTGGAAAAAATATTTAAAAAGTCTACAATTATGACGTATTTAAATTGATTTCTCTTAAAAATTACATTTGTTTCCATCAATAATTTGGTAATTATTTGAATGAAAAAATAATATTGTTATCGTTTTTAAACTAAAAATGTTTACTTTTTTTTTTTTAATCTTTATATTTTGGACAAATTATTCACAAGTTCTTTTTGAAAACTGTGTTTTATTTGATTCCAAAACCTTTTAGATAAAGTTAAAAGTCTTGTGTCCATTTATCTTCCCCTCTTTCTCTGCACATTACTTCTCTTTATCTCACTTTTTCTAATATCCGGCGACAACCATGACTACGCTTCTTCTTCTTTCTTTTTTTTTCTTTTTCTTTTTCTTTTTTTTTAATCTATAGTCACCGATGACCAACGATCACCATTGATTGGGGTCCACTAGCAACCACCGAGCACTGATTCCATACTTCGTGTTCATCGACAGCGAAGGAGATGAGTTTCCAATGAAGAAGATGAGTAGATCTACTCAAATCTAATGTAGATCTACTTAGATTTGAGATCTACATCAGATCTGAATAGATTTACATCAGATTCGGCTAAATCTGAACCAAAAAGAGTTACTGGAGTACAAGCATCTCTATTTCTGTCTCTTTCCTTCAATCTCTTAATTTTTTTTTATTTTTTATTTTTTGTACTACACACTTCTATTTTCTTGTTTTAATGGAGAAATTTTTCAAATTCTGAATAAGTTATTTTGGAGTTTTAGTTACAGGCGGTGAAAACTATAAAATTTTGTAGTTTCAGTTTCTTTAGTGCCAAAATGAATCATTCTTTAGAACTGTAAAATTTTACAGTTTCATAACTTTTTTAAAATTCTAAAATTTTGCAGTTTCATAACATATTTTTCAATTTGATTAATAATGATAAATGATTAATATAATCATATTTTGAAACTATAACATTTTACAGTTTCAAAGCTAACTTTTCAGTTTGATTAATATTAAAAATTATTTTCTTTAATCCTACAAAAATTAAGAATAACATTTTTTTTTCCCGATTATTGTTTTTTGTTGTTACATTTTTTTCTTCTTTTAGTTTATTAGTATTTAACACATGTTGCTATATTTTTTAGCTATAATTTCTCAATTTTTTTTAGACAATATTCTAGACATTCCAGTTAATCTCTGACAATATTCTTGACGTCCAGTAAACATTTTAAACATTCCGGTGGCTTCCGATGACATTCAGAACACTCCGAAGATATTCCAAGGAATTCCTAATGATACTCTGGCGACTTTCCGGTGATGTTCAACTTTCCGACAAGTGTCTGGTGACCATTTGACAGAATTTTGGTGATGGTGAGATGTAGCAGCATCTTTAAATTAAAAAAAAAAAAAAATAGTAACAATTAAAAATATGTAAGATTAATTGGTGCAAGGATTTTGTTTTGAAACTAAATAGATTTTAAATTTTATGCATGAGACTATTAGTAAGTTCCCCTTATATTTTTATATATTTTGTATTAATTTCAATTTCTTCGTATTAAAAGGAAGTCTGTGTAATTATCTATATTTTTTCTGTGTAATTTACTCTAAAAAAACTGAATTAAGCGAAGCTGAGTCAACTCAGCAAACCAGGAGCTGGAGCAATTTATTTGACTTTGTTTCAGATCACTTTTACATCCAATTTGTAAACCCATGGCCCAAGCCGAACCAAACCCAGCCTATTAATATGATCTAGGAGTGTAATTTTGGCCCGGCCCCACCCATGTTGAGCCTTGCGAGTTCCTGCCAAAAAATGGGCCAGGCCAGGCCGGTCCATGGGCCAAAAACTAGGCCCAGGCCCAAGGGTATTTGGGCTTTGGGCCGGGCCCCAGGCTCGGGCTTTGAGTGGACTTAGGAGGGCCTAAACAATTTTTTTTTTTTTTCACCAAAAATTAATTATTTTCCATAAAAAAAAAATAATAACACCGGGCCTCGGGCCGGGCCTATGGGCTGGGTCGGGCTTCAAAGATGCAGGCTTGGGCTCAGGCTGGGCAGGCTCGGGCCTTGCAGTCGGGCCCACCTCGGGCTGCCCATGGACCACGGGCCAAAATTACACCCCTAATATGATCTACATCCTTAAATTTACCAACAAAAAAACATATGCCGCCAACCAACCCCATTCGCTTGTATTGTAGTGTCACCACCATGGTTGATGAAGGTTACAAATAAATTGAATTTTTCGTGAAATGACTCAACTTGACTTGTTAAAGGTTCAGCTCAACTCAGTTAACAAACGAACCGAGCTAGAGTTTGAGCTCAAACTCAAATAAGCTCAACTTGGTTACTTTTATTTAAATTATATAATAAAAATGTTATTTATTAAATAATATATAAATGATAAAAAAAAATCTTATCGAGCCGAACTCGAGCTTAGCAAGGCTCGACTCGACTCGAGTTGGCTCGTTTACAATCTTATAGTTGAGGTTAAATAGTTTTTCTATAATGATAATGAGAGGCAATTTGAAAAGAAATTAAAAAATTATTTACATTCATGTAAGAGCAACACGAGCACAATTGAAATTGTCGCCATTTATTCATAACTTATATAATACTATTGTGTAGCTTGAATTTGAACTTAGCCCAAATAGTTCGAAATTCATCTTGTTGGTTGTCCGGCGAGAAGGCTGACAGCCGCGATCGATAAGGTGACAACTACGATAGACAAGTATTTTATCCAGTCGTCCGGGTGATCTTTTAGCAAGTCATCCGACCAATTGTCCAATAAATACTAATTCGGACTATTCGAACCCCTCCCTTTTCAAGGTACAAGCATTTTTCTAACTCATAAATGTCTTCATAGATAGTACAACATAGTTAGGTAAAAAGAAACATTGCCTTCCCTCTATTAGGGTAGCTCAGTTTTAAAACCTCATGAAATTATCATTGAAATACATCATTACTGCTTTTCACAACCACCACCTTCTTTGTTAAAGCCTCGAGTAAATATCATTGAAATACATCATTAATTTTTCTCAATGTCAGTCCACTGATGCAAATTAGCTCTCATGATGGTTTGTTGGCTTCTGATCCACCTTCAAAACCCCGACCAATGATGGTAGAAAAATCAGACTCAGTTTTTCATCTAAAGACTCCATTGATAAATGTTTGACAAACTATTTTGGTCAATGGCGTGACTATAAAAAAAATTTAGTGAAATTTCTTTAGCAGTGTCTTCTGGTCAGTTATTTTTTATATTATTTAAATTATATATTATATACATATAAATATATTTAATTAATATAATTAGGGCGAGAGAAGTAAAATTCATTCCCACTCTACTTCGAGCGGAAAAAACCTGTGTGGGACCAGGCCGGGGATGCAAGGGTGGAGTATAGTGAGGGGAAATAAAAATTCCTAGTTTATCTAAATGAGGCCACCCCAACCTTGCCATCCTTAGGAATAATCCAGAATGTAAAATTAATGTGGTGTATAAAAAATTTTTTGAAACCTTCCACAACTTTTCTAACTTTTCTAGAAGTATTTAGAATCTATTTTAAGATATTTTATACAAATTCTTAAATTTTATATGATATTCTTGCATTTTCTCAAACTTTTTAAAAGGTTGTGAAAACTTCCATTAACCTCCAATGTTCCAACCCTTTTTGGTGGAGATTTTGTATAAATAATGGTGTAGCCAGAAAATTCTTACTAAATCAATTATCAGCGATGTTATTATATCATATTTTTAATTTTAGAACACTTATCAAAATAAATTTTCATATATCTACTATAAATATACTAAAATATCATATATAATGATATTACAAAGTAATTCAAACTAATCAAATTACACAATAATACTTAAATACACTAATATTATTTCTTCAATCAAATTAAGGACAACAAAATTGCGATTTTCCATCAATCAAATAGAGGAGACAAAATGATTGTTCTTGAAAAACAAAAAAAAATGTCTTTATAAGCAATTAAGAATTTCGTGCTTTAAAAGAAGTTTGTTTTTTTTTATTTTAGGGTTTTGTTAACAATGCCTCAAGGTTGTATTAAATATGTTTAACCACCTCCATTTTCATGGAAAAGAGTAAAAACTATAATATGTTTGGGTAAACTTTACTTTCTCCTGTAGTTTGGGCCATGTGCAGTTTATTCCCTAACATTTGAAAAATGATCGCATAACTCTCACGTGGTTTGTGGACTGAAGTGCACCATTAAACATTCCTTTTAATTTAACAGCAAGTGTGAAACACATGACAGACAAAAGGGGGTTATATACTCATTTTCAAATTTCAAGAGGGTAAATCACACATGAAACTTATGACTTACTTATCCAGAAAAAATCGTACTAAGAAATAAAGCACATAGGGTTGAATCACACATGGAATAAAACACAGTGTTAAAATGCATTTTGCCTTCCAAATAAATGACGAAAATATAAGAATATTTTAATTTTTTTCATTAAATTGTTAACGGATCTAACAGTGCACAACAGTCCACAAATCACAAGGGGGTTATGTGGTTACTTTTAAACGTTAGGAAGTAAACCACACATGATCCAAATTAGAGGAGGGTAAAATAAAATTTGCCCAACATATTTTACTAAACACTAAGCTACCATTTTCTTTAATTCTTTCTATTTTAAAATTATATACTTTTCGTAATAGAATTTTTTTTAAAAATTATCATAAAATTAAATTTCATTATTTTTAAATAATATTTCTTGAATTTAAAAAAATATTAATGCCCTCAATTTTCAATCATAATTAAATTATATGGTGCAAGGAAAATAAAGAATATATATTTTTTATAATTTTTTTAATTTGTATGTCTTTTATTTTTATAACAAAAAAAAAATATGTATACCTTTTATAACTTAATTATGATTGAAAATAAAGGGAATTTAAAATTTTAAAAAAAAAAAATCCACGACATGCAATTTTAAAAATCCACCTTCTAATGTTTGACATTCACAATGGTGGTTATAATAATATCTACAAAAGTCTCATTAATATTCATATTCAACTATTAATAGTTATACATGCCAAACAAAAAGTGGCATACAAATATGATAAGTATAGAATTAATTATTCTTTTAAACAATTATTATTATTATTTTGTTGATAAATCTATTTTTTGAACAATTTTAATGGCATCGATTTATAAAAACCTCTCAAAAATTTTACATAATACTACATAATTCTAAAATTGCACCCACTACTTCATGCATATAGCTCCGCCCATGGTTTATGTCCAATGAGATCTGCACTCCCCTTGATTTGCTCTACCTGCAAGTACAAGCTGCTGCATTGTTGGTTCATTTGGGCTATTGCAGATTCCAAGTCTCGCGATGATTGTAACTGTGGTACCCTTGTCCAAGCCCTCGCTCTCAATCGAAATGTGACCTCCCATTAGATTTATAAACCTGATTCAATCATTTCACCGTAACTTGGAAACAATGTAAAAATATCCAAAGCAAGCAAAAGAATACTCTAATGTTAGATGGCTAACAGAACTTCCTATGAAATATATTATAAGGAAGAAGAATCATTGATCACAACTATTACCGTTTGCAAATGGCGAGTCCCAGACCAGCACCACCATTATTTCGGTTTGAACCACTTCGAGGCTCAGCAAATTTGGTAAAAATGAGTGGTATATCGTGTGAGTTAATGCCGCAGCCAGTATCTTTAACCTGCAAATGGAAGGCAAGCATGTTTTCAAAAGTTCCAATTCCATGCCAGTAAACAGCTAAAATATAGACAAAAAAAAAAAATTTATTCCTCACGTTGGAAGAATTATAGAATTTTTTTAATAATTTATTTGGTTTTTATTTTATGTGTAAGATTTAAAAAAAAAAAAAAAAGTCCGAAGGTCTGCCCTGCAATGTCTGGACAAACTGCTCAAGTTTGACGTATAAATGGATGATGCACCTTACAAATGTTCATTTTACAGACACAGTATGGATTAAAAAAGGGCACTTAAATTTATTCGAATGAAAAGTAATGGAGTACTCAACCTGCACTCTTAAAAAGAAGTAGCCCTCACTTGACACAGGATAAAACTCGGGAAGTCGGCAGTCTCTCAAAGATTCTGGTTTTGCAATAGAAACCACAACTGAGATATAACCCTTTTTTGTAAACTTCACAGCATTGCCAGCAATATTTAAGATTGTTTGTATTAGCCGTTTCTCATCACCAACAGCATAGACAGGTAAATCTGGGGCCAAAATAAGTGTCAAGGATAGCTTCTTTACAGATGCGATAGGCTTTATCAAATTGATGCCCTACAATTAAAAAAGAAAGAACATCAACATCACTATTATTGTCACAGACATTCAAGTTCATCTAGTAGTTTTATAAAGGGAAATTACCTGTCTGAAAACCTCAAGAAGATTGAACACCCCCGTCTCTAATTCTAGGCTACCATCTTCAAGTCTAGAAAGATCCAGTACATCATTAATAAGTGTTGCCAACATGTTGCTACTCTTGAGTATGGTCTCTATCATAACCCTTTGTTCGGGAGTCAGTTCAGTTTCTAAAAGAAGCGAAGATAACGAGATAATTGCATGCATGGGTGTCCTCATTTCATGGTTCATGACAGCTAGGAAATCGTTGCGAGCACGGATAGCCATCTCTGCTTCTTGTCGAGCCAAGTCTAGAGCAACATTCTGTTCCATGAGCTGATCACGGGCCCGCATAGACTCCTCTAGAATTGCAGCATGAGAAAGAGCAACAGCTACCTTTATATAAGAAAAAAGTATATTAAGCATGAGAAAACATCCGCTGATGATAACAAGAAAATTTCTAATTTCTAATTTTATTTTATTTTTTAAAATGAATGCTCAGAGTGTCCATCATCTTCATATTTTAGAGGCAGTAGTTACAGTGAGGCAGAAGGGGAGGACAGAAGTCCCAAACAGAATGAACTATCCAACCAACCATAACTTGTATCAAGTACTTGATGCATATGGCAGTTTTTCACATTATTACATTGAGTTGGGGAAACATTATTATGAATTGCTCATACTATAAGGCTCTGCAGCATCACTCAAGAACAACTGCAAGATGCACATAGCTCCAGCATCATTTTTCAGCTATATTAATCATATTAGGGTGCATTTCACATCCAATAGGAGTCGAACTGATCTAGTGACACAGTACTTTTTTTTTTTTTTTCCAGGAAATCCCCAAACTTTCCTTTTTCTGTAACCAGGAATCCAAACAAATATAAAAATCTAGAAAAGATAGAAAGGAAGAGAATTCATTTTGTTGAATACACCTGTTAACACCGCTGCATATATAAAAGTGATTCTATACCCTATTGAATGTATCAAAATAATTATTGATAGTAGATAATCAATGGATGCACTGCTTGATATTTAAGAACACTGATGTATCTTGCTACTTGTACATAACAACCATACTATTTTTAGTAATTCATTTGTTGCTCCATCATATAAAATGGTTCCATAAGGTGTAGTAAACAAAGTCTAATGGAGAAACCTACCACTAATAAGCACAAATTAATGGATTGGATTGAACAAGTCTCAGATTGCACTTGACAAGCCAGGACTTTGCACTTCAAGCACTTTCTTTTATCAATTACTAATTGTTTCCCGAGGTCAAATCAAGTTTCCAAGTACTAATTTCTAAAGTCAGTTACAAAAATACAAGAACTTGGGGTTAACCAGTAATAGATAGTCATACTTGAGTTGAGATTCATGGGGTACAAAACTGAAATTTCTATGACCCAATACCAGTAGGTGGAAACAGAGAAAATGAAAAACAGGGTCATATAAAACAAACAATTTATCTATCATTTACACAATTTTTAAGAGAGGACCAAACCATGCTTTTGTCTGTGTCCCACGGAATTGAACTAAAATTAATAACAATGGTGAACACCAGTTGATTAAAAATTTTTTACTCAATTTCCCAGGCAATGAAAAGTGAACCATAAACAAAAAGAGAATGCATGATTTATGTTCAAAAATTTCAAGCAAAACAGATAATTATAACTTCTATAGCAGGTTGAATAATAGCCACTTCAAAAGTATGAGATAACACAACATTTCCGAAAATCAGAAGGCAATCAAAAAGCTGCAAATGGAAAGGATGAGTGGGTAAAAAAAAAACCTGGTCAGCAACAACTTCCACAAGTTCCAACTCATGGTCGCGCCATTTTCTTATACCATCCATAGGGAGAATCAAAACCATCACAGCATAGCTTTTTGCAGAGAGGTCAGGCCAATCATTAATTTGGAAATTTGAAAGATGTAAAAGAGGAACCCGTACGGCAACAACTTCAGGTGGCACATATCTTTCCACAGGTCTGATCCTTGCCAATGGGCATGTATGTGGAATACGGATTGCTTCAGCACTATTAAAGACTTCATTGACTATGGGAAGATTGATTGGCACAGAAGATCCAGCAGGTATTAGATTGTTTAGAGTGTGAGAAAGTTGGAGATTCAAACCTCTTTGTGATGGCATCCACAATGCACATTCCTTCAGGTTTAAAGTCCTACCCAACTCAACAATAGTAGTTTTTAGAATTGTGTGTCTGTCAAGTGTGCTTCTAATTTCATGAGTAAGCATCCTAACATGCCTTCCTGTTTCTTCTTGAGAAATAATAAGACCCATCTCCCTGTCAAGCTCTTCAGCCTTATTCTTCAAAAATACTTCTCGTGTTTTGACACTTAGCAGATCAGGAATAATATGCACAAGCATCAAAGCCGTTGCACATGACACAACAGCAGTAGCAATTTTCACTACAGTCATCACGATAGCAACAGTTTTAGAGTGCATAGAGAATGTCCACAAACTTATGAAGTGGGTTGCTCCACAAAGAACAATAAAAGCACCAAACTGCATTAGCACCCATCTATATGGGAAGAATGCTGATTTTTGTACAAAATAAATGAGCTCCAAGGGAATAGAGAAGTATGCAAAAGCAATAAAGAAGTCTGATATATACTGATATTTCACAAGAAGCTCATCAGCAGGCCATTGAGTCTCAATGCAGTCACATGAATCCATTTTCTAGCAACTGGTCCAACAAAAATCATACGAACATAAGAGTCATTATAAATAATCCATCATCATTCCAGCCTAATTCACAAAGTAGATACGAATTTTCTCGCTTAAAGAAGTGGTATAATTAAGACACATAAGAGTATCATGTGTTAAGAGGAGATGCCTTCTTATCTCTGTGGAATATGGATAGGTCTTCTGAGATTAAAAACAAATACAGAAGGTACATCACATTAGAAAGAAAATTTCATAAAACACCAAAGGAAAATGTGCTAATTGCTAATGAAATGCGAGGAATAGATCTTCCCTGAAGCAACACAAGCACAACCCATCCAATAGATTAACTTTCCCACTTCTACCCAACTCACAACTTTGCAAAGGCATTTCAAAACTATTAATAGAGAAATCTGTAAGAAGATTTAGACAAACATCTTTTGAGAGTTAAATATGGTTCCTTTTGTACTCAAATTCATTGAAAACATTAGATTTATTAAACCCTAAAGAAATTAATAGCAACGATACTAAAGTGAACTGACGCCAACAAAATCAGGTGACTCGTGTAATATCCGTGAATGAAATCAGAAAGAACAATAATTGAATAAATAAATAAATAACTGAAAATCATGAAACAAAATCAGGCTCCGTTTCATTTGCAGCCAAATCACAACTACAAGAAATGAAATAGATTTAATTCCATGTCTTTGACGACTCAGAAATCATTTCTTTCTTTTTTTCTCAATAATTGGAACCAAAGAAATAGAAGCTTTTATATATAAGGTTCGGATTTGCTCCTCCGTTTATTTTCCTCCGGCTTTCTCGGTAACCAAACAGAGGTGTTACTTTTAAAAAATTGATTACTCAGAACAAAATCAGATTAACAACTAGATGAAAAAAAAAAAAAAAAATTAGAAATAGAAAGAGAGTTTAGTTTAGTAGTAATACCTGTCGTGAGAATCAGAGGATGTGATCTGAACAAGGTGTTGTTGTGTGAATTTGTTTCTTCAGAGTGCGAGTTCTGAGACTTGTTTTGACTGTCCCGAGTCCGACCTTTCTCTCTCTCTCTTTCAGACCAAAAACCAAAAAAAAAAAAAAGCAAAAAAAGAGGAGAGAGAAAGAGTAAAGTGGGAGGAAGAACACGGACGATGAGGTTGGTTGCTGATACAAAACGGTGGCGTCGCGCGTGGGACCTGGGCATCTTTTGATCTACGATTTTAATTCAACATAAATGCTCAACTTAAACACGTGTGTGTTGTGTACTACTGGATCAAAATCAAAAGTGTAATAAAGAGAAGATACATGCACTCTCTTTTTTATGGTGATAAGTGGGCCAGCCGCAGCACAAGCCTCTCTCTCCGAAGGCATCTCCCTTCTATTTCGAGGAAGGATGATTTAGGCCAAGTTTAAGTACTTCTAAATAATTTAAAATTTTAAAAAGTTACTCAAAAAATTAAAAAGTTAATATTATTTATCAAAAGTTAACAATTACGGCTGCACAACTTTTAATTCAAATTTTTTTTTTAAAAATTAATTTTCACAATTTTTTATTACATATTTTTTCGTAAAAAGTCAAAAAGTTAACCCAAACATTTATATTTTCAATCTTAATTTTTTTATTCAAAAAGACAAAAAGTGCACTTATTTAGTCTTTCCAAACAAGGCCTTAGAGTTTTTTTTTTTTTTTTAAATTTTTTAGAGTGGTGTATTGTATGATTAAGATTTTTATATTAATTTTTTAACATTAAATTTTAACCACACAATACACCACTTTAAAAAATTTTAGAAAAAAAAAAAATCTAAAGGATCTTTGGTGTTCTATTTCACGCTTCGTTTATTTGAATTAAAATATTTTTCGCATTTTTTTTTACACTTAATATAAAAAAAAATAAAAATTAATGTGACAATAAAAAATAAATTTATTAAAATAAAAAAATACGTTTACTTTTAAAACATGAAAATATACCCTAACTTTCACCAACACTATCATATTACGATTATTGTTATAATTATTATTATTATTTTTTCACTACGCCATCCTCTCTTTTTTTTTAACTATTTATCTCACCATCTCTATTAAATATAAAAAAATATTTTTCATCAATTTTTTTTTTACCCATATAAAACAAATCGTTGAAATAGGATATAAATTAAAGTCTAATTACTGTGCTTCATCAAAAGCACACCGTAATAATTATATTAATTTTAAGAGAAAAAAAACTAATTTACCAATTGTTAAAAGGGATTGTGATTCGCATGAACCGATGACCGGTGGAGGGGCGTCAAAATTGTGATTTGAATGCATAAAAATCTCAGATGACACTAACCTGGCCAATACAGGCCACTTTCGGAAAAAGCACATGTTGTCACTATCACCCCCATAAAGCATCATAAATAAATTTAATAATTTTAAGGTTTTATAAAAAGTAATGAGTATTATTTTAAGAATATTTAATAATTTTTTATATTAAGATTAGTTTAATAGTAAAACTTTTGAATTACTCGTTTAAAATCTGGATTCAATTGTCTATATACGCTGTGAGTGTTAAAAAATAATACTTCTTGGTGAATATGTAAAGTAATCTATCTATATAATTATTTTTATGAACCAAAAAAATATTTTTTTATTTTGTTAATGAAATGTTTTCAATTATTATTTTCTTATAAAATCCCATTTATAAAAAATTATACCAAACAAACAAATAAAAACAGGAATCTTTCTTGAAAAAAAAAAATTAAAAATATCATTGAAAAAATAGAATCTTGCTTTTATTAAAAACAATGTTAAGGGAAAATTTAACAGTTAGATGTTTAAAAAATTACTATTAAAAAATCAACTTTTAAGTTGAACCAAACAAATTACATCAACTTTTAAGACTAATGTGCTGATCCATCAATTAAATATGATGGCCATTTTGTACTTTTTTTTTTAAGATTGATTCATTGAATTGAATTAAACAGTACGACCCACTTGAGACAAATAATTGTGGAAAGACCCCCACCACCACCTCGATCATCCACATTGCTAAAAAAATCTATGTTATCTACCCAAAGCCTGGTTTGCCTTCAAAAAATCTTACATATTCCAAATAATAATAATAATAATTTAAAAAATAACTCTAATTCAAGAAAAATTATTCCATACTCCTCCATCAAGAGTCTAAAATAGTATTTATTGTTCTAAATTATGAATCACATTGCTTTTGGTCTATATAATCTAAAGTTTCATGAGTCCGGGAGAGTAATATGAAAAATTTCAAACCTTCATGAATTGTAAGAAGTGTTCAAATATAACTTGTTTATTGATTTCAAACTATCTGCAACCAAGGGGAAAGGAGGGGGAGGGAGAACTTGAAGCAGCTAAGGAAGATTTCAACTTAAAATGATGATGCTTGAGAATACCCAATCTTGGTTCCCAAAATTCTCACCAAAATTCCTCAAGTTCTATCCATTCTTATGTAGAAAAGGTTGGCCATGAAATGTATTTGACAACTCAACAATTGTAAGCTGACCAGATGTTACAATTTATGTAATTCTGCATTTATAAACAATAATTTCTATCAAAACAAACAGGACTATTTAAATGAAATAAGACAAATTGCATTGAAATATTACCATGCAGCATTCTACAATGGTATAAAAAATATAGTTGATGGCTCCATAAATTTCTGGAGCGTGTTTCTTTTCCAGAGTTTGTTGAGAGCCATTGAGATGATGCATGCCAAGAAGAAAGTTCACAAATGTAAGTTCAAATCCTGTATTTCTCCTTTTTATCTCTCTTGACCCTTTTGGGAAAACGTTCTTTGGGATCTAAAAGAACTTCACGGTGCATTTCCAACCAAAGCTCTTCAAATTGACCACTAAAACCCTCCTGAAACCAGTCCAGAATTTCTGCATGCAATTCTCTGGGGTTCTCATTCCAGGCCTCTCTTAAAGTGGTGCAGCTGTCAATAATTCTCAACCTGGTCTTTAACTTGTCTAGAAGATTCCCAACCCTTCTATGACCTGATGCCTCTGGCCTCAAAATGCTACCCGGTGAGGCTGCCATGAACTTCCTGACAGATCTTAAGCATGGCAAAACATGACCTTCAAGCAAAGAAAAGGCAAACACAGCCACTCTATGCACATCATCTTTAATTGGAATACCATGCAATGGAAACTTCCATAGATGAGGGCCAAAAGTTGGAATGACCCAACAGAAAACTTTGTCTGTTAGAGGATCATAATAAGGCTTGGGATCTGCGAGGGGGGCAGAGAAAGTGCAGAGAGACCCGGCATATTTAACAAGCCAATCAGACTTTACACTTGTTGCACCGTGTATATATGGTCGTTTTGTATATAGCAGTTCACTGTACACCAAAAATTCAGGGGCAGACCTGGCGACAGAGGACCACCGATGGAGGAAAACAGGTTCTTTAACCATGCAAGCCTGATAGCGACTTGCACTAACTTTTATGTCTCCCTCTGATGCCGACACTTGTCTGACACGTTTCGCAACCCTATCAGCCCAACCGGCACATATAGCTTGGCCCAAGAGCTCCTCTTCATTCAATAGCAGAGGATACTTATCAGACGAAACCCTCCAAGCACGTTCTACATCCTCCACAGTACCATGAGTCCATGAAAATTCCTGTTGAAGACCACAAAAACTTTGGTTAAACACTAGTTGAAGTAGCTGCTTTCTCAGCTTGGACATTTCCTCCATGGTTTTCAGATGTAGTGCATTCTCATTGCAGAATTCAACTGAGTTTCCAGAAAGTTCAAAGCACTGCAAGGCATAAGCTATAGTCAAAGCATCACTGCTGAGATTAGAAAATTTTGCACGGGACACTTTAGCAGATTCTTTAAGCTTGTTCTTCCTCAACTTTGCTTCCTTGTCAGTGCTTTTCTTGCTATCTATGGAGCCAGATTCGTCCTTCTTCAAGCCATCTGTATCTGCGTGGCTTCCCTCAAACTGCATTACAAAAGGATTTGACAAACTCAAGGCTGCAGCTGCTGCCAATGTGTATCCTAGAACAAGATTTGCCCGCCCATAAATTTTCACCTTTCCCATTATTTGTATTACTGTCAGCAGCATCCGAGAGTGGCGAGGGCTCATGGGATACTGTGCCATAGCCTTCCCCAGGGATGTCAATCTCCCTTTACTATCAAGTGCTTCAAGAGCCTTTAAGCAACGCTCCGCTTCAAACAATGCAGTAACCTCAGGAGGAGTAGGAAATGGGAAATTTGAAACCTGCAATATAAACAACATTAAAGATATTATCTAAAATATTATCAATCATTTTTTAAGAGATAATAAAATGAAAAATAGAAACATATAACCAGAGCCCAGCAGAGAAATTCCTACAAACTCCATCAAGTAAGAAGTTTTAGTTGACATTAGCAACTCAAATAATCTCTAGTCCAAAACAGGAAAAGGCAAAAGCAAGATTAAAAATGATCCAAATGTAATGCAAAGCAAACCCAAATTGGACTACTTAATCTATGCCATTGATACAACAAAAATGCTATGAACCCACCCTTTACCCTGAAAGTGTTTGTGTGACAAAATTGATGAAATATGGGGTCCATGAGTAAAATCAATTTGAAACATTGATTTCTTTTTCTGGGTAAATTCTGGGTAAATTCTAGGTTCATAAGTCTGGGTTTGTAGTATTTGTTGATACAATCATTACTTAAACGCATAAAAGAAAGCAAATGATATAAGTGGAGATGTAATCTTTAAAACATTGTTTTTCTAGTGAACCAAAATGATCTGTTACCTTAACAGGAGCTTGTAATTACATACATAAATTACCTTATCAATGCCCATAGATTTCATGAGGAGGACGACACCATCAACAGGTATTTTTGATATCTCAGCACTTGAGAAGTCAGGAAAAATGTTATTAAACACTGCAGACGAGTAGAGGCGATAACAGTGGCCAGGCCCTGTTCTTCCAGCTCTTCCTGCACGTTGAGCAGCAGATGCTTTGCTTATCCACTGGACTTCATATGTTTCCATGCCATTGGACGAGTTATAGTTCTTAACCTTTTCTCTTCCAGTGTCAACCACATACTTTATACCTGGGATGGTTAACGAGGTTTCAGCCACATTAGTGGCAACAACAACTAGGCGATCTCCTTCCTTAATTTCTTCAAACACACGAAGCTGTGCTGATGCAGGAAGCATGGCATAAAGGGGCAGAACACACATTGCACCAGCACAAAGACCATTCACTCCATGCCTTTTCTCCTCCAAACCAGGAATTGATTGGTTTGAGCTTCCTTCCGAAGAAGGAACAACCTGTTTCTCATGAAAATCAGGATTCAAGGTAGTTTTTCCAGCCAAAACTTCAAAAGCAGCCTTCAATGAATCAAGGTCCCCGTCCTCTCTAAATATTTCTGCAAGATTATCATCAACCTTGGTTTTCTGGTTCAATAAACCCCTATCGTCATCAAGACTTTCCGGATCACTATCTGTCCCCAAATCATCAGAAAAATCTGATTCATTATTATCTAAATCACCATGGTCTTCATCATAAGAACTAAACCTGTCAGTTTCATCATGGCATGAGTTTCCATGCATTTCAAATGCTTCATTGATCTCCTTCATATCATATTCCTCAGCAGCATTCCCTACAGAGGCTGTAGAAACCTCGTTTCCCATATTTCTTTTAAAACTATTCTCAACTATTTCCTTTGAAGCTTTACGCAGCTTCTGGCACAAGTACTCTACTTCTCTCTGACCGGTGACAAATACAAGTACGCCACCAGGTGGCAATCTCTTGTGAATTGACAAGACCTTCTTATAGGCTTGGCCAATATAGTCCACAATCTCTGTTCGCTTTGAGAAGTGTATAGTTACAGGATACTGTCGAGTTGGAATTTCTATCACAGGTGGGGGATCATGAAATATCCTCCTTCCGGAAATGAAGTCTTCAACTCGTAAGGTGGCACTCATAAGCACCAGTTTTAATGGAGAGATCTTCCTTTCAGGGCTTATTCTTTCTCCTGAAAGGACCTTACGCTGCTGCTCCTCATAGATTATCTGCAATAAAGCACAAGATCATAAACCATACAAAGAAAAAAAAAAACTACAGGGAACTTTTCTTTGAAAGTAACTGTCGATTGTGGAAGCCACAAAACCGTGATCTACAAAATCTTAAACCAATAAAATTACTCTGTAGCTCTCACCTGGCGCTGTTGTATAACGCGAGAAAGCATTCCAATAAGTATGTCAGTGTTCAAGCTCCTCTCATGAGCCTCATCCAAAATTATGATGGAGTACTTCTTCAATAAGAAATCACTCTGCATTACAAAGACAAATGTTAATAGAAGTATATTTCAAAGAAGGAAGAGAAATATTTTACTAATATACCCATTACTATAGGAAAAGATGGTGCAGCCAAACCAGTAAAAACAAGAAAGGAAAATGAAAGAACAATGTCCTAACTTCAAATTTGTCTAAGAGAACACTTTATTTATTTGTTATATATTTATTTAATTTGGTAGAAAGCTTACAACAATATTAAATATCAACAAAGTACGGTTAAAAAGAAAAACATATGGAAAAACATTAGCATTAAGCGCCTTGACTAGGTCTAGTCTTTGGTAGAATCATTGTCCCAGTGAGATAAGTTGTTAGTAAGTATATTGCTAACCTGCACTTCTCGTAACAAAATTCCATCAGTCATAAACTTGATGGAGCAACTGTCTCCAATCCTCCGGTCATGCCTAACTTGAAAGCCAACCTCCTTGCCTAGACGAAAACCAAGCTCAAATGCCACCCGCTTGGCAGTTGCAAGGACAGCAACACGGCGTGGTTGGGTAACACCAATAATGCCACTCGAAACACTAGATTGGTCTGAACCAAAGCCTGCTTCATAAAGAAACTGAAATATGCCGACAAGGAAGCACAAATTGAGACCATCACCATAGTGAAAAAATAATCTTGAAATCCAGAATGCAGTTTACAGAAAGCACACAACTAGGCTACCTGTGGAACTTGAGTGGTCTTACCACAACCAGTCTCTCCACAAATAATAACAGTAATGTTTTCATTTATAGCTTCCATTATCTCCTGCTCCATCATGACTATTGGAAGATCCTTCCTTTTGTTTTCAATCTCTTTTGGTCTTGATACATGAACCACAACTGAAGCATTTGGAACTCTCTGCAGAGGACAATCTGCTGGGTTGCTCATATTGCTGATATGCATTTCTGGGTTCCCGTCCGCCCAATGCTGTCCATCAGTCCCCATTAGGCAACAAGAATATAATATTAGTTACAAGTAACAATAACCAGAGTCTGATTATAAACAATAAATATATTTGTTTCTACTATCTGCATATGAAGCGTACCATTGACCTGCTAATTTTTCTTCTATCACAGTTGGATGATGTGGGCAAAGTATCTTGGGCATCTTCTTGCATGTTTGTGTCATTATTCTCTTTGGCAACTTCCATAACTGCCAAGGTTGCACCAGATTCACCAATTGCACTAAATCTACTGCTACAAACTGAATCTTTGGAAGACCCCAAAGAAGCAGGAATGTCAGATATGACTTCTCTATCTGCCATAACCGGTTGCAGAAAGTAATTATCATCAAGGCCTTGCCTGGGTTGAATTAGGCCAGAATCGGGCTCATTTTCACACAAAGGACTGGCACCACCCTTGAAAGGCTGATCACCCAGAGGCACTGCTAAACCCAACTTAGAAAACTGTGCTGCTCTTCTCCGTTTTTCATGCACAGTTTCAACCTACAAATAGTTAGTTAGGCCCATTCATAAAAACAACCAAGGGTATTTTGTCTTAAATAATAACAAGTAGCATAATAACTATACAAACCTGACCAATATTTCGTGAAGACCACATCACCGAGTATGCATCCTCCGGAATTTTGTATTTCCTGAAAATATAATCCAACCAATATATCCATCAAATACCATGCCACTCATGGGATTAAATGAACTCTAAGAGAAACAAACTATTCAAATACACCAAGACTAAATTGGTAGAGCATACTCCAAGGTCTCAATGCTTTTCGATAAGAGAATTGCTTTCTCCTTCTCCTCCTGCACATACGAAAACAAAGTCACTCTAAGTTTGATAAACACAAAATTTAAACAAGAACAGACTGAAGTTATACAAGCACACAGACCTCTATCTTCTTCAGCCTTCTTTTTTGGGATTTGGTCAACTTTGGAATATTCTTTGTCTTAAGCTGTTCATGCACCTGTACAAAGATATTCAAACAAACCGACTCATACATGATATACTAGAATTGGAGATCGAGAAAAAGCACTGCAAAGGTGCTGGCATATACCTGACTCTTGGCTTTATTTTTATTTCTTTTCTTTTCTGGCAAGATGATTGCATTGCTATCACCCCCACCTCTGTCACTATTACATGCAAACAATAAACCCAAGGTTTATTTAACCCAGAAGAAAAAAAAAAAATGAAAATAAGAAAAGGGGAAGAATGGGTTGGAGTAAGAGTTCGTAAAATACTTGGCTTAAACAACCAATTTGTGTTCTTCTATTTAAGTTTCGAAACAATTCATGAATCGAAATCTCATAAAAGGAACAACAACAAAAAGGTTCACAACAAGAACTAAGAGTGTTTATATGTTTATTTACATTACAATTACAATGATACATTAACATATACAAGCAAGCAACAAACTGATGATGGAGATGAAAAAGTGTTCAAAGGCAAGAAAACAATTTTACCTCAATAAATCCTCTCCACCATTCAAGGTTCCAGATTCAACCAAATCATCCAAACATGCCTCCATTTGATCCGAATTAAGAAAATCAAAGAAATAGTGAACTTCTTACGCAACCTGAAAGGTAATAACAAAAACTGTATTTTTACAATTTCCTTTTTCCATAAGAATTTGACTCAAACATCAGTTGGCAAATCAATTCCAAAAAAAATGAAGCTTAGAATTATTAACCAGTTTTGTAAAACCAAAAAAAAAAAAATTAAAATAAGAAAAGGATTCGAGTTCATTCAAAGCTTCGAGTTGAAAATCAACCAAGACATTACCGAGAGAGAGAGAGATTACTGATTCTGCTGGAAGAAAAAGGTGGTTAGAGGGGGCTAGGGTTTTGGTGAGGAAGAGATGATAAACCCCTTCGCAACAGTTTAACCGCTTGCGCTCGTTTGTTTTTTTGGCCTAGGTTAAATCCTGAAACGAAGTCGTTTTATATGGGTTTTTAATCAAAAGGCTGCACATGCACATGGTGTTGGGCCAACGTGACATTTTAATGCTCCAAAATATTTTCTTAACCTATTTAAAATAATGTTGAGACATGAACTCAAGTCCTCCAACTTAGAAAACAATAATTTATTACTTGAAAAAAACAATACAATGCATTTTTTTCAATCAAAATTCAAAAAATATATTTTTTAAATTTAACACTACGCACATTTAATTATAGTTGGTGAGAGAGAAAGAGGGGTTAAATTGTAAAGTGAGCAATAATTAAAAGAAATTGGCGGAGAAATGCCGTCAATAAGCTTGATTTTTTTAATTTTGTAAGTAATTTTTTTAATTTTTAAACGTACATAACATAAATACGCTTAAAAAGTATAATATTTGTGAAAAAAATCTTTAAAAAATTAACTAAATATCAAAAATATAAAATATATATATATATATATATGAAAATTCAGTATATTTTTCTTATTTTCGTATATTTATTATTTTTTAAAATATTTTTTCATAAATATTTTATTATTTATATATATATATATATCTAAGTAAGATGCATCTAAAAAAATATATAAAAAATTGTTTAAAATTTTAAAAATATTCACTAAAAATAAAACAATAAAAACTGAATTTTAAAAAAATTAAAATCAAACACACTCAATATTCTGGAATTCTTTCAAGTCGCTAACTGTTCCAGTTTCCAAGTTTTACCCGTTTGCTAGCGGTGGTGGTGACTTTTCTATGGAAACTGTCGGAATAAACAAGCAGTTATTTGATGGCATTAGATAAATTATAAATATATCGTTAAACTTTGTTTAAAATATAAATTATTTTATGTGATTTTAGAAATTATATATTGCTTGTTTAAACTTTCAATCACAATAAATGACTTTATTAATAAATTAGTGTATACTCATGTCTAAAGACACGGTGTAAAGATCAAAATAGTTTTGTAATTTATACGTATCATGTTAAAATTTTCATAACATTTTTTTTATTCTTAAAGAATTTTTAACAATTTTACTTGTATGACACGCTCTATAGAACTCAATTAAAAATAACAACTCCTCCTAACTTTAATGCAAATTAAAGAATAAACATATAAAATTTATAATGTTTAGTAATATTGCAAATCAAAATAGTAATATGTAAAGTAAAAAAAATATAAATCTATAACTCATGCCTAAAGGCAATCTCAACAATTTTTTTGGTACCTCACACTCTACAAAACTCAATTAAAATAAGTCAATTCAGAATGACAACAATTTTACTGCGCTATAGAACTCAATTATAACAAATCAATTCAAAATGACATACTTCACGCATAAGAGGAATGGTGAATGAACATTTTGGTACAAAAAAATAATCATTATAGCTTATTAAAAACAAAAAAACTAATCATCTGATCAAGAATGAAAGACCAACCATTAACACACACAGAAAAAAGTAACACAATCACAACGTTTCTAATACTGATTAATCATTTGGAACAAAATCATTCCAACACTAGAATTCAACTTTAAAAAATCAGCTAAAAGAAATCATAACAAGAACACTCATTCAAAATATTTATGAGAAAAAGGAAAACCAATAATTATGAATTAAAAGAAATTGAACATAAAAAAATTTCTAACTCTTCCTAATAAAAGAACCAATGTCTTCCCCAATTTACCTGCAATTATCAAACTAAATACCAGCAATTATTATCACATTCACACCTGAACAATTTTTTCATGATCAAAATACGTGATTCCTCGTAGAAGGCTTAAAAAAATCATTTAAAAAAATATGACACTTGCGAAAATCCAAACAATCCAAACTGACTATTGCCGACAAAAGCTAAGGGGCAATACAAACTATTGTATTAAAACTAAAAATATAGAACACCTAGTCAAGGTTCCTCACCTTCATAAGTATGAAGGTGTACTATAGATAACTGGTGTATTTCCTTCAAAAAAAATTGCCTTGAGTTGTAATGAAGTATCACAGAACTAAATAGGAAAAGCAATATGAAGTCCTGCACTTCCTTTGACGTAGTGTTAGAAAAAAGGACAATGCTTCCAAATGCCTTCGAGAATTACCAAATGCATCCATCACTATAATCTGTGAATTAGTATTATAAAAGATTGGTTCAATTCCTTCGACTTCCCTAATCTGAAGAACCTTTACAGTTTGTTCACATAAAGCCATATAAGAAATCATATAATTAAGCATGTTAAATAAATAAGCATTGAAAAAAAAGTTAATTTTGAAAAAAAATTATTGACTACATCATGCATGATTTCATTAGCAAGTAATGAGACTACTTGAATCTTTAAAATCTAAGATCTTACACGATCATTAATAGTACATTATCCGCTATTTCTCACTTAATCCCATTAAAAGAAATAAGCTTAGAAATTACAAACGCATTTAAACTAATTAAAAAAATCCAGGAGATCCATGGCCATCAAATCCACTATCTTGTTGTGCTATTGGGTCAATATTCACTTATCCAGCTATTCATTGGAAGAAAAATCCCGAATATGAAAACCAAAAAAAAAATCCTGCGTGTAGGAACAAATTTGACATCTCACTAAATTTAAGAAAAAGACCATGGCAAAACTGATATTACACCTATTACTACATTCCTAAGTATGTATCAATGTCAGAATTAAGAAAAGACCACAATGTTGCATTCAATTATTCAAACATGAGGAGCTTTCGACATAATTAGAAGCATAACAATAGAAACTTGATACAACACAACCTACCAGTAACATCAAATAAAACTTTAACAACAATACTAATATTATGAAGCATGAAGTGCTTTGTAGTCTTGAAACATACTAATATTTTAATTGTTAAATAAATAAATAATAAATAAAAATGCTTCAAGAACCATACCAATTGATAATAATTTTATTCAAGAACCATCCTAGGACTAAAAAAACTGCGATTTCAACACTTTGAAGGTTGTTGAACCTCTTTTAAAATTTTAAAAAAAAAATTAAAAAAAAAACTGTTGTGACAAAATAAAAAATTTAGCATCTCACCAAAAAAGAAGAAATAAGAAAGAAAGAAGCGTAAATTATCAACATCTGATATGTCCTTAAACTCACTGTTAGCCTCACACTCCATTTTTAATCCTCAAACAGTCCTCAAAGATTCAATTTTCCCAAGAAAATCAAATTAAGGATATTAATGCAACAAAGTTGACTCTAAATATTCACCCAAAAAAGAAGTTCACTCTAAATGGTTAACAACAAAGTCCAAAACAAAGAATAAATAAAAGAAAGAAAAAAGAAAAGAAAAGCAAGCAGACAAATACAAATCTGAATAAAGGAGCTTTCATATGATCTAAACAACAATGCTAGGAATACATATGTTTAAAAACAAACCCAAAATAGAATTGTAAACAAACACTAAATCAAAATCAAATTAGAAAACAAAGGCACCTAAGGATCTCATCACAGCTTGAGTTGAAGATAGAAATGTTTTTAGAGATCTATTAGTTGGCATAATGGGAAAATGAAAAAAACAACAAAAGGAAAAGGTCATTATGTAATGAAAGAGGCACAAAAATATTGAAAGCATAAATTAGAAAACCAAGACAACAAAAATTAGACTTTGATGAGACGGTGGATAGAAGGAAGGGCCAAAGTTGAGAAGGGGTTGAGAGATATCTAGAATCTGAGATGGGTGAAGTGTTAAAAAATAGACCATTGGATTAAATTAGTCTAGACCATCCAAATTGCCACATAGGACAAATACATATTCAAAATTAGTCTTGGAAATGGACTGTTGATGAAAGGGAGTAATCTCTAAAACTAAATATTTTGTTTTTTGCAAATTTATTCTCCCATTGCATTGCCACAACCTTCTTTGTCTTTCCTTTCCCTACCACACACTCCCTCTGCCTCACCAACAACTTACCAAATCCATAAAGATAGACATTCAATAAAGCCAAAGTAAACAAGCTAATGTGCTAAAGAAATTTAAAAGTGCATCAACTAATAAAAAATAAAAAACATCAAAATCAACAACCAACAAAAATAATGATTGATTAAACATAATATGAAAAGTAGATGTTGATGAATACCTTCAATTATTTGGATGATCTCGTAAAAGCAACATATTTTGAATTAAGCATTAGAATTACTTCAATTATTTCCTGTAAAATAATGCAAAAGATCATGTAGAGGGGATTCCATTCTAGAAAACCATGTACAACAGATTTTGAATGTGAAAATTCAAAGCAATAAAATGTATTGCTAATTACTAAGAAGTTGTCATTTAAATGTGTAGGAAATATTGTGAAGTAGGCTTGGGAATTATTGACCAAAATAACAAAAAGTGTAATTAGGAAATAAACAACAGTACAGGAGTTACTAAAATGATTGTGAATCACTTCAGCCATATGAGTTCTCTTCTTGTTATAATGCTTTTAAAATTACATGAACCTCAAATATACAAACAGATTTCATGAGTATTCAAATGATAAAAAAAAATACATAGGAAACAAAATACTGAATCACAAAAAATATTCTTACAAATAGTGATAATATTAGAAACCTCAAAAATTGTTGACTGAAATAACAAAAAGTTTAGTTAGGAAATAAACAACAGGACAGGAGTTACTAAAATGATTGTGAATCACTTCAGCCATATGAGTCCTCTTCTTGTTATAATGCTTTTAAAATTACATGAACCTCAAATATACAAACAGATTTCATGAGTATTCAAATGATAAAAAAAATACATAGGAAACAAAATAATGAATAACATAAAAAATATTATTATAAATAGTAATTACATTAGAAACCTCAAAAATTGTTGACCTTTAGCAAGAAGAAATCAAATTTCAAAAATAGATTTATTTAGAAAAAAATCCAAAAAATAATGAATCACATAAAAAATATTCTTACAAATAGTGATTATATTAGAAACACCAAAAATTGTTAATCTTTAAGCAAGAAGAAATCAAATTTCAAAAATTGATTTAGAAAAAATCCATACCTAATTTTCATACCTTTAACATAGCTTCACCATTCTACGACCGAAGAACCAAGGGACATTACAAATTCTCCTATAATACAAATAAATAAAAAAAAATAGATGAAAAATTATATCAGTAATGGGAATGGTTAAAACAAAATACAAATAGACTACATGAACCACATAAAAAATATTCAAAATTATACAAACAATGATACCATAAAGAACAAAAATTGTGTCTGAGAGAGAAGGGGGAGTGAGTTAGGGATTGGGAAGAGGGAGTTGGAGCTTTATGGGGGGAGATCAAGCAAGGCTAGAGTAGATCGGCAAAGTTGGGAAGAGGGTGGTTAGTACTTCATTTTAAAGCCAACTCACCATAGTAAGTGATTATTGGATTGTTCAGGAATCAAGAGGATTGGACTGTATGATATGCTTCAACAATAGAATTTTCAGTTTGAGGTGGTTGTTGATTTTGCATATGAGACGGCAAAAAAAAAAGAAAAAAAAAAAAGTGGAGATAGTAGAAGAATTATCCCTCTACTCAAAAATATACAAAATATTGTTCTAAATTATACATATTCTTTTGAATTTGGATGATAATGTTGGACCCAAAAATACAATCTCTACCTTTCTTTGACCCATTTACAAATGGATATGGTCATGGCTGTACAAATTCTCTCTCAAATAACATACAAAAAAAAAGAAATTACATAGTACATTTAAGTCAAAAAAAAAAAAAAAGACATACACACATACAGTCAACTCTATTAAGGCTTTAATGGTCTTCAAAATTAAAGAATCATGGGATTGTTGATAAAATGTTACTATTTGTCAATAAAAAAAAAAAACAAAGTGTTAAACGAATCAATATAAAATTAAATTGATAAAAAACATAAAATTAATGTGAGCCTACCAAATTTTTAGGTAATGAGAACACATAAATGTAATTAAATACCAACCACTATGTTTGGATGCAAAAGATTCTTAAAAAGTTTCACTTTTTTCTCAAGCTCTCTAATGTGAGCCTATTAAGCAAATTGAAAGCAATGATCCAGATACGAATTGTAAGAATCAATCACAATTAAAGCTATAAAATAGATAAATAAATAAATAACTTATCTCAATTGATAAATTGATAAAATAGATAAATCAATTGAAAAAATTAACACAATTTTTTTACGAAAAAAAATAAAAAATTGACCCAATCTTCTTAAATACATATGAATGATTTACCATTGCGATTCACTTATCTCAATTCAATAATTTAGAATAATGATTGAAAATTATTTACACAAATGTAGAGAGAGATTAGGGGTTTGTGATGGGGAAATACCCACTGCATCTGTTGTCAAGACTCAAGATTTCAATCTGTTCTCAGTCCGACATGCTTCCTTTAACAGCTTCAGTCATTGAAATAAACCACTCGTCACCTTTGTTCTTGAGTACAAAAACAAAACCCAATAAAAAAAATATATATTAATTTTGACAAAATATAATCATAATAGACCTTTCAGCAAAACCTAGAAATAACAGTAACCAAAATTTAACTTGTTTTACTTTTTTCGCCACTTTCTCAACAACCAAACATGACAAAGATATTTTTTAGAAACTACATCTAATAAAAAGATTAGTTTTTGTGCTGTAACAAAAAAAGAAAAAAGAAAAATAAACCCAAATAAAAGAGGGAAAAAAAGTGAGTGAGAGAGAGAGAGAGAAGAGGCAAAGATTGATTATCATATCAAAATCCAAAATCCAAAGCCCAAATAAAAATCCTAGATTCACACACCCTCTTCTTAAAAAAAAAAAAAAAACAAAAACCAACAGAGTGCTATCTAGATTAGAGAGAGAGAAGGCAAAGATTCAACAATAACAAACCCAATGGAACAATAACAAAAAGGGGAGTAAAAAAAAGGTAAGGATTTAGCCTTCTACCTTGGTTGTGTAGAGAGAGAGGAGGCGAACATTGAGCCAGATGGTACAAATCACCCTCTCACAGCAGGGCTATATTCTATCGGAGGAAATCACTACCGGAGATTACTTAAACTTCTAGAGAGATAAAGCTTGGTGGAAAGATGTGTGGTGGGAAGAAGAAGAGAGTTTCAAATTTTGAAATCAAAATCAGAGAGAAAGAGAAAGAAAATGTCTGAGAGATGTGAGGCGTGAGAAATCTATGAGGGTAGGAACCAAAAGCTAAATATGAACCATTTAAACTTTAGAAAAACTGATCTAAACCATTGAAATGTCCAAATAGGACAAATGAGAGTAAGATGTTTGCAACCCTTAGATTGAATCAATCTGAAGATCCACATTTTGACATGCACACAAATGTCTCATCCCCAATTCAAAAACACCCTTGTTTTGTTATATAGATAATTTGAATCTGAATACATAAAGATATCTAATTAAACTAATCTAGAACAATGAAACACCAAACAACCAATCAGAGAATTCTATAATTCCACAAAGACTTTTGCTAATGAAACTCTCAACAACCAATCAGAGAACAATGAAAATACAAAAACTTTTGCTAATGAGATTAATTAAAGCTTGAACAATATATAATACCACAAATTCAAACCAAAGTATGAATTTAAGAAATCAAACAATATGATACGACAATATGAATTTAAAAACCAATTAATTTAAAAAATTAACTCATGAATTCTATAAATCTGTTAAGGACCTATTCGTTGAAATAGAAAAATGAAATGTGATTTAGATTTAACTGAGACAAAATGTTTTACAAAAAAAACATATAATATAGTTGATTTCTTGCTCCCCCTACCCCACCCACCCCCCCCCCCAATTTGATTTTAATAAATCCGAATAATGATAAATTTCCTACCTTATTTCGACATGAAAGGTCTTAAGGAAGTCCACAATGCTTCAGACACAATGTTTTAATCACAAACTGTAAACATCAATAAAGTAATTAAATTGGACAAACATGTTATCAATATTATTGAGACACAAGAGTATTGAAGATTATTAAAAATGATTGAAATTAAAGATTATTGAAACATGCTGGAAATTAAAGATCATTGAAACAAAAGACATCAAAATAAAGATTATTGAAACATTATTGAAACAAAAGATATCTAAAAATAGAAAAATCAAAGCCCAGGTTTTCATTTTCCTCATTGTTTGCTCACCTGAACAATATTTCTACCAAATTTTTCCTTTGTGGAGTAAAACAGTAATTAATGATTGGTTAGTTGTGTATATTGAGAATGACATTTAATAGCATTCCAAATGAAATTATCATGCATTATTTTCAAAATACGAAAAATTGTAGAGGTTAATTGTAAATCAAATTTGAATGTTATCAAAATGCTATACAAACTAATAAATCTTACCAAAATCTAGCTTTAATACCGTAATAAGTCCTTGTTTGATTAACATAAATTATAATAAAATGATTAATAATCCCATGAATTAGTGAAAAATTTGTGACATAACCATTTATTATATATTCATAACCATTTTAATTTATTTTATGATCCCTAACCATTATGTATTCATAACCATTTTATTTTATTTTATTTGTTAATATAATTTGCAATCAAATATAGGATTGTGAGTTCATGAAATTTGTTAAATTTAGATTAATTTAACGGGTAATGCTATAGTGTGCAACTTACACCTTACACCTTTTTGTGTTCACTTACACCTTACACTTACACCTTTTTTACCTTGCACTTACACTTTTTGTGTAAGTGGCACATGGTGTGCAACTTATACATTTCATTTATACCTTCCACTTACACTTACACCTTACACTTACACCTTTTGTGGGTTGCACACCTAAGAAAACTCCTAATTTAACTCCTATCTATTTGGTGTTAAATTTGTTTGGGAATAGGAAAATTTGCTAAAAAGCGAAAAAGTAACCCAAAAAATAAACACATTCTCTCTATTTATTTTATATAAGCCTTTTCGTAAATAGTTAAAAAGCCACAAAAAATAAAATAAAATAAAACAATCTCGTCAAAATAAAATTTTATAGGTGTCAGTGTTTTAATTTTATTTTTATATCTAAAGCAGCAGTTTTGTTTTATTTGTTCTCCAAAATTCAAAATGAGGGTTTTGATTCTACGTAAGTTTTTTTTGCCCTAATTGAACAAAAAACATGGACGGTGTAGTGAGGACATACATAATCATACATATAAGTTTAGATGATGAATTGGAAGATCTATGTATAGATCTCTGTATATATAATCATATCTATATCCATAATCATATATATATATAACACAAATGCATATATATACATACATATTGGCTTGAGAGAGAGAGAGAGAGCAGAGTGGCAAAGTGGACGGTGACGCTTTGACCGGGGACAGGCTTGGGTCTGGTTCCGTCAGTGAGAACTTCCTTTTCGACTACCATCTCTGAATCTCTTGTTGTTTTACTTCCTTTTCCCCTTTTGCAGTGGCTTTTTTTGTCAATATTGAAGGGGGTTTGGGGCGATTGGGATGGCGGAGAGAAGGAAGGAGGAAGAGAGAAAATGAAGAGAGTAATAGAAAGTTTGGGGTTCGGTCGCCGGCAAGGGTTGGGCTCCGACAGGGTAGCACGGGAATGGGCTCCGATGGAGGTAGAGAGAGAGAGCGTGTGTGTTCAAAATTTGAAAGAGATGAGTGTGTGTGTGTGTGTGAGAGAGAGAGAAAGAGAGAGAGAGAGAGAGTCCGTAATGGACCAAATAGAGAGTGAGACCTTTTCGGCCTTTGATTGAATCTGTGTGGGTGTTTGGGAAGTAGTATTTTTTTTTTTTTGATTTTTTTAATTGTAGGATATTATTGGATAAATTTTTTGTTTTTATTAAGGAAGATAGTTGATTTTTTTTGTGGTTGGATGTGATGTTTATGAGAAAAAAAATGAAATGATTATGGGATTTGATGTGATATTTTGTTTAGATTTGTTTTTTTTTTTTTTTTTAATTTTGTAATCAATTTGTCTTTTAGTGAAAAAAAAATAAAAAAAAAAATCCAAAAAATTTGTTCACAAACAGCACCAATGGTATAAATTTTGCCAAAGGGACAAAAGTCCCATTAGCAATTTTAGGTTGTTATTTATTTATTTTTTTGTAATGTATAATTATTTGTTAGTCAATAGTATTATTTTTGATATTATAAAAATTAGTAATTATGATTTTACGTTCTTTTTAATTTATATATATATATATTTTAAAATATATAATTATTTTTTTATGAAATGATATTCGTATTTTTTTTAATGTATAATTATTTTGTTATGAGATGAGATTTAGGTAGGGGTACAACTTGGGCGGGTTCAACACAAGCCTAGCCCAAATTTTTTAGGGCTTTGACAAAATATTTTCAAATTTGGTACGGACTTAGATAAAAATTTAAAAGCCTGAATTAAATTTGGACAGACTTGTGCAAAGACGTCAAACAACCCGAGCAACTCGAAAATACATATATAAATATATAAAATATTAAATATACATATAAATTATTAGCCATTACATGATATTAAAGTAATTTATATTATTTGATGATACAGTGAGTCCTGGTGAATGGATTGGACCGATCCAAGCTCCTCAAGCCCACTGGATAACCTGCAAGCAAGTCCAATCGGGGAACGGGGTAGTCCCCCGGCGAACCCTCCGGTGTGTGAATTAGAGAAGGTGATGGACAGAAAAATGTAGAGAGAGAGATAGGAGATAGGAGAAGAAAAACTTAACCTTCTTCTTGTCCTCGAGCTTTGCTTATAGCCTTTGGTAATCATTTCGCTGTCTCAGTCGTTCTGGCCTCCCCGCCGAAAGCTTGCGCCATGGTTCGTCTTGTTCAGGGTGACGGGGTGCCATTCCGGCTGAGGGGTGTTGTCGCAATAAATGCGGTGATGGGTTGCATTAATGGTGATGTCTTTGTAATAACTTTGACATATCTTTGCTGACAAGGTGATACCCGCCATGTGTCCGAGCATCATTCGCGCTCCTTTCAGTTGGCCTCGGCTGTCTTGGGGTTTCTTGACCGGGTTGTGAAATGAGGCCCAAATGGTGGGCTTGGGTTTACTCATGGTGGGCTGTGGTCCTTGTGGGCCTATCCCTGTCATTATTAAATCATATTGAATATATATTATATATACAAATAATATAAAATCTTACTTTTTTTTTTCTTTTTATTTTCACTCATAAATTGTAAGGATTACTATAGTGGCATCTTTCTTACATTATATAAATTATTTATTTTGATGGTATTAATAATTTTCTATAAAAAACAAAAAAAAAAATTGTAAATAGAGTCAAATTTTAATAATTTAATAATGTAGTTGCAAAAAAAAAAAAAAAACTGAAATTCATTTATAACTCGGGCAATTCGGGTTTAACTTGGGTTGGGCTTGGGCAGACAACCTTAGATTACAATTCAGGCTTAGACAATCTCCCAACCCGACCGAACCCGCTCGAATTGCATTCCTAGATTTAGGAAAGAGATAAATATTAAAGAAGAGATTTTTGAAACTTGTAATTCAAAATTTTAGGTAGTTTTTTGTTTTCTTTCTTTAATCTATAATTACTTTGTTAGCCAATAGAATTATTTTTAAATATTTTTAAAATCACAAAAATTAGCAATTTTGAAAATGGGACTTCAAAGCTCTCACAAGCTTTTTCACTAAAAATTCCATTTTTCTTATATAATGTACTAGCGCATCATTTGTGCTATGCAGATGATAAAATAATATATTATTTATTAAAAATACGATAATTATATTTATATTTTTATATTTTGTCTCTTGTAAATAAAATTTTATATATAAATTTAAAGGTTTTGTTTCAAATGTCCATTTACTATAATATATAGTATGGATTGAGGCAATTAATAATTAAAATTATGCTTTGTTATTTAAAAAAAATGACATAGTTCTAATACTTTACTGTTTTAAAATAAAAAATATGAATTTTAAAAAATTATCATATTGGTTTTTGAAAGGGAAATAATTAAAGAAATTTTAAAAACTCAATGAGTAAGAAATAATCATCATAACATGTAAAATCATTAAAATCACGGTTAAACCAGCAAATCATTCAAACAAAAAACGATTTAGCTTAATTAGTAGGTCAAAAGACCAAACAGTTTACACAAAAACTAATTAATTAAAACTTTAAAATTTGATTTTATGAAAATTTAAATTGTTACTAAATATGGAAAGTAATCTATTAATTTAAGTTTAAAATTGACATAATATAAATTTAAAATTATAATAATCAATCTCATAATTTATAAGTTTTAAATACAAATTTAAAATTATCATAATTATTCCATAATTTTTGTATTAAGGAGCAGTAAGAGTGACATTGAAATTATCGATATATCTGTATATTTTAAAAGAATACTCCATTTTTTCTCCTTATTTACCGATGTGGGATTATCATCAAATAAAAGTTAGCCAATGGAGATTTTTTTAATTGTTCAAAATTAATAAAATCAAGAAAATTAGCATGAGATACTGAAACTTTCACAATGCTTTTCACTAAATGGAATTGGATTATAAGATTTACTTTATATGAATAAAACAACTCATTTCTTCATTCTTTTCTCGATGTAAGATTATCAAATAAAAATTTGTCAATAGAGATTTTCTTAATTGTTTAAAATTAAAAAAAATAAGAAAATCCGTATGAGATATTGAAATCTCATAAGGCTCCTCACTAAATTTAAAATCGACACAATATAAATTTAAAATTATAATAATCTATCTCATAATTTATAAGTTTTAAATACAAATTTGAAATTATCATAATTATTTCAGAATTTTTGTATTAAGGAGCAGTAAGAGTGACGTTGAGATTATCGATATATCTATATATTTTATAAAAGAATATTTTAAGGAGAGATATTACGAGAGTTTCAAAATCTCATACAAAATTATTTTTAAAATCAAAACCTCAATGTGAGATTGTAAAATAAAAGTTAAATGGAAGCTAGCCAATGAGAATTTTCTTAATTGTTTAAAATTAAGAAAATCAAAAAAATTAGTATGAGATATTGATCATAAGGCTTCTCACTAAAGATCTCATTTTGCTTAGATAAATGGGAGAATAAGATTCACTTTATGTAAGTAAAACAATTCATTTTTTCCTTATTTTCTCAATTTGGGAATATAAAATAAAAGTTAAATGGACGTTAGCCAACGGAGATTTTCCTAATTGTTTAAAAGTTAACAATTGGTTGGGCGGAAAGTTTATTTCGAATCAAGCAATCTTAGCCATTTAGTTTTTAATTAGGCCAATCTTTAATTTATTTCGAATCAAACGAATTTAACTAATATATTTTGATAAAACTGTTAAAATCGTAGTTAAACCGACGAATCAGTCAAACCGAAAAATGATTCACGCTATCCGCTAGGTCAAAGAACTAATCAATTTATATAAAAATTAATTAATAAAAACTTTTAAATTTTATTTTAATTTTAAAATTTAAATTGTCTTGAACTGAAATATACACAACACTACAATATTATATACGAGCATAAGGTTTATATAGTACAACAACTTATTTTTTTCTCCTTTTCCTGATATGGGATTAAAAAATAAAAGTCAACAGTTGTTTAGATAAGAAATTCATTTCTAATTAAGCAATCACAGTCGTTTAATTTTTAATATAGTCAATCTTATTTTATTTCAAATCAAACAAATCTAAATAATATATTTTGATAAAATAATTAAAACCGCAGTTAAACTAGTGAATCAGTCAAATCGAAAACGATTCAACCTAATCAGCTAAGTAAAAAACCCAACAAATTTACAACAAAATTATTAATTAAAACTTTTTAATTTTATTTTAAAATTTAAACAATTTTGAACTCAAACATGTATAATACTATAATATTAAATGAGATTATAAGATTTACTTTATATAAATAAAACAACTTACGTTTTCTTTTTTCTTTTTTTTTTTCTTTTTTTCTTGATGTGAAATTGTAATTATTTTAAAGTTAAATATTATGAGAGTTTCAAAACCTCATACAAAATTATTTTTAAAATAAAAAATGTCTATGTGGGATTATAAAATAAAAGTTAAATTGAAACTAGCCAATGGAGATTTTCTTAATTGTTTAAAATAAAAAAAATAAAAAATATGAGTATGAGATATTGATCATAGGGATTCTCACTAAAAATCTCATTTTACTTATATAAATTAGTTTTATTTCGAATTTAATCAATATATTTGATAAAATCGCTAAAATCATGGTTAAACCAACGAATCAATCAAATCAAAAATGATTTAACCTAATCGGCTAGGTCATAATTAAGTAATTAAAACTTTTAAAATTTAAAACATATTGAATTGAAAGATGCACAACACTACAATATTAAATGGAATGATAATATAAGATTCACTTTATATGAATAAAACAACTCAGCTTTTTTTCTTTATTTTCCCTATATGGGATTATTAATTAAAAGCTGACCAGGAAAGATTTTCTTAATTATTTAAAATTAAGAAAATCAAGAAAATTAGTATGAAGAAACTCTCACAAGACTCCTCACTAAATGTGATGAGAATATAAGATTTATTTTATATGAGTAAAACAATTCTTTTTTTTTTCTTTTATCGATTTGAGATTGTCAAATAAAAGTTAATCAATAGAGATTTTCTTAATTGTTTAAATTAGGAAAATTAAGAAAATTAGTATAAGATATTGAAACTCTCACAAGACTCCTCACTAAATGGGATGTGAGTATAAGATTTACTTTATACGAGTAAAATAACTTTTTTTTCCCCTTCTTTTTCCGATTTAAGATTATCAGATAAAAATTAATCAATAATAATTTTTTTAATTATTTAAAATTTTAAAAATTTAAAAAATTAACACGAGATATTAAAATTCTCATAAAATTTTGGAGAAATTACCCACAGGTCCTATTTGAAATATGTGGACACTATTTAATCCTACAACTTTTTGAGTAGACTCAAAAGTCCTACTTTCCTCTCTCTCTCTATCTACTTTTTGCCTCACTCTTTACGTTTTCCTCTCTCTTTTTTCTGCATTTTTCTCTCATCTTCTTTGTCATGGACGGCGACCGGTGATCACGTCTTTCTCCATTGATTGGGGTTCACCGGTAACCACCAACCATCGAAATCAACTCGTGACTTCACCCTCATCGACGACAAGAAGATATATTTTCGACGAAGAAGATGAGTAGATCTACTTAGATCTGATGTAGATCTAAACAAAAAATAGTTGCCGGAGTACAATCCTCTCTCTATATTCGCCTCTCTCCTTCGATCTCTTATTTTTTTCTACATTTTCTCTGTTATACACTTCTCTTTTTCTGTTCTAATGGAGAAAATTTTCAAGTTCTGAACAAATAGTTTTCGAGTTTTAGTTATTCTGAAAAGGTGGCCTTAAAATTTTGCAGTTTCAAATTTTTTTGGTGCTGGAATGAATCATCGTATAAAACTGTAAAATTTTATAGTTTCATAACATTCTTTAGAACTGTAAAATTTTATAGTTTCATAACATGTTTTTCAGTTTGATTAATAAGGATAAATGTTTAATAAATTTTTGCTTTGAAACTGTAACATTTTACAATTTCAAAACTTATTTTCCAGTTTGATCAATATTGGAGATTATTTGCTTAAACCTTACAAAAATTGAAAAATAGCATATATTTTTTCCATTGTTGCTGTTTTTTGTCGTTTTATTTTTTTTCTTTTAGTTTATCAATATTTAACACATTTTGCTATGTTTTTTTACTCTAATTTATTCATTTATTCTTTTTTTTTTTTTCCGGCAATATTCTAGACATTCCGCTGAGTCTCCAATGATGTTTTTAACGTCCAGTGAATATTCTGAACATTCCAGCGACTTCCATTAACATTCTTAACACTCCGGTGAACTTCCGATGATACTTCGGCGACTTTCTGGCGATACTTCGGCGACTTTGCGGTGATGTTGAACATTCCGACGAGTCTCCAGTGAACGTTTGACGGAAGTCCGACGGTAGATATAACACTGTCTGTAAATTTAAAAAAAAAAAAAGAAAAGGGAAAATGGTTGAGAGCTCGACAAATTGGCTCGAATTTTGGCTCGAAAGAGAAGAGAGGGGAAGAGGATGAGAGAAGGAGAAAGAGAGAGGAGAGGGCTCGTCATTTCATCGCCTCGATCAGGTTGCCTTGCCTGCAACCACTTGACTCTGCCAGCTCTCCTCCCTCCCCCCCTCCTCATCCCGATTTTTATGGCCCCTTCCCCTCCAATTCTCCTCCCTCCTCCCCCCTCCTTCCTCCTCCTCCTTCCTTCTCTTCTTCTCCCTTCTTCTTCTTCTTCTTCTTCTTCTTCGTTCTGCAAAACCAGGAAAAAAGAAAAAAAGAAAAAACAATCGACACTAAAACAACGTCGTTTTGGTGTCAAGCCAAATGTCGAGCCATGAAATTCGGGCTACGTAGCATGATCGTTAAAAATGTGTAGGACTAATTGGTGCAAGTGTTTTGTTTGAGGATTAGATGTTTCTCCTAAAATTTTTGACTAAAAATTTTATTTTTCTTATATAATTGATAGATAGATAGATAAGACCGTCTGATCTAATCCTACATAAATTAAAGATGAGAGTGTCCAACTATTTGGATGAGCTCACCACGTTTTGGACTTATCGGCCCACTAGCGATTTGAATGGATTGGAGAGTCCATCCTCCCATTAAGATAATGTTCAACTACTTCATGAGTTCTTTCATTAATTCAGGTGGAGCCCTTGGTTGTTGGACATTGTAACGGGGGGCAAAATAATAAAATAAATAAAACAATTAAGCTTTGGCATATTTATTTTATTTTATCTTTTTTTTAAGTTATATTATTTTTTATAAAAAATCAAAAATATATTTATTTAAATCATTCTAAACAATTCCTTAGTGTTTTAAAAATATTTATAAGATATATAAATAAAAAATATATATAAATATAATTTATTACTGATCTTTTATTTTAAAATAAAATATTATTAAAAAAATTATTATTTGTAAATAAATTTTTTTTTATAAAAAGATTTGTCTATTTATTCAATAATGAAGAGTTACGTGACAAAATAAATGGGTATAGAGGCCAGCAAGGAGGGGGCAATGACCTGGCAAAGCAAGAGTGACGCCAGACTAGCATCCTGGGTACATCATTGGTGGTTCGGTCCCACATTGCCGCACTTTCCTCCACTGTTGAACCACATGCCTCCTCTCTCCTCTCCCCCTGTTCCCCCGCACACTAGATCTCAATCCCCGCTTCTGTCCCAACGCAACACACCTTTCAAAATTTAATAGTTGTTTGCATGGGTTAAAATAGTATATATTATTTTAATATATTATTTTATTTAAATTATAATTATTTTATTTGAATCATATTATTTTTTTATTATATTATTTTAAATTTAGTTTATATTTTATTTTTAAAAAAAAAATAAAAAAAATATACTAATTTAACACTTTCTAAATAATCTTTTATTTACAGTATTTGATTACTTAAAAAAATTATTTATTTATTTATTTCCGTACTAATTAATAATAAATAAATCGGAATTAAAGATCCACTCTCTAAACTATCTTAAAAAAAAAAAATAGATTCTCTCTCTAAAAGTCACACAAATCACACACCCCACCCCACCGCCTTGTTGATCCCATCTCTTTCTCATCTCTTATCGGCCGTCTTTGGCCAATTCACAATTCAGTGTCGGCAATCCCAGTTTGGAATTGCGATTTTATTGAGCTGATTTATGGTAATTATGTATGATTTGCTTCATATTATACATGTATATAGAGGGCTATATATATGTATGTATAGTGTCTTGGGCTGTCGCTTTCTCTCACCATCTGTTCGCATAGTAATTAATTGAACTAGTACCATTTTTCCCTCTTCTTCTTCTCTGCCTTCAGGTCGAGTCACTGTTGTTATTCGAGTTCACTCTCCTATTTGCTCGTGGGTGGTCCTGACTCAGACCCAAGAAAAACAACACATTCATCATGATGATGAAAAGGCTAGTAAGTACGTTTCTTTTTCTGCTTTTAATGTTTTTGCTCTTTCTTTCTCTTCATTTGTAGTTATGGTTTATTGTGATTAATTCTCAAATCAGCATCTGGGTATCTCAAATATATGTTGTCATCTGACTTTTCATTTCTAATTTTATTTTATTTTTTTAATGCTGCCCAATTGTTGATTTTGATGGATTGGCTGCTTCTTTGCCGTGAATTTGAGTTTTAGAGTGCGTTGCAATGTTAATTAGAAAATCCCATCTTATGTAGTCATGTTGTATTGTACTAATTTGCTGGGTTTCTGATATATATATATTCTGGGTCAAAATCAACTTGATCTTTACATTTGTTGTAGTGTTTATTCATTTTTCTACTTGGTTCTACTACATTGTTTTTGCCCTTGAAGTTCACTAACCAAAGAATGAGATGCAATGTGTTCTTTCATGGAAATGGATTTAGGTTTTGTTTTCTTTTTTCTGAATGTATATGATGGTAAGGAACTATGTTTGAGGTGTTTTTTTTCCTTCTAATTTTCATTTTATTGCTTTGAAATCAATTGGCCGCACAAACTCTCAGATTTACTCTTTATTTCAAGATTCCAACATTTAAAAAAAAAAAAAAAAAAAAAAAATTCTGATACTTCGAGTTACAGCTCCCTTGTTCTTCATGTGCAAGCAGGTAAAACTCGTAACAGGACAGAAGAAGGCCTCACTTAAGATGGCTTTTGTTTGGATGGATTTCTTTCTCGGATTCCAGGATGGATTTCCTTCTAACTAAGGACCCAAATTGTACTGAATATCTGTAGATTTTGTTGAACTTATTTTTATAATATAGTATCTATTGGTTTGCTTGTGGCTAGATGATGTACACAGCTCTGAATTACAGACTATGAGAGTTGTATGTTCTTTTATTTGCTGGTTAAAGTTTTCATCATTGTTGGCTCATATTGATTTCTTTTTCCTTTGACGTGAGTGTGAGAATAATATTAGTATACATAATATATGAGGTTAATAAATTTTCCTGAAATTATTGAAAACTTTGCACAGTTTTAGTGATTTTGCTAGTTGAATTGGCCTTCAATATTTTTCCTATTTAATTTAAATTTTTTTTTTTCAATATGTAATTAGTTAGGATTCTTTTTTAATTGTTAATCTATAAATATTGAAATGGTATAACAGTTTCAGCCAAAAAGAGAGATTGTAGGGACTGCTTGCAACTGCAAGTTGAATTTCTGTTTTACAATGCTCTTTACCTTTATCTTTTGTTCCCTCTTCTTTTCAGGTGGCACTACTTTTGCTTCTGGCATTAAGTGATGCTGTTGGAACCCTTGGGGCTCAAAATGAAGGACAATGTGAATTCAATGGGCCTTTGGAACCCAGACCTCACAGTGTGTCCATCTTGGAATTCGGGGCCGTTGGGGATGGGAAGACGTTGAACACAGTTGCTTTCCAAAATGCTATTTTCTACCTAAAGTCATTTGCTGACAAGGGCGGTGCTCAACTCTATGTTCCGAAGGGCAGGTGGCTTACTGGAAGCTTCAATCTTACGAGCCACCTTACACTTTTCCTGGCAAGAGAAGCTGTAGTTCTGGGATCGCAGGTTCTTATTTTGGACTTAATTTTATCCATTTCATTAGAAATAAAAGGAAATTGCATTCTTCTTGTGATACAACTAAGAGTCCCTTAGTTATGCTGTGGTAGCCATGGAAACTATTGAGTTAAGTGCTTGGCTTGGAACCATACTTGCTACTTTCTTTCTCAGTATTTGTTTACGGGGGTTATATGCTATGTACAAAAGTGGCAGCAGTGCATGATCATTTTTCTAAAAACCAAAAAACCCTTGACTTTCATTTGGGATTGCATGTTATCTACCTGTTTATTTTTGCCAAATATGGGACAAAAACAATCATGTATAATGTTGATCTCACACGTAACCAATCCCTTCGTCAATGTGTATATTTTTATGGGGATGTGGAACAATTTGGAATTCTATGCATGATTTGTTTTGTTTTACCATCACCAGAATTACATTCTAACATACTCCTATTTAAACCTATTTAATGGATAGAAAGACGACATGTCAATTTGCTGCACGGAAATGATACTATTTGTCTATTTTCTGTTTTTAGTTTGGCGGGGTATCGATAAGAGACAAACTGGACAATTTTCTTCTGCTGAAATTGGTCTTTTATCTTCCATTCATTTTGCTTGTGGTAAAATCAGGATTTTTTTTCTTTCTTTTAGGCTTTTAGCCCTTGTTGGTTCTTGACCTCCGTCTTCAATGCTTTTGCTACAAAATCGTGTCGTTATTCCAATTGCCAAAAATATAGTAGCCCAACTGGTAAATTTTTTTTTCAGTAACTCGAAGAAAATTTGAGGACTTGTGCTTGACTAAACAAGAAATATGGATATTAACAGAAAGCCAACAACTATTGGGGATAAGGATATAATACTCATTCAATAGGTGTGATTTTTCTTGTTACGAGAGAATTAATGTGCAGTTGGAAAGAGGCCAAGATAACAACAGCCTAGAACTTTCCAAAACCAATCTTGTTGTGCTCCATAATTTTCTCATGCTCCTATTTAATAACAATTTGGCCAAGCCAGTGTAAAAAAAGTGGCAATTCACTGTCATTTTTTGCAATTTAGCATGTCTTTTCTAGCTAATGGATTTGTAATCTGAATTAGTTGATCATATCAATACTCGCATCCTTCAAATAAAGGTGAGTTTAGTTTATCCTTTATTTTTTTCACATTGCAGGATTTATCTCACTGGGAAATCGTTGAACCTTTACCATCCTATGGCCGGGGGATTGAACTGCCAGGTGGAAGATATCGCAGCTTGATTACTGGATATAATTTAACTGATGTGGTGATAACAGGTAAGTGTATCTCCTCATTTCTTCTTTTTCTGCCTACTCTTTCAGTTTTGGTAGTTCGTAATTTTTCTTTTTTACATACGTCCGTTGATTGCACCAGGTGGCAACGGAACTATTGATGGCGAGGGTTCTATGTGGTGGGACCAGTTCAGTTCTCATTCCTTAAACAACAGCCGTCCACCTCTCGTCGAATTTATTAGCTCTAGTGATATTGTTATATCAAATATAACCTTTTTAAATTCACCTGCATGGAACATCCATCCAGTATATTGCAGGTATCTTGGTTAACCACCTCTAACGACTAGTTTGTCTCTAATGGATTCTTAACTTTAAGCGTTATAAAGTTTAGTTTGATTGATAATAACTAGTGGATATGATGCAGTTACGTGCTAGTTCAAAACATAACCGTCCATTCTCCTCCCAATTCTCCTTACACTAGTGGAATAATCCCAGGTTCGTGCGAAAATATTTCTTTATTTATCTTAGTTCTTGGTTGCATCTTTCACAGAGAATTTTTTATTTATTTATTTATTTTTTGTAGGCTTTCACTGGGGATAGTACTGTTACGTATTAATAATTTTCCAAATTATTGATATTTTGGCTTAAATATAAGATGAATGCAAACATTCAAAAAACCAACCCGCTATAAGTACACAAAATGTTTCACATGAGATATTGGTTTCGTTTTCTTTCCTTTCTTTTATAAACCACCCCCAATAATCGTGTCTCATCTACAACAATGCTACTCGTAATATCACTGAACCATTATTTTTGCCTCTTCTATATTTTGGTGTAAACTTATGCAGTATCTTTCTTAATATTGAGTGCAAGATTGTTGAGATCATATAATATAGATTATCTTTTTCTAACAAAAGATGAAATGAAATTTATCAGATTCTTGTGACCATGTGTGCATCGAGAATAGCAACATTAGTATGGGTTACGATGCCATTGCGCTCAAGAGTGGATGGGACGAGTATGGAATTGCCTATGGCAGACCAACCACAGATGTCCACATCAGGGATGTTCGCCTTCAGTCTTTTTCTGGCTCTGGTCTGGCTTTTGGCAGTGAGATGTCTGGTGGCATCTCTAACATACTTATCGAGCATCTTCACATATCCAATTCATTCATTGGCATAGAAGTGAAGACATCAAGAGGTCGGGGTGGTTACATAAAAGATATTCTCATGTCAGATGTGGAAATGGTAAATGTTGATATCGCTATTGAGGCTACAGGTCAATGTGAATCGCACCCGGATGACAAATTTGATCCTTGTGCACTTCCTGTTGTCAAGGGCATCACTTTTAAGGACATAGTTGGCACGAACATCACTACCGCGGGGAAGTTTTCAGGAATTGATGAGTCTCCTTTCACTTCAATTTGCCTATCAAATATTTCCTTTTCCATTGCTTTTGATCCTTCTCCTTCATGGGTATGTTCCAACGTGTCAGGTTTTTCTGAGGGAGTGTCTCCTGAACCATGTCCTAATCTTCAGACCCCACTTTCGAATTCTTCTTCAGCTTGCTTCATTTTCTTGTATCCAAGTAGTCGCATAGCGATTTTATGAGACCAACACCTTAAATTACATTTATCAGTTTCATCCAATCCATACAATGAGGTTCTAAATGCGTCTTTGGGTTTCTGCTTTGAATTCAAGTGGATAATCGTCGAAAAAGTTGCAGATTCAGCATCTTCCATCGATTTAATTGAACACTGTCAAGTCCTGCAATGGAACCCTTCCAAACTGGCATCTCATCCAGGTCGGTTGCTCATGTACAGCCTCATTTTCTTCATTCACGTTTGAGGAAATTTTTGGCAGTGCACTAAGCACATACTTCTTTTAATTTTTTTTTTTATAAAATTATTTTATGATGTTTACTCTTTAAATTTTGTTTTGTTAATTTATGTTACACTGTGAATTTGTGTATTGGTGATAGCCAATAGGATTGTGTAGTAGTGGATGGGCAAAGGGTGTTCAAGGAGTGATGTTGTTCTGTCAATAAAAAACAAAAAGAAAAGAAAAGAAAAGGGGGTGATATTGATATTGTTGGAATAAAATTGTCTTTTATTGTGAAATTACCGACACGCACATTTCTGCTCCTAGCTTGTCAATAATTATGATTACCGGCTGGATCAAACAGTTTATTGATTATTTATTATTATTTTTTGGCTGCATTAAGATATGTTAATAATTGTTGCAATTTCTTCGTCAAAGAACAATACTAAATAATTCTCTATTTGAATTTGAATGGAGCTACTAGACTTGGATCGTTTAGGCTGGATCTGCCTGATTTGCAGATCAGTTGTCCGATTCAAAATATCCAACCCGATCCAATTATCCAATCCCAATTGGATACGCATATATTTGATGGACTATATATATGATCTAATTATAATATTCTTTAGTATCTTCAAAGCTTTGCTGCAATTTAGAGCTTTACAAAACAAATTGAGAAACTTGATGGATAAACTTGTCATATATAAAAGGGTAAATTATACTAACTGTTTTTATAATTTTAAGCTTCTTATAGTTTAGAATTTGTGTAATTTTAGTCCATGACTTTTCAATTGTAACACATTTGATTCTAAATTTTGAATCTTGTTTCAAATAAAGACAATTAAATATATCATTACTCAATTTCAAGAGAAAAGTCGTCAATTTAATAAAATATAACTAATTTGGCAAAAATAAATGTCAATACAATATTTTTAAAATTTTAAAAATTATTTATACCCATCAAAGATAAAAAGGTAAATTACAAATACATCTCTTGAGTTTGCTTAAAATATATATTGCCCCCTGTAGTTTGAAAAATTACAAATATCCCTTTATTAGAATTTTTTATTTAACATAATTAACTAAAAAAATGAAATTCATAATTGTTCTCCTATACAATAATAAAATTATCTAAATTATTAATTGAAACATATTTTTTAACATCATTAAAAAATGTTAATTGACTTAATGATTTATTAATAAAATGGGCATTTTGTTATGAAATTAGATACCTCAGGGAGTGAAATGTAATTTTTAAAATCACAAGGGGCGATTTGTATTTTAATCAAATGTCTGGAGATGTATTTGTAATTTACCCAAGATAGAATTATGTAAAATTAATAAATCTTTTACACATTTATTTATTTACCAATTAATTTTTATTATGCATTTGGATAATGATCATGTAATGGATGGTTGTTTTTATTTTCATTAAATTACTTTCTATTTTTTCAAAAGTCAAATATGACGACAATTTTAATATCATTGTTAAATCAGTCCATTAAATCAAAAAATCCAAAACTAAAAATATTTCGTATATTAAATTAGGAAGGTAAGAAAAATCGAAACAACCGACAAAACCGATTGAAGTGTACCAAACTAGCTATATTTGGTCTGTTTTTTAATCAGAATTGGTTTGTATGGTTTTTAAATTTGAATTTTTGGATTTTTGATTCGGTATCAGTTTAAGTACCGTGTGCACCAATCTAAACTGAAATCGACTGCTTCAACATATATTGTATTTATTTATATAATCTAATAATATAATGATATTAATAAATATAATAAATTATTAACCTTAATTAATTAACCTTATCATCTTTATAACCTAAATTTGTAAACTCTTATTATATATAATCTTAACTCTACTCATTATTCTTGAAACTTTAATATTTTTAAACTTTTTTTTTTTGTTGTTAATTTAGGAATTGAAAAGTATGTATTAAATTGGATATGTTTGGAATGGTAGATAAATAATTAATTTAATATTTTTTATATAGATTAATGATTATATTTAAAAGTGGCTTAAGTTTGAAAAATCTTAAACCGATTAAACCGCTCAAAACTGAACTTATTTCAATCATTTTGGTTCGATGCGTTTGATTGGAAGCGATCAGATCGTTGTTCAAAATAATAAAATCGGCATTATTGGTTTGGTGTAATTTTTTATCTAAATACCGATCGTACTGAACCGATTACCTCTCTATATTAAATATATTGATTACACATTAAAAGTCAATCATCATCTAAACACATAATAAAAATTAATTTGGTAAAATAAATAAATAAATAAATGCGTAAAAGATTTATTAATTTTACACAATTTTATCTTTGGCGGGTAAAAATAATTTTAAAAATTCAAAAATATTTTTTTGACATTTATTTTTGTCAAATTAGTTTATATTTTATCAAATTGACTACTTTGTCCTTGAAATTGAGCAATGATATCTTCAATTATCCTTATTTGGAACAAGATTTAAAATTTAAAGTCAAATGTGCCATAATTAAAAAGTCAAGAACTAAAATGACACGAGTTCCAAACTATAGGGACTTGTTAGTATAATTCGCCCTGTACAAATATAGATTACATAAGCAAATATTTGTGGCAATTCATCATGTGTCACAGAAAATCAAAATAAATGACAAAAAAGAAAGAAAAGAAAAGAAAAGAAAAGAAAAGAATAGAATAGATAAAAAATTCCCCAAGCCCCAATTGGAAAAACAAGTTGGAAAAACAAAAAGCATCCTTGTCAAAATTTCATATGTATATCAAGGTACTGGAGCAGATTGGGAAGCAAGCTGAACCCAGCCAAATTCCTCTTTATAAGCCCCGGTTCCCTCGCAAGAGGCTTCACATGCACAGACAACAATAGTTGCCCAATCAAGAGAATTCACATCATTTTTCACGCCAAAATAATAAAGCAACTGTGGCAAAATCTGGAATCATCAAAAATCCAAACATAAGCAAAAAGGTTTTAATGGAAGATCAAATTTTATTAAATGTTGAAGAAGAAAAAATTCCACACCTGAAATTCGAAACCTCGGGGACCACCACAATAACTGCATTTTGTAATATCAGTCTTCGATGGCTGGCCACTAGAGATGGGCCACAAGGGTTTAGCTCTTTCATAATACCTACAATACCTGTTATATTCAAAGAAATAACAACCAACCAGATGAATATTATAGTTCAGTCAATGACAATGAACCAACGAGATGAATATTATAGTTCAGTCAATGACAATGAGTGGAAGAGGGGGAAATTAAAAATGATTAATGACTCCAGGATGTGACTTGGCTAATATATATATATATATATATATTTTAGATTTGCCTTGGCTAATAATTAAATTTTAAAAATGTCCCACCTCAAAATCACACTGCCAAAATCATGGGTCGTTAGTCAACAAGGCCAGTGCTAGCAAAAGATACTTTCAAAGTATTCTTTAAATTACATATTTCCATATTATAGATAGGGCAGACTATCCTTCAATTAGTAATGTGATGCATATGTATTACATTACGGCTTGAGTAACAAATTTATTTATTTTTTTTCCAACCACAGACATGTTTCACCAGTGTAAGAACTGCGGTTAATTAGCCTACAAGGCCAACAGTGGCAAAGAAAATTTCAAGGAAATTCAAAGTTCTCCTAAATCATGCAGCCTAAAGACCTATGGTGGTGAGCCAACGGCAATGTAACCAACAAAAAGTTTCAAAGTCTTTTTTGCTGCTCTTATTTATTTTTCTTGACTACAACTGATCAAATATATATAAACAAGACATCTACTTTAGAAATGATTTTCCCCATGAAGGCAAGAGGTTACAAATTTTCCACTAGATCATGTATTGTTTCCCAAAATCGTGGGCTTTCAATTTATTTATTTTTATTTCACATGTGATATGGTGCAAAAGCTCATAATACAGAAAGATTTGCATTCTCTTTGTACCACATTTTATTTTTCTGTCGATTGTAACATATTAATTATGGTCAAATTCGATTATAATCTGTTGATTGAAATTATAAACTTATTTCAAATAATAACATTGACCACATTTGTTTTTATTATTTCAGTTGACAGGTATACTGACATATCGTGACAAGTATGCCACTAACGTGACATGTAAGAGATGATGATATAGCTTGAAAAGATTAAATAAAGCAAATAAAGATATTTGTTGAAATCAATTAAAAACTATATGCTAAAATCGAAAAATAAATATCAAGTTAAAGCACAAAATTTGCAAGTAGTTCCTATGAAGATATGGGATATGATTGAGTGGAGCAAACATCAAGGAAGATCATGGATTGATAGCTACAACATGTGGTGGCCAAGCAAATATAAAAGGCAAAAATGCTTTAGAGCTCTAATATATGAGCTCTAATAGCTCTAATGGGAAGATGAGACCCACCCTAATGTGATGTTTGTGCCTTGCTTTGTTTTTTTTTTTTTTTTTTGACACATCACTAGAGTTCAAATTAGAGCTCTAGATTTAGAGCTCTCTAGCATTTCCCATATAAAAGGAGGACTTGAAGAATGAAAAAATGATCAATCAATCAACCATCAAACACACTCGTGCAGAGTTATTTAGGAGTAGTTTTAGATTAGCTATTTTGGGAATAGATTAAACAAGTATTTTTTTCCAAACCCCCCACTTTTCTATTGTTGTATTTTTCGTTTATTTGTTCTTGTTTAAGTTCATGTTACTAATAGTGTTAATACAATGAGTCCTCGTGGATGGACTGGACCGATCCAAGCTCCTCGAGCCCACTGGATAACCTGCAAACAAGTTCAATCGGGGAACGGGGTAGTCCCCCGGCGAACCCTCCGGTGTAGGAATTAGAGGAGGTGATAACGTAGAAGAAATGTAGAGAGAGAGATAGGAGATAGAAAACTTAACCTTCTTCTTTTCCTTGAGTTTAGCTTATATCCAACTGTAATCATTTCGCTGTCTCTGTCGTTCTGATTGTCCCCGCCGAAAGCTTGAGGCGTGGTTCGCCTTGTTCAGGCGAGGGGTGTGATTCCTGAGAGGTGTTGTCGCAATAAATCTTTGTGATGGGTTGCATTAATGGTGATGTCTTGTGGCAATAACTGCAGATCTTTGTTCGCCGACGTGGTTCGCTCCGCTACCGCCACTTGTCCGAGCATCATTGGTCTTTCTGTCTAGTTGGACTCCGGTGTGTTGGGTTTGGCCAACCGGTTGTATAATGGGGTTTGAATGGTGGGTCGTGGGCTCTATGGGCCTATCCTCGTAAGAGTCCCCATTCCCGAAAAGTGCTTTAGTCCAACGAAGGGAATAATAATAGTAATGAGGGTAAGTCCGTCTTGCGTGGCCGAACCGACCGTGAGGGTGGTTGAGCCGAGAGGCCGAGTGAGGGTGGTCGAGCGGGAGGGCCGACCGTGAGGGTGGCCGAGCGAAGGGCCGACCGTGAGGGTGACCGAGTGAGAAGCCGACCGTGAGGGTGACCGAGGGAAGGGCCGACGTGAGGGTGACCGAGTGGGAGAAGCCGACCGTGAGGGTGGCCGAAGTGAAGAAGCCGACCGTGAGGGTGGCCGAGCGGAAGTGGCGCGGGCTCAAGAGGCGGCGTCACGTGATGACTTGAAGTGGAAAAGACAGGGTGAGGGAGAGTTCGGGCATCTGACCGTACATGGGGGATGTGGGACGTCAGCGTTGGATCGAGTGAAACGTCAGGGTATTATTATGGGCATTGATGGGACAGTTTTGGCGGAAGATTTGAAAAAGTTTTCAAACTGGCGAAAATTAATTGGGATCCTTGGAATACGGGCAAACCGTGGGCTTTTGGTGTCATACGGTTCACCTACTTGTTTACAAAAACTCAAAATATCCAAAGTATCAATTCCTTCGTTTCACGATACCCCATTAAAATACCGCGATTTCACGGAACTGCATCCGAAGCTATTCGCAAATCTGCTTTAGCAATGGCGCAGGAAGGGACCGGGAATGTGAGGATGGATCCGCTAGGAGAGGACGATGCTGTGGAGCTGGCGCAGCAGTATAGATCAGTGAGGGTGGAGGTGCCATCGGTGCGAGCTGGCCACCAGTGGAACCAGATCACCGCACTCGAGGGCCGATAGGTCCATTAGAACGGGCGGCGAGTTGGAGGCTATCCGCGAGAGGTACCAGATTCCGGCGGAAGTGGAGGTGGTGCCAAAGTCCACAGACCGCCATCGGACGTGAGGCCGGAGAGTTCTCTCTACGAGGAGGCGAAGGGTGGCTGCGATTACCGCCATGATTGTGGTGGATGTGCTTAACCGTTTAGACATGGCACCGGGACGCTTGATGCCCAATTCATGGAAGATTTTGTTGTCGTGGTGCAAGCGCCGTCAAGGCAATGGAGGGAGCCATGACAATGATTTAATTTTTTTTGTCGCTACAAAGCGTCAGGCGGCGAGGAGACTTGGGTAACCCTACAGCCGTGGGCAGGAAGGGCTTGGTGGCGGGGTTGCCAACCTCGATTAAGGGTTGGAGGCATAGGTGGTTCTATGTGTCTAACTCGAGGGGCTGGGCACGCAAGACGTGGAAGGTGCCGACCAAGTTTGTGGAGTCGAAGGGAGGCGGTGATGGAGGAGAGGGTAAAAAGGTGAAGGAGTGGGAGAGGGAGAAGGTTAGGTGGAACGGCAGTGGTGCGACCATCCGCCTGTTTGAGGCGGGTTGGGACCACAACCGGTCGGGGGATCTCGACCGAGCGGAGTTGGAGGCCAAGAGAAAGGCAGGAGGAGGAGGATCAAGGCTATGCTACTTAGGGCTCAGAATTCACGGAGGCTCAAGCCGACCGACCTCCTCGGCCAAGGTGAGGGAGAGGATTCGCCCTCGGCCAAAAGCGTGGGAGAGAAAGGATTGGAGGAGTCTGCCCATTGCTTCCAAAAGACCCTCTGAAGAGAGGTGTTGAAGGAGATGGAGGCACTGGGGGTGGGAAGAAGAAAAGAGGTTGAGGCGAGGTGGGAGGAGCCGAGAAAAAGAGGAAGGAGGTAAGGGAAGAAGAGGCCAGCCTGGCCAAGCGAGTGGAGGGTGGGGAGGTGGAACAGGCCCCCGAAGGGGCGGCCGTCTCAGCGGGGGGAGAAGTCCTTGTGACAAAGGATACCCCCGGAATGGCGAGAACCATCCGACAAAGGACGTGGGAGAGAAGGCCCCAGAACAAGTAGAAGCTGGGTTGGCTAGGTGACCCAAGTGTGAGGTTGGGGAAGACCTCGCCGCCAATGGGTTAGGTTGGTTGGGGTTGAGCCAGGAGAAGGAGCAGACTCAAAGGGGCTCTACACCGCAGAAAGGAGCTAGTCTGGGGCCACGACTTACCATGCTCGTCAAGAGGCTGGGAACCGGAGGGAGATGGAGGCCCAATGAGGTCGAGGCGGCACCGCTTAGTCAAGATTGTAGACAAACGGCTCAAGGCCTGTATGTTCAACGAGGCCGACTTGTTCAGGGGGTTATGCTCCGCCCAAATGGAGGTAACTACCCTAGCAGGGCTCACGAGGAAGGTCAAGTGCTAAGGTGAAGACCGATCAAAGCCAAGGCAGCTAAATTGAAGATGGAGAGTCAGAGTGGAAAATTGCCCACGCCGCAATCAGTCAAAGTGGATCTGGAAGACACACGCCGTCGGGTGGTGTCGCTGGAATTCCAGCTGTCTGGAGAGCAAAAGAAAGTGGAGGAGGCCCACAGAGCGTGTGCCATTGCCGTCGAGCGGCATGAGGAGGCCATGAGCGACAACGAAAAGCTCGTCAGACAGAAGGATGATGCAGATGCGAAGGTTGAGGCTCTGCAAAAAGAGGTGGGGGATGAGCGCGCTAGGGCGCTGGAGCAGAGGGAGAACCTGTTGAAACAGTTTGAGGTAGAAAGGAGAGAGTTGACTGCAGATTTGGAGGTCGGGAGAGCCAAAGCTGCGGTGACAAGGAGGCCCTACAAAAGAGTTGAACGAGGAGAAGGCGAAAGCGGCCTCGAAAAGGGCGGCCTACCTCGACCTTTGTGTTGCAGGCATTCAATTCAAAGGGTCTCCGAGTTCAGTGGCGATTGATGCAAATTCTTAGCCATGAGGATGGGGTGCAGTGGTCTTTGGGTCATCAGGGCGATGTCTTTGGAGGGCGAGAGAGTCTGAAATCATTAGCGCTTCAAAGAATCACTACTATAAGCACGAAATGGCTGAGTACTGGGACAGTGGTTGGAAGATGTTCAAGCACAAGGCAGAGGAGCTGTTTCCAGACTTAGACCTGAGTGGTGTGGTGATTGGGGAAGATGACGTAGCCCAGACCCCACTGGACGAGGGGGTTGAAGAAGCTGACCTCATCTCAAGCGAGGAGGGGGAGTGACTTGCATGATCAGTAGACTTAGGAGTCTTTGTTTTCTCTTTGTATACATTTTTGTTTCGCTTTGTTTTGGAAGTATTGTAATAAATGGATGTGTACATGTTTTTGAATGAATAAAATGGTTCTAGTCGATGAATAAATTGTGAATTGACTTTGTGTAATAAATTGTGTTTCTGTCTCTGTTTGAGTTGATTTGGTCTTGATTGAAGGCTTGTATCTTAACAACATGACTTAGTGTCGAATTACCTTAAAAAGTAGGCTGAAATGTAGTGTTGAAGATGTGATTTGCAAATGAAATGTGGCCAGACATCTTTAAAATATGGACTAAGTGTCAAAGTACCGTGAAAGGGTGGATTGAAATGTGATGTTTGAACATGTGATTCGGAAATGAGACGTGGGCAAACCTCTTTAAAATAAGACTAAGTGTCGAATTGCCTTAAAAAAGTAAATTTGAAATGTAGTGTTGAAGATGTGATTTGCAAATGAAATATAGAATATGACTAAGTGTCAAAATATGTTGAAATTGTGGTTAGGGCCTGACCATGACCGAAAGTGCGTTGTTTTATGAGCCTTCATTCATAGGTCCGACCGGGTTTGTGACAATGCTTAGGTTGGACCGAGGTCTTTGAACGTGCTTGGTCCGCCGAGGCTGGTGCTCAGACTGAGGCTTTTGAAAGTGCTCAGGTCGGACTGAGGCTTCTGAAAGTGCTCAGATCTGGCTGAGGCTTTTGAAGGTGCTCAGATCGGGCTGAGGCTTTTGAAAGTGCTCGGTCTGGCCGAGGCTTTGAAAGTGCTCAGGTCGGACTGAGGCTTCTGAAAGTGCTCAGTATGGATCGAGGCTTCTGAAAGTGCCCAGATCTGGCTGAGGCTTTTGAAGGTGCTCAGATCGGGCTGAGGCTTTTGAAAGTGCTCAGGTCGGACTGAGGCTTCTGAAAGTGCTCAGATCTGGCTGAGGCTTTTGAAAGTGCTCGGTCTGGCCGAGGCTTTTGAAAGTGCTCAGATCTGGCTGAGGCTTTTGAAGATGCTCAGATCGGGCTGAGGCTTTTGAAAGGGCTCAGCCTGACCGAGGCTTCAAAGTGCTCGATTGATCGAGGCTTTTGAAAGTGCTCAGGTCGGACTGAGGCTTCTGAAAGTGCTCAGATCTGGCTGAGGCTTTTGAAGGTGCTCAGATTGGACTGAGGCTTTTGAAAGTGCTCAGATCTGGCTGAGGCTTTTGGGGGTGCTCAGGTTGGACTGAGGCTTTTGAAAGTGCTCGGTCTGGCCGAGGCTTTGAAAGTGCTCAGGTCGGACTGAGGCTTCTGGAAGTGCTCAGATCTGGCTGAGGCTTTGGAAAGTGCTCCGTCTGGCCGAGGCTTTTGATGCTCCTGCAAATAAAAGTTTTATGGAAGCTACATTCAGACAGGCGAATTATAGAAGGTGGGAACGCCAATCGATACTTGTATTATGTACTGAAAAAGGGAAATACAATAATTTCGCCAATACAAAAATAAGGATTCATTGATAGTAACGCTTCAGATGTTCAAAGATTCGAGGATGGGGAAGGTCTCGGCCATCCATGTCTTGAAGTCGGTAAGTGCCTGGCCGCGGTCGGGCCTTCACCACATAGGGCCCCTCCCATTTGGCTGCCAATTTGCCCTCGGTTGGATTTTTTGTGGCAAGAGTTGCCTCTCTCAAGACAAGGTCACCAATAGAGAACTCCCGCGGTCGGACTCTGCGGTTGTAGTGTGTCCTCATTTTCATTGGTAGGAGGCCAACTGACAGCAGCAGCCTCTCGAGCTCAATGAGATCCAGTGTCCGCCGACGGAGTTCTTCACCGAGGCGAGATCTGGATGTAAGACCACGGGGTGGGCAGACCGACTTCTACAGAATGACCGCCTCGCGCCATATGCTAAAAGGGGTCTCCCCAAGAGGAGTTCGGCGAAGAGTTCGATAAGCCCAGAGTACATGTGGTAGTTCCTCAGCCCAAAGGCCTTTGGCAGCCTCAAGCTTAGTTTTGATGATCTTTAGGAGAGAGCGGTTGGTGACCTCAACTTGACCGTTCGCTTGGGGATGACCGGGGGAAGAGAAGCATGGTTGAATTTGGAGGTCTGTACAAAATTTCCTGTATTTGGCATTGTCGAACTGTTTGCCGTTGTCGGTGGCGATGGCCCGAGGATACCGAATCGCAGACGATCGATTGCCGATAAACTTGGTGGTGTTCTTTCGGTGATTGTGGCAAGGGGTTCTGCCTCGACCCACTTGGTGAAGTAATCAATAGCAACAATTGCGAACTTGGTCTGGCCTCGACCAGTAGGAAGTGGACCAACCAAGTCGATACCCCATTTGGCGAACGGGTAAGGGCTGCAAAGAGTGATCAACTCAGCGGGGGGAGCATGGGGGATGTTGGCGAAGCGCTGGCACTTGTCGCATTTCAGGACGAAATCAGAGGCATCTTTGTTGAGGGTCGGCCAGAAGTAGCCTGTGCGGAGCACTTTTTGTGCGAGAGACCTGCCACCCGAATGATTCCCACAGATCCCTTCGTGGATTTCCTGCATTACATAGGTTGCTTGGGCCTGAGACATCGCAGTATGGTCGTGGAGAAACCGCTTGTAACTGAGCCGTCGACGAGTGTAGTTGGTCGACCGGCTCGACCTTGGCACTTCTTGTTGGTCATCCGGGAGTTCGCAAGTGGTCAAGAAAAGGAGGATGTCGGATGCCCAAGGTATGGGTTCTGGCTCGAGGACTTGCACTTCTTGGTGTCGGGTGAGATGGTCGGGTGAGTCACTCGAGGCGGACTCCATGGCCGAGGCCGGATTGGTCGGCAGGCGGTTGAGCCATCTCATCCGCTGGAGTTTTCCGCCCTAGGTATGTGTCTGATCCGAAGGTGTTGAAGAGACGGACAAGGGGAGTGCCATGTCCTGTAAGTCCGCATCGTGGTATCCTTGGCATCGAATTCACCCGTGATCCGCCGACGATAAGTTGGGAGTCATCGAACACTCGATGTGGCTAACACCAATGTCTTTGGCTAGACGAAGTCCGCTATCAATGCTTCAGATTTCGGCCTCATTGTTGCCGGCCGCAAACAAGAAGCGGAGGGCACATTTGAAATAACTTCTTCGGGGATGTGAGGATCGAGCCAGCTTCGCTCTCTGCGAGACGAGCCATCAACATTGAGTGTCCAACAATGCGGATCTTCGTGTTCGTGGAGTCGGTGCGGTGGAAGGTTAGCGGTTGAAATTTGGATTGGTAAATTCCAAGATGAAGTCGGCTTGCCCTTTGATCATTGTCCGGGGCGGTAAGAGATGTCGAATCGACCGGTTTCATCGACCAACGCATTAGTCTTCCTGAGAGCTCGGGTTGCTGCATGACCTTCTTCAGGGGCTGGTCGGTGAGAACAACTATGGATTGGGCTTGTAAGTAGGGGCGGAGTCGTCTGGAGGCAGTAACCAAGGCCAGAGACAGCTTTTCTAATAGGGGTAGTTCTGCTCCGCTCCTCTGAGAGCGCGGCTGATGTAGTAGACCGGCCGGCCAGACCGAGCCGCGTCTCTCGATGAGTCCGCATGATTGCAAAGCTTGATACTGCTGAGTAGAGAAAAAGGGGCTCGCCAGTGATTGCTGTGAGAGAAGGGGGGGTTGGCCATGCACTGTTTCAACTGTTGAAAGGCTTCTCCGATTCTATTGTCCATTCAAAAGTTTGCCGCAGACTCGAAGAATGGGAGGCACTTATCCGTTGTTCGAGATGAAACGGTTAAGGGTCGCCATCGCCTGCGTGAGCCTTTGGACCTCCTTAACGGTTTTAGGTGATCGTGATCTCAATCAAGGCCTTGATTTTCTCGTGGTTGGCCTCGATGCCGCTACCGACCATGAAACCTGTGAACTTGCGGATCCCACACCAAAAGCGCACTTCGTGATTGAGCTTCATCCGATATTTGCGGTGTGGCAAAAGTCTCTCGCAGGTCGGTGAGGTGGTCACGGAGAGTTTGTTTGACCAAAGATGTCGCCCACATACACTTCCATGTTCCGTCCGATCGATGGTGGAAGACTGTTGACCAAACGTTGGTAGGTGGCCCCAAAGATTCTTTAGTCCGAACGGCATGACACGGTAGTGGTAGGTGCCCCGATCGGTTATGAAAGATGTGTGTTCCTGGTCGGATGAGTGCATCACGATTTGGTTGTACCCTGAAAAAGCGTCCATGAAGCTGAGCATTTGATGACCGGCCGTGGCGTCGACCAGTAGATCAATGCGGGGGAGAGGATAGCTATCTTTGGGACAAGCTCGTTGGTCGGAGTAGTCGACGCAGAGACGCCACTTGCCATTGTTTTTATGACCAGACCACGTTGGATGCCCACTTGGGATAATCCACATTTCGGATAAACTGGGCCTCGAGAAGTTTGTCAACCTCTGCAGCTATGAGATTGTTGCGCTCTGGATGGAAGATACGCTGCCTCTGCCGGTAAGGTCGGAAGTGAGGCTCGACATCGAGACGGTGGGTTATGAAAGAGGGTCGATGCTGGCATGTCCGCATGGGTCGGCGAAGACATCTCTGTTCGGTCAGAAAGCGGTGAGGTCGGCCTTGGCAGAAGGCAGCTATCGCCGATTTTAGCGCCTTGAGTGGATTGGTGGGATCGATGTTAACTTCGACGAAGTTCCTCCAAGTTCACCTCGATCGGTTTGTCCTCATCTCGGACGTCAAGTCCTTCTATGATCATCGCCTTCGCTTTGACCTCTTGAGCGAGGCAACATAACATTCTCTGGCGACGGTCTGTTTCTCCTCTCACGTTCGACCCCAAAATCAAGAGGGAACTTGAGGGCAAGGTGGTAGGTGGAGGTGATGGCTTGAAGGCGTTGAGGCGGCGACCGAGGATGATGTTGTGTCGAGGCGATCGACAACAAGGAAAGTAAGCGACCGTGGTTCCGCTGTGGGTACTCCGATGGTAATGGGGAGATCAATGGAGCCGAGAGGTCACCGGTCACCAAATGAATCCAACCAGAGGAGTTTGGAGGGGCTAGGCTTTTCCCCGATCTTCGGTGGCGGAAGCGATTAAGAAAATGATGACGGACGAGCTGCCATTGCCAATGAGGCCTCGTCTGACCTTATAATTGGAGAGGACGGTGGAGATGACGAGGGGATCGTCGTGAGGATAACGGATGCCTGCACAGTCGGCGTCCGTGAAGGTAATGGGCTCTGTCCATTGCTTGGGTTGCTTGGGGGGTCAGTCGACCGTGGCAACCGCCTTTGTCCGAGCCTCGTCAGATCTTTCTAAGCTCGCCCTCCGGCTGGCGTGATGGTCCTCGCCAAAGCAAGACCACCTGAAATAACTCTGATTTCTCCAACTGGTGGAGGCGGATTACCTTGAGGCCGAGGTTGTTGGTGGGGTCGATCATTCCCTCGGTCTGCTGAGCTGGCCGTGGAGGGGTATGCTGCGATTATCTCTGTGGGGCTCGGTCCTTTGTCTCGCTGGGCGGTATTCGTGAATCGCCAGCGCTGGCGAATGAGGGTCTCTACTTGGTCTTTGAGGCCGATGCGCTGCCGGTGTTATGGCCATGATCTTGGTGGAAGCGACAATATCTGGATTGGTCTTTGCGGGTGGAAGGGTTCCGTGGCGGAAGAGGCCACTTGAGGGGGTAGTCCCGTTGGATTTGGTGAAGAACTTGTTCCATGGGAGTGTTGAGGGGGGTATATTGCTCGAACCGACCGGGGGGTCTGGTTGGGACAGGCCGGTCGGCACGAGGGGGTCGGTCAGCATAGCGGGATGTTTGGTTATGAGGTCGGGTGTTATTGGGCTCTTGGTCTTTTCTCTTTTCTCTGGGGGTCAGGTATTTGGTTGTGGAGTCCTGCCGAGCGGCTAGAGAGTCCTCGGCGTTCATGTACTTTTGGGCTTTGGAGAGCAAGGTGGCCATGGATGTCGGGGTTCTTGGAGAGGAGAAGAGGAAATCGGATGATCATGAGCGGCCCATGAAGGCCGTGAGAATGACCTTATCGTCATTTTCAAAGAACTTGTAAGGCTTCGGTGTTGAAGCGGGTGACAAAGCTGAGTGATTCCCTGGTCGACGGATGTTGAGGAGTTGGGTCGCATCGCCGTTGGCGTTGGCTCCAATGAAGTGGCTCAGAAAGAGTCACCGAGGTGTTGAAAAGTGGAGACCGAATCTGGTGGCAATCGGTTGAACCATAGCCGAGCCGATCCCTTTAGGGTCACGGAAGGCTCGCACATGATTTCGTCGGGAAAGCATGGAGGATCATGAGTGTCTGATAGGTTTCGGTGATCGACGGGTCGGTGGTTCCGTCGAAGGATCGATGGTAGGCATTTTGAACTTGGGGGTAGGGGTTTGTCGCGGAGGCGACGAAGGGGAGTTCTTTGTGGTGGAGGGCTTGTGTTGGATGTTTTGCATGACCCCTTGAGCCGGAGTTTCATGGCTCGGAGTTCTGCGTCCCAAAGAGGAATGTTGTTCTCCAGAGGGGATAGATGTTGAACGCCGGGCTTCTCCTCGGAGCTGGGGCTATGACCGAGGGACGTGGGGGTGGAGGAGGAGGATGTATATGGGTGAGGGCTGCAAGCCCCGAGTTAGGAGGATTGGGTTGCGGACAAGATGGCTCGGGACTTGTTCTCGATGGGAGTTAATATCTGGAGGTGGTGGGGAATAGGGAGGTTCCGTTGGAGCAGGCGTTGATTAAGGCTGGTTTTGTTCAACCATACGGTTGATCTTGTTGGTGAGCTCGATGAAGTATTGTGGTGGGTTGTTCGGATTGGGAGGGTCGGTCCGGTGATCCGCAAAGATTGTGGTGGGAAGCCATGGATCTGGTCGTTACCATGCACGTGACGGATGAGGTGAAAAAGGTTGTCGGAAAAGGGTCTCGGCAATGAACACAATCAAGACGGATAAAACCAATTCCACAGACGGCGCCAATCATTAATACAATGAGTCCTCGTGGATGGATCGACCGATCCAAGCTCCTCGAGCCCACCGGATAACCTCAAACAAGTTCAATCGGGAACGGGTAGTCCCCGAACCTCCGGTGTAGGAATTAGAGGAGGTGATAACGTAGAAGAAATGTAGAGAGAGATAGGAGATAGAAAACTTAACCTTCTTTTTTCCTTGAGTTTAGCTTATATCCAACTGTAATCATTTCATTGTCTCGTTGCTCGATTGTCCCCGCCGAAAGCTTGAGGCGTGGTTCGCCTTGTTCAGGGCGAGGGGGTGTGATTCCGGCTGAGAGGTGTTGTCGCAATAAATGCTGTGATGGGCTGCATTAATGGTGATGTGCTGTGGCAATAACTTTGCAGATCTTTGTCTGCTGACGTGGTCTGCTCCGCGCCTGCCACTTGTCCGAGCATCATTGGTCTTTCCTGTCTAGTTGGACTCCAGCTGTGTTGGGTTTGGCCAACCGGGTTGTATAATGGGGTTTGAATGGTGGGCCGTGGGCTCTATGGGCCTATCCCTGTCAAATAGTAAGTAACAAATTAACTGAATAAATACATATTCTTTTCTGTTCTATCTCTTCTTTGCCTAATTACCTCCAGGAGAGTCTTTATTTTTATTTGTGTTTGCTTAAAAATTAGTTTAAGTCTATTAAGCAAATCATTATCGATTAGGCTTCAACTAAATTTTTTACGGACACATTCTCAAATTAAAGGTAAGAAATCACCTCAAAACTTGTTCAGGTGCCCTGGCTATGCGCTCTTGTAAGGAGGCCCAACTCTTTCTGTCACCATCACCGTGTTTACCAAAGAATGAAACAGAGCCTGTAAAGGTGCATTAGATAAAAAAAAATACTTACCAATTAGTCCTATTAACTAGACTTATTTATTTACAGGTCCTAATTAATAAATTTAACACTATAAAAATAAGAGAGTGATAAATTTATTACTAAAAATTTATTCATAAAAACAAAGAGACTGATAAATTTATCACTATAAATTTATTCATAAAAATAAAAGATTGATAAATTTATCTTTATCATTTAATAAATTTATCAATAAGACTTAATGAATAATAAGTCTCTAAAATAGGACCTATTGATAGTTTACCCTAGATAAAATTCCAAGATCCTTTATATAGCAATCCATATCTCAAAGTTGGCTAGCAAATGAATTGACGGTTTCATCCATTCGGCTCCCCGAAACCAATGAATTAGCATAGCCATTATCTTTAGACATTTGTGTGTCAAATTTGCATTCGCCTTCGTTTATGATCTCATATTCGGGCCACGTGTAATATTTTAAATTTTTTTTTTTACTTTTTAGGTGTACTAACTTACACACACATAAAAAGTACAATATTTGGGTAAATATATATTAAAAAAATTAATAAATACAAAAAAAAAAAAAAAAAAAAAACCACGATTTCAAAAAAAAATTAGACACATAATCAGGGCAGAGGCAGCATAGGGCCCGGGGGGGTCACGTGCCCCCTCAGTTTTGAATTTTTTTTTAATTTGGGGGGGGGGTTATTGCCATATATAAAATGTATTTTTTTTTTCTTAACATGTTTTTTAACTAAAGATTTATTATATTATTCACAATAAGTAATTATTTGATACTTTAGAAACACTATGTGATATTATTTCTATAGTAGTTTAAATCAATAGTGTAGCGAAAAATATTATAAATTTGATATAATGAACTCATTATTTTTAAGTAGTTGACATTATACTTAGTGTGATTTGTGATTTTTTATGCTTTGAGCATCACGCAAGTAACACCATGTGGTACTCTAAGATTGTTCTAATTCAAAACACATAATTTATAAGTAGTGTCATCTCTTTAATATTTTTTTGTCAAATAAAAATTAAATAGATTTTATAATAATTTGTGCTATAAATGATGTATTTTTATTTTTTAAAATTAAGAATTTTGATCCATAATTTTTTGTGCTAAAATTACAAACTTACATCATCATCCCATACCGAGCTATTCCACACTATTATAGAATTTTGATTTGTTCTTATTAATAATGAATATGTAATTTTTTATGTTTAAATTTATCTCATAAAATTATGATTATCTTAATGTTGCTCATGATTTTTTTTAAATAAAAAATTATAATTAATAAGTGTCCCCTCTAACCTAATTTTCTGACTTTGCCACTGCACATAACAAACCCACCCAAACATCAATCACAAAATAAAATAAAATAAAAAATAGTAACAACCAACAATAACACCATGATTCCACATGAGCCTCTTACATCAAATGGCTAAACATTACTAACCTCACAAATCACTCCACGCAATCCTTCACGGAAAATTGAAAAATTAACACCATACCATGACCAATCCACCCAAACATCAAGAAAAAATTACAACCAAAATCACACTCAGAGGGTAAACAAGCAAGCTCTAGAATATACCATAGATAAAAGGATTAACTGGTTTGAAAGAAAACTTCTAAGACTAAATGAAGCAATATTTTTCCAAATGAGATTTTTGGGTAATTTTTCCAAAAAAGTACGAATATATATATTTTTGTATTTAATGATTTTGTTAATGATTTTTTTTTACAACATATTATACTTTTTAAATGTACCTAGATTAGTTATATATAAAAAGTAAAAAAAATTATGTAAAATATTAAAAATATTTATTAAAAACAAAAAAAAATGAAAAATAAAGAAAATTCAACTTTTTCAAACCAGAAAAAACCAAAATTGAAACTGACATTTTTTTCTTTTCAATTGGCAATTGATTATTTATAATATGAAAATAATTATATTTTAACAATCGTAGTCTAGTAGTAATCATTCCAACAAAAAGTCTTATAATAAGAGACAAATTATCAATATTATATTTACTAAGAACAATTTTCTTGATAAAGCAATGAGTTTAATTTCTGACCTTCAGTATTGAGCATCTGTTATGTGGATGAAATCAGTTGAAATTTCAATAAAAAATACTTTGTTTAATTAAATGAAACAGATGTCACAATTAGCTTTCCCCACACAACTTTAAGGTCATATTTGATTTACAAGACTAATAGTAAAGTATTAATAATCCTATTAAATTAGTGTAGTATTCACTATCTAATTGGATTAATATTCATTGGATTAATAATCCCACCCCTACCCCGTTACTAATAATCCTACAAATTTGTTGGATTAATAATCCTAAACCAAAATGTTAAAACAAACATAGAATAATTGGACCCATGGATTAATAATCTCAATCCCATACTCTAATCTACTCAATCAAACATGCCCTAAGAGTATTAAACTTCTTATTTTATTCATTTTTGTTTTACATGCTTGAATTCTAGTACATTCAATATCCAATATTGAAGCAAGAGACTTGCGACACATAAAAGCTTTCTTATTCTCATGCTAAAGGTAACTCTTCAAAAAAGAAAACAAAAATTCACACCTTCGAATACAACACACTAATAGATAATAGTGAAGTAATTTAACTGAAGCAAATTTTGATTCAAGCATAGACATCTGGGTTTGCGATAAGATATTCTTCGACAATCTTGAACATTCCCATGCCCTTGTCCTTTCCGGCTGCCATTTCCTCTTCTTTGAGCTCAATGTCACCCTTGGCATGATAATAGCTTATGCTTGTCACCTTAGTCTCGCATCCATTACCAGTAGGCTCAAACTTAACCTCATAAGAGAGAGATTCCAACTTGTTATCCAATGCATCTCCTTCAATCAAAGTGTACTTGCACTTATAGTTCTCAACATCAAGTAAATCAATCTTGTGCTTCATGCACTTCATTGAACTTCCTGCAATAGCACAAAGATAACAATCATTTATTTCAGTATCTCTACTCTCTTGTTAATTCTATTGTCATCAAATAATAATAAAAAAGTAATTTTATATAAAAAATTATAACAAGTGTAGAAATTGAGAGATATAGATAAACCGACCTTCAGGGAAGTTGGTTTGCTTGATACTTCCAGCACCACCATCACCTTGAATGTATTCGATGCTCTTGATGGATTGAGGGAGAAGCTTAGGGATGAGATTATGAGAGTCAAGCATCAAAGCCTTGAACATTCTGTTGGCAGCTACTGAGGTGGTGAATTCTTGGGTATAAGTAGTGACACCCATTTTTCTTTTTTTGCCTAAAGGAATGAATGAATAAAGTGGTGTAATGTAGCAAATGAGAATCAGACTAGGTTGTGGTGGGTTATGAAGAAGTGCATTAAGACATGGGTATTTATAGTAGGTCTGGCCAAGGAATCTGCGAAATTCGTAATCCGATTCAGTCCAGTCCAATTTAATATGTTTGGATTGGTTTTTTGAATCCGTGGATCAGTTCCGGATTGAAGAATTAAAAATCCGTAATCTACGGATTGGTTCCGGATTGAACCCCATGGTTCCGGATTGGAACCGATCTAGACCGTATACAAATAGTCTATATTTTTATTATACATCCTCCCCATAATATCTTCTCTTATTCCATATAAAACTTAAACTCAAGCCTAAACCCGCATAATATCTTCTTTTATTACTTTTGTTTGTTAGTTTTTAATTTTAATTTGTAATGGTCTAAATATTTATGGTGAAACTAATTTTCTTATGGTTGTTTAAATTCTAGAACAGTATGTCGCTATTATAGAAAGACATGTTACTATTGTGAAACTAATATAACGCTATGTTTATGTTTTTATGAAATTAAAGTGTTATATATATATTTTTCTGTTATTTAATTATGTGAATCCGTGATCCTAAACCGATCTAATCCGTATTTAAATGGATTGGTTCGGATTGGTTCCATGATTTAAACGGATTGGATTGGTTCCAATTTTTCAAAAATCGTAAATAACAAATTAATCTTGATTTTACCTTAATCCGATCCAATCCAGATCATGCCCACCCCTAATTTATAGACTGGGAACGGAGGCATCTTTTGGTAGGGTATAGTATATTATTCTTCTTCTAGTAGTCCATATAAAATTCAATAGTCATAGCACTCCAATGTAGAATATATAGCTCTCTGTAGCCTTCTTGACCCATTCTTCTCTTATCCATATTATGTCACATATTCAACCGTCTTAGCCCACCTTGTAAGATGATTGGCCATTTACTTGTAGTCCTGACTTTTATATTCTAGAGCCATTAAAGCTCATCAATTCAGCTTTTCTCATTAGGTAGTATTGGGGCAATATTTTATATGACACTTGTCATATTGTTTTTCAAAATCAATACAAAAAATATTGCAATCCACTATTTTGATCAATAAAAATCAGATTGAGGCATCACATAGACTTGTGCCAAGAGAATCATATAATTTTGGAGAAACTATCAATAAGTGAAAGGTTGGAGAAATATTTACCAAAATGTGAGATTTTTTTTAAGGTGCAAGTTTTACTTTATATATATATATAGGGAAAGAGTTGCACCACATATTTATATAAATATTGTTAGTCAAACAAGCTTATTTGTAAATTTCCAATAATTTTTCCTTATGTAAACAGCACATGTATCCATCATGGCTTTATTTTTTCCTGCATCTTTAGTGTGCAATGGTTGATTCACACTGGCAGATTTTTGACTGATTGTAGAGGTGTTTATTCAAGGGGAGTTGTTACCCATTAGAATTTTAAGTCATTTTCCTAATTTGTGTATTTTTTTACTACTAGCTTTCTATTGTCACTTTCCTAACATAAGATTAGATGAGAGCTATGAAATTGGATCTAAAGTTTGCTCAACATCTAAAGTGGATGATATCTTTGAATCCAGATTTATTGAATTTGGAATCACAACTGTCCTGTGGAAGAATGTTAAACCTCACTGAAAAATATGGAGAAATGGTTCATAATCTCATGAGAAAAATGAAGGGAGACAGAATGATTGGGATATTTTCAATTTTATTGCTCAAGTTGGAACTCTAAATTCAACAAATGTAAATTCATTTCATTGTGGTAATTGAAATTTCTAAATTCTAATGTCCGTTTGTCAGAATTCTTTTACCTCGCTAAGAGACAAGTGTTTTAATGTCTTCTCCGTGAATTTTTTTGAATTTCTTACTCACATCTTTTGATTTATTTGAATTAATTGTATGCTATATTTGATTTATATTGTGATTGCATTAATTAAAATAAACTTATAATGCTAAGGACGTATTCCCTCAAGCATTTAGAAGTCAATTTAGAGTTGCACAATAAATCAATTTTCAGAGGAAGGTAATTTTCCTACGTAAGGATCACTTCTTCACCCATGAAGAACTTAGGTCGAGTCTTAGGACTCGTTTGGAAAGTAATAGTTTTATCTTAAAAGTCAAAAAGTTATTAAAAAAAATTAAAAAGTCTATAACTTATAGCAAAAAGTTAAAGATTTCTTTTTTTCTTTACTTTTTGCATATCTTTTTATAAATAACTAAAAAATTATTCCAAATATATAATTTTTTTACCTTATATTTTAATTAAAAATTTAAAAATTACTAAAATAATCTATTTCTAAACGAGAGCTTAATATCCTATTTCATCTAATAATGTATTGAGTTTGCCTAATGTTTCTTGAGTCAACGACAAAGATGTTTTTAAAAATAGATATTGTGCAATATTTTTTGATATTAAATTAAATAAATATAAAATAACTTTACTTTTAGATTAAGTTGTTGACTGATAATAGTATAAATTTTCTATTAGACTTTGTCGGTTTGAAGAAAATGCTCGAGCTGTCAGTAGGGGTGTCCGCGATTCGGTTTAGGACGGTTTGCGGTTTGGTTTGAACCCGTTCGCATCTATGCGGTTTGGGAAAAAATCAGCTCGCAACTGTCCGCAATGCGGTTTATGGTTTGTGCGGATAGGGTTCGCGGGTGTGCAGGCGGTTTGCGGATTGAACTTTTTTTCCAAAAAATTATTTTTATACCTTTTTTTCCTCCCATTTTGTCAATCTTTATTTTGGACCTTTTTTTCTCATATTTTCTAAAATGTTCTAACATTAATAATTAATGAACTAAAACTTATAAAATAAAAAACACAACAAGTTCAATTTGTAACCTAAACAAAAATCATTCAAAATCTACATTCTATCATTAACTTGCATTCACCCTATCCTACATTCATCATTCATAATCCAAATAAGAAAATCCTACATTAAAAATTCAACATTTATCATTCCTAACCCCCAAAAAAAAAAAACAAAAAAGAAGAGTAATTCTTCATTAACTTACATTCATCCAAAATGCAAAAAAAAAAAAAAAAATTCATTAAGTTACATTCATCCAAAACCAAAACGCAATTAAAAAAATATATATATTGTTGTCAAACTTCCTATTCCATTCCAATGCCTCCCCTGCCGTTGAAAGGCCAAAGAAAATTGAAAATAATAAATGAAATAAACCAAGAATTCATCCAATGAGTATATCATGTATGGATGCTATAGTAAAATCAGTCTCAGTTATATACATATACATGGGTATATAATCCATAATAACTAACATTAAAACAATAGAGCTGTAATTCAATGGCCAAATTTCAGAGTTGGTGAAAAAACCTAATAAAACTACCTTCAACTATTCTATTTAACAAAATGAAAATGAATCGTGCTATTCAGAAAGAACTTCTGATATCACCAGTTTAACAGTTAGAAGAACAAATACATCAAAAAACTTTCAATCTCAGGTAAGAAAAGTATACAATGATTTAAAGGTACAGACTCTAACCTCAAATGAGATTAGCTGAATACCCAGATGAAGATAATTCCATATAATATTTGTGGATTTAAAGATTATTTGTAGATACAAGTCATATTCAAAAAAGAAAAAAAGAGAAAAGAAAATGCAACAAATGGTTTCTTGAAGAAATTATATAAAGGAATAAACGACATTACAAACAAACAAAACAAAAAAGGTGAGAAATTAACTCTTTTCACCAGATTTAATACAACAATGTAACTAAGCTAATCCAAAACACCCAATACACATTTTTCACAGAAAACAAACACCTCCATAACTTTGGACATCAAACCCTAAATGGGTCTGTGAAAAAAAAAAAAAAAACAGTAAAACAATGTTAGGTAAGAGATTAGACCCTACACAGCGACCAATCACAGATCAAAAACCCCAATTCAAACAGTAAAAACAACAGTAATAATACCTAAAGAACCCAACAAATAGAAACACAAACAGATCATAAGAAAGCAAAGGAAACCCTTTTAAGAAAGAAGAACATCTCAGGAAGTGAAAATCAAATCAAGAATATATACCTTCAAGAAAACCCCTTTCAGGCTATACTGACTAAATGTGTATTGCTAGAGTTGTAAGATATAAGTGAATAGTGAATAGCCCTTTTCATACAGATCAACATTATAGATAAGAAATGGGGTTACAAAGATTGTTCCTCGAGACAGATAATGAAAGGTCCTGAAATGGGTTACAAAAAAAATCAGATCTGTTCATCATCAAAAAATCAACGATCAGGAGAGAGAGAGACAGATTGAGAAAGAGAGTTCACCTGTGAAGCAGATCGGCTGTGCGATGATGATCAGTGCGATGAGATGAGAAAGAGAGTGATCGGCTGTGCGATGAAAAAAATCAGCTGTGCGATGATGAAAAAAATCAGAGTTCACCTGCGAGATCACCTGTGAAGTAGATCGAAGATGAAAAAAATCAGAGATGAAAAAAATCAGTTCTGTTGTTCATCCACAAAAAACCAACGATCGGGAGAGAGAGAGAGAGACAGAGATTGAGAGACAAAGTTCACCTGTGAATGAAGTAGATCGGCTGTGCTGTGCGATGATGATCGGTGATTCGGTGTGATGAGATGAGAGTGATCGGTGTGTGCAGAAACGAGAAGAGAGTAAGAAAGAGAAACAGTGAGATGATACTGAAGGAGGAGAGGAGCCGATTAGATATTAGGGTTTCTTTTTTCTTTTGTTTTGTTTGTTATAGCATAGGTGAGGAGATGGTGAGTGAGAGAAGAGATGGACGGTTTAGATTTGAAAGAGGAAAAAAAAAAAAAAATTTAATGCGGGCGGGTTGGGCGGGTGCAGTTCAAACCTGCAACCCGCCCGCAACCCGAAATTTATATAAAATCCAACCCGCACCCTACCCTAATGTGTTTTGCGAAACCGTGTCACGCAGTCGGTAGGCGGTTTAGGTGGTCGATGACCCTATGCCCAAATTTCTAGTTGTCAAGAGATCTCGGGATTAAGAAGAAGGTTATTGTTAATTGAGTAATGCTCGATATCATAAAAAAATATTATGAAAGATTCTCTATCATTAGATTACACACATGAGAAAACACCACACACTAATCAAAGAATGAAAAATTTTTATGAAGCGTTTCATGATCCCTAGTATTATTCTTGTTAATTAAGACCTAATTTGGGAATTTAGTGGCTTTTAACTAATTTTGAGTCACATCATCTCTTTATTTTTTTACACATTTTTTAAAAAAAAAATAAAAAAATCAACTTCTAACCAACTTCCAAAACAATCCTAAATCTTAGGGATAGCAATTTGAATCCAATCCTGATTAAAACGATTTTTTTTTTCTGAAAAATACCCCTGACATGTCGGAGATGGTATTTGAAATGAATCTTTGACAAATTTCAGGCCTGGGATGATGATATGTTCTTCAGCCCCAGACCCAGCCCGTCCCTGGCCCGTTTTTCCGATGTGAAATTACGATTATACCCCTCTATATATATAAACGAACCCTTACACAACCTCACCTTGCACTCACACAAGCAGACTGATCCACCTCCTCTCATCTCTCTCTCTCTCTCTAAAACCCTTCCATTATCGCTGATCTCCCTTCTTTAGCTGTCCTTTCTTCCAATCTCCCTCCTTTCATCACCGTCGATCTCTTTCCTCCTCCGATCTCGGTGAAAGTGAATCACCGCCGATCTCCCTCTCTCCGCTGTCCTCTTCCTATTCCTATCACCGCCAATCTGCCTCCTCTTCCGATCTCGGCAAAAGTGAACTCAGATCTGCACAACGATCGAGGCCAGAACAAGGCGTCACCGCTGGTGAACAAGGTGTCTCTCTCTCTTTCTCTCTGGTCTCACTTTTCTTCATCCTTTTTTGTAGATACCATTTGATTTTTACGGTATATATGTTGCGATTTACTTGATTTTGTTTCGGATTCTGATATATCCTTCATATGTTGTGATTTGCTTGTAATTTACAGATTGATATGATTTACAGATTGCTTGTTAAAAGGAAACAGATCGGTTATAATTTATTGTTTGCTTGTAATTTACTGTTTCTTTGTGATTTTCTTCAAAAACATCATATCCAAAAAAATCAATAATTTACATATTGCTTGTAAATTTATCTTTTATCTATCTTTCCTCTACCTTAAAAAAGAAAAAACGGAAAACTTTTTACATTCGGAAATCAAAAATGAGAAGTGTAATCTCCGATCTCGCGCCGACCCATTCTCATTTCTATCTTATACTTTGTTGTTATTAGAGAAAAGTCAATTGTGAGAGATTGATTGTGATGGCTTTTCAAATACGTTAGCATTATTGTCACATCAATGGGGCTGCTTTAATTAATGAAATATCTTTTCTAAACAATTTGCAGTATGAAATGTGATTTCAACCATGTATTATCATAATATTTTATTTTATTTTATTTTAGTTTTAAGAAAAAGCACAAAATGACTAGAAAAAAAAGTTGCTTTCTAACCAATTGGTCAATTTGTTGACTACAAACATTTCACTTCGGTAGAAAATGTAGAACTTTAATATTTTCATTTGTGTATGTAAATTGTATTTCTCTTATATTTTTTTTTGAATTTTTTTTGAGTTTTTATTTATTTATTTTATAAACAATAAATAAATATTTTAAAAATCAAATGGTGAGCAAATCGAAAAAAAAATTAAGTATACGGGTCACCGGTTCAACCATCGGGTCGAAGCGATCAAACAATGATGTCATAATTAATATTATATAATTTAAAAATATAATTATAAATTATAAATAAATAAAAATATATATAAGTATTGAAATAATAAAAAAAAATGTTGCATAGTATTTACTAATAATATTTAATAAAGTCATAATTGATAAAAATAAAATAAAATAAATGCTAGGGACCCCATTACTCAAAAAAAGAAAAAAAAAGAAAAAGAGAGTCAATAGTTTTAAAGAAATTAAAAAAATTTAACATTCCCTTCAAACAAATTGATTGAATGCTAAATTTAATTTTGGAGACAAAATGAAATTTTCAACACTCCCTCCAATCAAATATGATTCAAACAATTTGATTGAATCCCACATTGAATTTTTAGATTCTCTTTGAACAATCTTTTTCTATAAATATGAATAAACTTTTATAATTTCTTAATGTTTCTAATGAGACTCTTCTTCATGAGAGAGGAGACTCTTAAAATAAGAGTTTTTAGTAAAAAATTTGATATATATATACACATATATAAATATATAAGAAAGAAAGAGAAGAAGAAGAAATGGAAAAAAAAAAAATCAACTGCTAGGTCGGTCGGAAATCAGGACCAGTTTGCTAATTTTATCGGTTGAACCACCGGTTTTCTTGGTTCCAACGAGGTCAGTTTTTGGCCTAGGCCGATTTCTGTGAATCATTCGGACCAAAACTAGGTCTAGACATTGGTTCTACCGGTTGAACCGACCAGTTTGATCCAATTTTTAAAACATTACGATAAATTAAAATAAACAAAGATATACTATTATTTACCAGTATTGTGATTTATTAGTCTTTATTGCAATATGATACACTAAGGTGTCGTTTGGTAACACTTACGTTTTCAGTTTTCTGTTTATATTTATAAAAATTTAAAAAACTCAAATAAAAACTTGTTTGGTAAACTTTTTGATTTATAAATCAGTGGTCTCAGTTTATAAATTTGGCCAAAAAATGAAAACACAAAAAATGTGTTTCCATTTTGAGTTTTCAGTTTTTTTTTTTTTTTTTTTTATCACTCAACACTAGCTAGCCACCACTCACCACCATTTTCCACCACCGTCTTCCGCCACCACCACCTATCACTCACCACCCACTTGCCACCACCATCAACCACTACCACCTACTACCCACCTGCTACCACCACCCACCCATCACCGCCGCCACCACCACCACCACCCACCACCACCCGCCACCACCACCACCACCACCACCGCCACCACCACCACACCACCACCACCACCACCACCACCACCACCACCACCATCACCCATCACCCACCCGCCACCCACCTGCCACCACCACCCACTTGCTACCACCTACCCCCCGCCACCGTCACCCACCCACCACCACCACCACCATCACCCGTCACCTACCCGCCACCCACCTGCCACCACCACCAACCACCCACCACCACCATCACTACCACCCACTCGCTACCACCCACCACCCATCACCGTCACCCACTCACCTACCATCACCACCCACCCACCACTACCCACCACCATCCGCCATCTCACACCCACCGCACCGCCACCACCCGCCATCGTCACCCACCCACCGACCACCACTACCCGCCGCCACCACCCATCCACCCACCCGCCACCCGCCACCACCCACTCGCCACCACCCACCACCCCCCACCCACCCACCCACCACCACCACCACCACCCCACCACCACCCACCCACCACCACCCACCACTTTCCATCACTTTCTTTTTTTCGCAAGACTTGCCACCACTTGCCATTTCTCACTATTTTTTATATTTTTAAATTTTTTTAAATATTTTGTCAATTATCAAACGCGTTTGTAGTTTATGTTTTTCTAAAAATAAACAAAAAATAAACAAAAACCAGTTTATAAAATTTTTATAAATATAAACTGAAAACGTAAACGTTACCAAACACACACTAATAAGCAAAGTTGCTCCTTATTGTCTAGTTTATTTGTTTTTTTTTTTTTTTTCTTTTTTTGCCATTCTATTCGAGATAATTTACAAATATCATGAAGACTTGAACATTTAATTGTGTTAAAAATTCCAACAACATATTACCAATTTACCATACTTGATGCAAAGAGTTTCCTAGACTTGAATGCAAACGACTCGATCAAGGACTATAACCCAAACAGATTTTGTTTTTGTTATCTATTTCGATTGAATATTGATTTGTGGTCCATTAATATTGTTCACAAAACCAATGTAATTAGGTTCATTTCACTGTAATAGCCATGAAGAATATCTAGGAAGAAAAAAAAAAAAAAAAAATCAATTCTATAATCCACATCCAACATTGAAGCAACAGTCTTGCAACATTATTCTCAAGCTATAGGTAGCTTTTCAAACAACTTTAAAAGAAAAAACAAAATAAAACAAAACAAAACAAAAATTCACACACCTTCAAATACATAACAGAGGAACAGATAATAAAAAAAGTGACTCAACGACAATAACAAATTTTGGTTTAAGCATAGACATTTGGGTTTGCGATCAGGTATTCTTCAACAACCTTGAACATCCCCATGGCCTTGTCTTTTCCACCTGCCATTTCCTCTTCGGTGAGTTCAATGTCGCCTTTGGCGTGATAGTAGCTTGTGCTTGTCACCTTACTCCCGCCATCAATAGTCTCAAACTTGACCTCATAAGACAGAGATTCAAGCTTGCCGCTCAATGCGTCACCTTCAATCAATGTGTACTTGCACTCATAGTTCTCCACATCAAGTAAATCGATCTTGTGCTTCAAGCACTTCATGTGACTCCCTATCATAGCACAAATAAAACAAGCATTGTTATTAGCAAAATAATATAAAAAAGATTATAGCAAAAGGGTATAAATTGAAATATATATATAAACCTTCATGGAAGTTGGTTTGCTTAATGCTTCCAGCACTGCCATCGCCTTCAACATACTCAATGCTCTTGATGGATTGGGGGAGAAGCTTGGGGATGAGATTGTGGGAGTCGAGGATCAAAGCCTTGAACATCCTATTGGGTGCTACTGAGGTAGTGAACTCTTGGGTGTAAGTGGTGACACCCATTTTTCTTTTTTGGCTATTGGAAGAAAGGAAAGAAGGAATAGAGAGGTGTAGGAAATGAGAATGAGTTGATTGTGGATATGAAGAAGTGAATTAAGACAATGGGTACTATATAGACTTGGATTGGGCATCTTTTGGAAAGAGTACAAATATTTCTTAATTGTAAGTAGTTCCATATAATATAATTGAATAGCCAGCCAAAGCCATCAATTGTAGAATAATAATAATAATAATAATAGCTGTCTCAATTATCCTCCAGTCCATATATCTATTCAATTGCCCAGCGCCCGCCCGCCCGCCGTCAAATTCTAGAGAGTCGACCCTTTACTTTGACTGTGAATTAGAATGCCTCAAGTTTTTAGCATTGGAGGTCCGTTTCACAGATTCCAAGCTCAGAACAGTAATAGACGAGCCATCATTTCAAGATCAATAATGTCCAATGCACAAAAACATAACACAAAAAAAAAAAATATAGAAAATGTATCATGTGGTTAACATTTATTTGCAGTGTTGGTAAGTTGTTCAAGCACTATAATCGTTGCTAACTGTAGAAAGAGAGGCTGGACCCATAATTTTTTTTTTTAACTAAATTTTTTCGAGGCGAAAAACCAATAAAACCTCAAATGTGGTTTTTGTAAACTATTTAGTCATTTCTTTTTTTTTTTTAATGAATCCAAAAGTCTCATTAAAGTATAAATTACACAAAAAGTTAGTCACCTACCCGTTTGGATTTAATTTTTGAGAAATAAAAGTAAATTTCTTTAAATGTGAAATTACACATGTAGACAATCCGCACTATAGAGGAGGTTTTGAATTTTCTCTCATTTTAAAAGAAATTCCACATTACGAACAACAACGTAATAATTTAATGTAACACTCGAATAACGTAACACTCCAATATAATACTTCAATAACGTACATACTAAAAAATTCATTAGTATAATTTGTCCAAATGCAACAATGTAACCCTAAAAAAAAAAATTTTTTTAGTATACTTTTCCCAAATATAACACTCCAATGTAACACAAAAAAAAAACTCCTTATTGTACATTTTCCAAACGTAACACTTCAATCAATGTAATCGCAAACGTAACACTCCAATATAACACACTTCAATGTAACACACACAAAAACATTAAAAAAAATTTAGTTTACTTTTTCTAAGGAGCTTTTTTGTGTGTTACATTAGAGTGTTACGTTAAGAAATTTTTGTAGAATATTATATTAGAGTGTTACGTTTAAGAAAAATACATTAAGAAATTTTTTTGTATGTTTCATTGGAGTATTAGGCTAAAGAGTTGTTTTGAAGTGTTATGTTTGGAAAAAGTATACAAAGGAGTTTTTTTTATATGTTACATTAGAGTGTTACGCTAATGAGTTTTTTTAGAGTATTATATTGGAGTATTACATTTGAAAAAAATATACTAAGGAATTTTTTTAGATTATTACATTAAAGAGTTTTTTTGGAGTGTTATATTAGAGTGTTATATTTGGAAAAAGTACACTAAGGAGTTTTTTTGGAGTATTACATCAGAATGTTACAGTTTGAAATTATACAATTGTCCAAAACTTACTAAGACAATCTCCAACGGTGTATCAGAGTTGATATCAAATTTGAATTTTGATGAAAAATGCACTGTTCACTCCTCCAACGGTTCATCAAACGCTTCATCAAATCGACGACAGAATACTGATTTCACCAAAATACTGTTCCTGACCGTTGGAAAGAGGAGCCGGTTGACCAACCGGTTGCCCAGCCGGTTGACCAACCGGTCAACCAGTGAAACGTTCAAAGAGTTTAAGGAAAATCAGTTCAAACCGTAAAAAAAAAAAAAATTTTTGCCTAACTGTTGACGCCGGTCAACCACCCTCGAATTTAAAAAGTTCAAAAAAAAGTTCAGAAAATTCAAAAAAAAATAAAATAAATTTTTTTTTTTGGCCTAGCCGGTCGACCGGCCGGTCGACCATCCGGTTGTCCCGGATGAAAATTTGATGAAAATTAAGGGTTGGAGCGCTCAGTATCAGATTTGGTGAAAAGGCAATTTTTCGACTCAAATTTGGTGAAAAAAGAAGTGAAGCGTTGGAGATGCTCTAAGGAGTTATTTTGTACTCCTTTTGAATTGTTTAAAGAATTCTACGTCCTTCTGAAATGTTTATATTTCAAGTCATTTTGTACTCTTTTTGAAATGTTTAAAGAATATTACATTTCAAAATATTCTAAATAAAAAAGATTCTCATATAAAAATACATTCCAAATTTGATGCTCATAAGTTGTGTATCTTACATTTCTAGAACAAAAGAAAAAAAACGAAGAAGGGAACATAATAGAAATAAAGGTATCACCATAAATCTAATTTCTAAATAATATATTAAATTTACATTTTCAAAATTAATGAGACTAATTGGTCTATAAAAAATCGTTAAGACTAAACGAATTACCATTTCTCAATATGGAATTTATTAGTAAATTTTCTTCTTCAACATTTATATTTAAGTAAATTCTATAATTACTACACATACACTTAAACTACATTAGAGCATCCACTCACTTTTTAAATTAATAAATATTTGACACACAAAATTAGATTTAACTTTTATCAATTTTTTTTTAAAAAAAAAATAAATCATATAACACACTTTTAAGACATGGGCATTTCATAGACTGGGATTAGAGGCATGTTTTGGCAGATTATAATTCTTTTAGAACTCTACATTTTTATTTATTTTTTGTTACAGGAAAATTCTTCCTACTCTCCTGCAGGTCTAAGGCAGCGCCCCTTGCAGAGATCATCATGGTGTCCTATTAGTCGTTTCGAGTGAGGAGACTATAACCTGAGAACTTACCCCGACCTCCCAAGACAAGTTCCGTTTAAGTCAGGACTCGCATAGCGGGGGAGTATTGAACCCACACCAAGTGCTAATTAGAAAACTTGAGATCTAACCTCCTAATCAACTATGCTTCACCCAAAAGATTGGCCAAAAAAAAAAAAAAATTGAACTCATGACCTTAAAACTTAAACCCCAAAATTTAACCACAATACCATCCAGCCTTGGGTTAGCACTCCACATTTGAATAGCCATAGCCGTCCAATGTAGAATAATAGCTTTATGGCCCCTTGACACATTGATAATTGATCAGACAAATGGGGCCCTACTGAAATTTTGTAGCTTTGAGAAAATAAAAATGAAAAAAGGATAACGTTTTATAATAAGTCAATTTTAAAACAAAGATTGAGGTGGCAATGTCGACGATTTTGATAACTTCCAAGATTAGGATATATTTTTATTTTTAATCTTATCACCTGGATTTAAATTTTTTTTTTATATGGCTTCTACTAATTTGAAGCGTGATTAGATGATTTAATAATTTCTAAAAAAGTTGGCTTCCTTTCAATTTTTAATATCTATTGGAAGGTGTTGTTCGGTCTTGTCAGATTTATCATAAGTCTTGATTTCATATTTAAACAGTTTATTTTGTAAAATTTTTTGTGTATATTATCTACAAAAAAATTAGATTAATCTAATAATTATAGTCTATTAATTTATTGCGGTTGTCATCAAAGAATTGGTTGTCTATTTTTAAAAATATTTGTCATTCATTTTTTTTTGGATACAGTTGAGATAAATTAAATAATATACGATTATTGGATCATTCTAAATTATTTTTTGTAGATGATATTTACAAAAGGCCTTACAAAATAAATTGTTTAGATTATTGTAAAGAAACTCGTGGTGAGTCTCATGAACCCAAACAACACCTTCAATCCGGAATTGGGGATGCTGTGTGAGCAACTCACACCAGCTTCCTGTGATGCTCTGGTGGAGGTCTTTCCCTAGTTTTTTTTGATAATTTAGATCATTCATATTATAGGATTCGTTGATTAGAGTATCTATGGAAAAAATTAAATTGATTAGACATTTATAACTCCATAACGAGAGCACATTTATTTTTAAAAAAATAAACAATTAACTTTATCTTTATAATTTTAAAAAAAATTTAGCATTTGATCATGGGATTTTAGATTTTTAATTAATTTAATATTTAGCATACATAATATACTCGACAAATCTTATAATATGGCGATTCAAAAAAAAAAAAAAAAACACTCAAAAAAAGGCTTCCACTAGAACACCATAAGAAGCTGCTGTCACAGCAGCCTTCCCAATTTCCTTCCATCCAGATTGTAGATCCGAAAGAATCCAACTCTTTACTGAAAATGTGAGCCCATCCAATAAAAGATCAATGCTGTTAAAATAAATGTTTTGCACTTATTTGTGAAAAAAATTGGAAAAAATTATATATAAAAAATAAAGGGAAAATTGGTCTAAGGTCCCTACCCAACTTTTAGTATGAGAAGAGATCCATAATAATATTTTCTAGTGTCTAAAGTCCCTTAATGTTAGTTTAGTTTATAAAATACCTATTTTACCCTTTTGTATATTATACGTGGTTTTCAATTTTGGAATCTAAATATTACGTTACTATTTTTGTGGAAGATTACTTTGGGATGAACTTGGCTATCGATGGAGATTTCGATGATGCAGATTTCGTGAAAATTTTATAGGAATTTTGTAGTCGTATAGTAGTTGAGTTTCGTTGATCGTGTAGAAGTTGAAGTCGTGTTGAAACTCGAATTTTCGTGAGAGTTGAATCGTAAGTTTAACAATCGCTTTAAGTTTTTATTTTTCATTTGATTTGTATATATGGACTCCGATTTCAAATAAGTTTTTGTAGTTTATTTTGAATTAGGTTTTTATTTTTTTTTGATCAATGTGATAGAAAAGCCAAATTTTAGTGAATTATTTTTTGATTTTTGAAGTTGATTTTTCATTCTTTGTTTTTGACAATGGAGTTGATTTTTCATTCTGTGTTACATGTTTATCAATGATAAGTTTTGTTCTTCGTGTTTGGAGACCGGCTCTGTTTTTCTTCACTGTATTAAGTTTTGTGCTCTGTTTTTTTCATTTATTCTGCACTTTTCATTTTTCTACACTTTGCTTTGTATTCCAAAGAAAATTATATGTTAATATTCCAGAGAAAATTTTATGTTTATATTCCAGAGAAATTTCTCTGCATTCTTATTTGAGTCCAATAATGCACAATCACACAGAGAAAATTATAAGCTTGTAGTCCAGTGAAAATTACAGAGAAGCTTATAATTTGATAACTAATCTTCTATGTGATTTTTGTCTATGATTGTGTTTAATAGTTAGTATTGAATATCTCTGTGATTTTCTCTAGATTCATTAATTCTTTTGTAATTTTGTTTTTGTTATCTTAAAGGTGAATTTAAGTTTGTAAATTTCTCTGAATTTTATTTGAGTCCAGAGAAAATTATAACGTAGGTATTATAATCCAGAGAAAATTATAATTATTAGAAATTTCTCTACACTTTTATGTTATTCTTGCGAAATATTTTTATATTGAACAAGTTATTTTTTGTATTTTTTGCAGTGTTGTTGCTGTGCAAATATGGGAATGATACTATTATCATTAATGTTTCATGTGAATTGAATTGATGATGCTATGATTTTACTTGCATTGAGTAAGAGACCAGCTGGGAGGCCAAAGAATAACAGAATTGCTTATACTGAAGAGTTTAAAAGGGTGATGAAATGTAGTCGATGTGATAAGATTGATCGCCATAATAAGAGGACATGCAAGGAACCTTTGTTAAATAGTTGAGGATATTACATTTATTGATTGAATAATACATTTGAGAATTACTTTGTGTATTTTGTTTTGTGAAATGTACTTTTTAGATAGTGCATATATAATACCAATCAAATTCATCCATAAATTTTTTTTAATAGCAATGAAAATTACTTTTTGTGTTGCGTTTTTAGAAACATACTTTGGGAGTGCCTTTATAATACCAGTCAAATTGATCCAGAGAAATTTGCTATGTGCATTGTGTTTGTTGAAATGTGCATTGTATTTTGTGAGGTTAAATTCATCCAGTGAAATTTGTCAATAGTAGAGAAATTTGTGAGGTCAAATTCATCCAAAGAAATTTACTATGTGCATTGTGATAAATTTATCCAGAGAAATTTGCCAGTAGCAGAGAAAATTACTTTATGCACTATGTTTTGTAAGGTCAAATTTATCTAGAGAAATTTGTGAGGTGAAATTCATCCAGAGAAATTTACTATGTGCATTGTGGCAAATTCATCTAGAGAAATTTGCCACTATCAGAGAAAATTACTTTCTGCACTATGTTTTGTGAGGTCAAATTCATTTAGAGAAATTTGTCAATAGTGTACTGTGTTTTGTGTGCTCAAATTCATCTAGAGAAATTTGTCAATAGTAGAGAAAATTACAATGTGCATTGTGTTTTTTGAATTTGATGATTGTTTCGTACCAACACAGTGCATTACAAATTACATGATCATATAGGCACCATTTTGGCACGATACGAGTTAAATTTTTCTGTGAAATTCTGGTAACTTCATACAAGAAAAATTTCTTTAAACAATTTTCTCTGTGTGGATTGTGTTGATAATCACCACTAAATATGCATTATAAAAAAAATATTTAACCATTGATAGTTATGAAATTTACATTAGGTAAAAAAATATATATACATATATGTCAAACAACATTATTTCTTCAATGGACGAAAAAAAAAAATTGAAAGGTCATTCTTAATTACATTGCGTACATTGTCTTCATTTCACTAGTATGCTTTCACTATTATACTTTCAGTTCTTCTTTTGGTGGTATTTCAATTGGTTCTGTCCATGACCGGCCAATTTCGGTCGCAAATCTCTCTATGATTTTCTGTCCTCGTGAACCTTACGTCTTGTTTTGACAATGTTGAACTGATAGGTTCATGGTTGCTATATTGTCTCATTATGTAGCAAATGAAGAGGCCACAATCCACACTGCATACAAATTATAGGTATAGTTAGTTTTAAGAAATATTCAAATTAGATTATCTTATTTATAGAGTTTCTGTTTCTTACTTTGTGCTTATGGTGTTTTGCTGCTTTTACATTTCATCATTTTTAGACAATGAAAACATAAAGATGTCAACATTAAATTCCAGAGAAATTTATAGACAACAAGAGAAAATGGAACATGACAAACACACACAAAGGAGAAAAGTGATGTGGCCGGAGAAAATTCAAGAATGGAACAAACTAAACATATACCAGAGAAAATTACACATGGCAAGCTAGGAGAAATTACATATATGCCAGAAAAAATTAACAAGGCAAGCTAGAGAAAATATGCATTCCATAATATAAAAATCCCAGAGAAATTTACAGACAACCAAAGAAAATAGATCATGACAGACACACACAAAGGAGAAAAATGATGTGGCCATAGAAAATTCAAGAATGGAACAAAATAAACATATCAGAGAAAATTACACATTGTAAGCCAGAAAATATTACATATATGCCAAAGAAAATTAAACAAGGCAAACTAGAGAAAATGTTCATTCTATAATATGAAAATGCCAGAGAAATTTATAGACAACCAGAGAAAATTGAACATAACAAACACACACAAATGAGAAAAGTGATGTGGCCAGAGAAAATTCAAGAATGGAACAAAATAAACATACTAGAGAAAATTACACATGGTAAGCTAGAGAAAATTAAACACGTGTGTATTCCATAATATGAAATGCCAGAGAAATTTACAAACAACTAGAGAAAATGGAACATAACAGAACCACACAAAAGAGAAAAGTGATGTGGCCATAGAAAATTTAAGAATGGAACAAAATAAACATACCAGAGAAAATTACATATATGACAGAAAAAATTAAACATGGCAAGTCAGAAAAAATATGAATTCCATAATATGAAAATGCCAGAGAAATTTACAGAAAATCAGAGAAAAATAGGGAATAAGCAGAAACAAATGGGAGAATAAACATGCCAGAGAAAATTCAAAGAAAATACATAGATTAAGCAAATACCAGAGAAATTCAAATGACAGAGAAATTTACAGACAAAATCACACAAACATCTTCAAGAATAAGTTCGAAACTTAGAGAAATAACATTTTTCAAATTCATGTAGGTTTTTATTACGAAATTGAAATCCTAATTAATTGAAGGCTAGTCAACTGTGTTTCGGAGAAAAACTAGTTGGATTGAAGAAAACTTACCAGAGTGATGATGAAAATCCTAATTTCGAACTGAAATGGCCTGAGATGAAGATGCAATGAGATGAAGATGAACTGAGATGACGATGAACAATGAAAACGGGTCAGAGAAATTTGTGAGGAACGAATTGAAAAGAGTTTGGCAGAAGATAATGAAACCGTAATGGCGACAGTGAAGATGATAGTGAAACCCTAATTCTCATGTTCTCTTGCTCATGAAAATGATTGGATGTTTGGAATGAATTGAGTCGTCGGAATGCAATGGAGTTGAGCGTTCTATGTTGATCTGTGAAGGGTATTTTGGTCCCCAAAAAAAAAAAAAAACGCGCCGGTTGTTAATGAGGGACCTGAGACATCATTCATATTTTTTGTGTCCTTTATGCTGTAAATTACTCTTATTAAGGATCTTAAAAAAAATTCCCCAAAAATAAATGTCTAAGATTTGACACTTAAAATAAAATAAATCTTAAAATTTTAAATTATTTCAAAGAAAATTAGTGAATGTTTAGATTAAAAACAAATACTAAGATTAGACTTTAAATTAACAAAATTAAAATTTTATTTTGTTAAAAAACTAAAATGTTGAGATTTTTTTTTAATTGTCTTGAAAATTTGTGTTCATAGCATTTGTATTTTGGGAAAATTAGTAAAACATCACTCTCTAACTTTGTATAATAGGAGAGGTCCAAAATATATTTTTATTAGCTAAGGTCTCTCAACATTTTTACAAAAAAAATTCGATTTATAATTTCTCTAGTATGATCACAAAGAAATTTTAAAAATTTTATGTGAAAATTGAAAATTTTCTGAGTCGGGATGAAATTTTTATGAGTCAGACAAAATTTCTCTTAATAGAAATTTCTCTATAGAAATATTGAGAGACTTTAACTATTATAAAAATATTATATATTTTTTATCTTAAAAAATCTTAATATCAAGAATTTAAAAAAAAAAATTCCGTGTATTTTTCTTTGGAATAATTTATTGGTGGAAAAAAATTCCTCTAGTAGAAATTATATAGGAGGCTGAGAAGAAGGTCAATGTTATTTTTAGGGTGCGTTTGTTTGGACGGATTGGATAAGGGAAGATTGTAATCCATCGGACTATTAGTCCTGGGATACATTGTTCCGGGACTATTTGGTTGGACTAAATTTGTATCCTATATTTGTTTAGTCATGGTATTAGATATCTGGATTGGACTATTTTTAGTTATCCAATGTTTGTTTGGGATATTATGGAGAATGATAAATGCTCAAATGACTATTTTATCCTTTTCAATTATTTACTAAGTAATAGCAATATTAAACATAACTTTAATATTTTAATTATTTTTAGCTAGATTAAATAAAAATTTATTTTATTTTATTTTATTTTTTGCACAATATTTTAATTTATTATTTTCAATTAAATTAAATTAAATTTATAAGTTATAATTTATATTTTTTATTTAATATATAATTTTAAATTAACGACAATAAAAAATAATTTTATTTAATATATAAATTAAATTTTCCACAACACAAAAAAATTTAATTTATAAGGCCATAATTTATAATTTATTATTTTTAAATAAATTTAATTTATAATTTATATTTTTTATTTAATATATAATTTTAAATTAACAACACTAAAAAAATAATTTAATTTAATATGTAAATTTAATTTTTTAACAACACTAAAAAAATTTAATTTATAAGGCCATAATTCATAATTTATTATTTTTAATTTAATTTTTTTATTTAATATATAATTTTAAATTAAGAACGCTAAAAAAATAATTTATAAATGTTTAAAAGACTATTTTATCCTTTTCTTATTGTTTGCTAAGTAATAACATGGAGGGTAAAATAGACATTTTACAAAATAATCTCATGGAGTATCAATCCCATGGTTTCTATCCTGTGACGCCCCAAAATTTGGGGACATCATAATAAGGTTTAAAACTTAAAATCAATTTTCTTAATTAAGGAACCTCATCAATGTTGCCACCAAATTTACTATCATCCATTAATTAACAACATCAAAACTAAAAAATTTTAAATTACAACTCCAGTCAAACTTAAAACTTTGTCTTAGTACACAAATAAAAAAAAAACTAGAGAGAAACTAGAAAACTCAGAAAAATGGCTCATGGAACCTTGGCACGCTTCAAGCTAATCAGGGCGGAATGTTGCCTTCCAACACCTCGGTGCTTCCTTCGGTTTCTTTGGTACCTGGTATGAAACGCCAGGGCAACGAGGATGCCAATGAGCGACGAGCTCAATAAGATATTATAACCCGAAATACCCACCCCGATAATAATACCCACAATGAATAATGCGTAGTAACAGAATAACATGTAGCATTTAATAAGCATGATAGGAATGCCATCAGTTGAAATAATAACAATAGATAATAAAAAAAATAAAAATGTCAAACAGAGGCAATATTTCATCATGAGGAAAATGCCCACTTTTTCCTTTCAAATTATCATAAATTTAGTTTATCAGATAAGTTTAAGTAACTCTCCGCGGAGCATTTTTTCCACTCAACCGCTAAGCAATGGCCACGGGCAATTCTGACTCCCACTTGGTCAAATATTCAAATGTTACTTACAGTAACTACCAATGATGCCCACGTACCAGGGTTACATACCCGAGTCGTGACATCACGGTCTGCTCCAAGGGAACGGTCTATGTTGTGACGCCCGTACCACCAACCTTATATTGCCTCTACACTGAATAAGAGCCGAAATACCTTCCCGTGCCATGTTAGGGTTCGCAACTCACTTGCGCAAGATTCTAAACCGGACTCACTCCATCACTTTTATATTTTAATGTATCATTGGTTAAATCCCGTGCCTCATTACTCATTAAGATATTCACAATAATTCAAAATTTAATTACCAATAATGTTATTCTAACTCATTAAAATCCAAACATAAAATATTACACATGTCACACAATAATAAACAATTATACAACATTTAAATAAACAATTTATTTAAATCATGGTATGAAGTAATAATTTAGATACCAAAAAAAAAAAGAAAGGAAATAAATCATAATTACATACATGCATGAACTTTTAATCCATAAAATTAGACTAGCACAATATTAAATAAACCACAATACACCCATACATGGATTACTAATTTACAATATTTGATGAATTAGACCAATACAATAACTGATTTTCATCCAACTAAATAATTGAAATGATGGTCTTGAATCTGTCCAGAAATTTTCAGGTTATACCTTAGGTAATAAAAATTATAAATAAATTATTTATACAGTTCTAAAATTCGTGAAAATGTACAGAATATTCAATAAATATGTTTAGGTCATTTTTCAGAAATCATTTTCCAAAAATAAATTATAAATAATTCTTAAACATTCCAAGAGTGTTTATGACACAGATTTGTCACATTTTCTTAAATTAATTTCATACTTAAATTTATAAATCAATTATATGATCTAAAAATTTATTATGAAACTAGACTTCTCAAATTTCATTTTTTGCTTAGAAATTACCAAATTTGGTTTAAAATAAAATTTTTAATGATTTTTCAAACACATAACAAAATCTGTCTATAGCTCCAGATTTGGTTAAAAATCTGTATAAATTCGTACAAGACTCAATAATTGTTGAAAATTTTTGTGGATAAACTAGACATCATTATCAACAACTTTGTGAAGAAATTATCTTCAAATTTTGAGTATAAAATTGTCTAAAATTTTGTACAACTTCCCAGCAGATTTAAAGGGCCAAAAACATCTTCAATAAATCTTTACTTGTTCTTCTTATAGCCAAATATGAAATTAATTCCTCAAATCTCTTAAAATTCATTGATGCATGTAAAGATGAAGTCCAAATTCATGAGGAATAACACAAATTAAACCCACTTGATAAATTTTCCAAATTAATTTATTAGTTCTTGACTTAATTCTTTTCCTTTCATTATATGTAGATTTACATACAATTGAATTATATTTGATCTTGATTTGAGATGTAAGGAAGGATTTACTACAAGATTAGAATTAGAAATCTTACCTAAAATTGTTGAATGATTGGAGTTTATCATAAATTCTTGAATCTTCTTTCTTTTCTTCAATTTCCAGCAAATTTAAAAGAATTGAACACTCTCTCTCTCTCTTAGCCGTGCGGTTCTCCAGCAGGGCACCTAATTAAGCCTTCACTCCAATCCAATGTTTCAACACACAAACACACACACACAAGCACCCTCTCATGTTGACACATAATGCACACTTGCACTTCTCTTCACCAACACAGCACACGTGCACTCTCTTTGAATGTCCAAGTCAGCACTCACATGCACACACACATCCACTAATTAGCACTCTTAGTTCTAGATTTTTCCAAAAATTTAATTTTTGTTTAGAATTGGTTTAATTAAGTATCATTTAATCTTAATAAATTTTAATGAACATATCATTAAATTAATTATGACTAATCATAAATCCCACATAATTTAATCAGTCTAATTTGACTTCCATTAGAGCCTAATTAAATATATTTAAATTTGTCAATTCGAATCAGATTTTTAGTCAGACTCCCATAAGGCTTCAAATATTAAATTGAATTTATTATCATTATTAAATTTGATTTCCCAAATCATTTAGGTCTTCAATTTCTGATCAGACTCAAATTTCCATCAATAAATTACATATTCGAATTGGACGCATCGTAATTAAATTTAATTTATAATAACCACAATTCTCAATTCTCATGACTTAATCAACTCTAATTAGGACCTAATTAATCGAATCTCAATTTTTCTAAACTGAATCGAATATTTAATTAATACTCCCAAATGGGTCCGTAATTAAAATTAAATCAATTAAACTTCTCAATTTTACTTCCTTAAGCCATTTGGACGTTCAATTTCTAATTCTAAAATAAATTCTTAATAAAATAATTTATAAATAACAAATATTAAACATCCACAAAATTATTATTTATTTATTTATTTATTTCCTTATTAGTGATTGAATTGGGTTAATTTAAGGGTAAATTACCAATAGGTCCTACTTTGGAGACTTATTACCCAATAGGTCCTACTTTGGAGACTTATTACCCAATAGGTCCTACTTTGGAGACTTATTACCCATTAAGTCCTATTTGATATAATTTATTAAGTGATAAAGATAAATTTATCAGTCTTTTTTTTTATGAATAATTTTATAGTGATAAATTTATCAGTCTCTTTGTTTTATGAATAAATTTTTAGTGATAAATTTATCACTCTCTTATTTTTATAGTATTAAATTTATTAGTTAGGACCTGTAGGTAAATAAGTCTAGTTAACAGGACTAATTGGTAAGTACCCCTTAATTTAAAACTAACTTTTACACTAATACATTTTTGAGATAGACTCTAGATAAAATTAATTAATTAATTAATTTATTTTCTTTTAAGAATAATAAAATGTGGGTTTTCACATATTCCACCTCCCCCCATGGGATAGGATTGTTCCATATTTGTGGGACTAATAGTCCGGGGAGACTATTAGTCCGGAGCAAAAAAAAAACGAAACAAACAATAGATTATTAGTCCGGTAGGATTGTGACGCCCCACTCCCGGGTCGTTAAATGCACTAAAATAGCCTAAAAATATAAGTTTGCTCCAAAAAATAATAATTACAAAATTGTCTCCAAATGTTACAATATCCTCCAAATATTCTATAGCACAAAATAAACAATATTACGACTATCTCCAAATTTAATAATTACAGTGGCGGGTCCCAAATCTCTGTATTAATCAATCTTTTTAATCTCAATTTTAAGCTCCGCTAAAATCTGCTCCGCACCTGAAAAATAAATTAATTCGGGAAGTATACAATACGACAGGAATACAAGGCTTGGATACAGAATAAATTAACAGGAACCCAACAATTTGTGACACTAAATCAACAATATGATAATCAACCAATTTACCAAATTGCACAACAAAGCAACAATAATTTATCTAGACCAAATACCCAGTCCTACTCAGTACATGACCAGTGAATAAATTCATTTATTCATCCACCTCACCCAAGCTCCACGCTTATCTGGGCATATTGGTGTAAACAATTAATAAGATTCACTCGGCCCATGTACGAAATATTTCTATGTCATTCAGTCAGATAAATCGCCATTTAACATAGAATATTTGTAGAGAATTTTACCAAATGATCAGAATATCAACGATTCAATAACAATTGATTTTACGAAATCTATTAATAACCACATTAATCAAGTGGATTACAAATTAAGGATAATTAAAAATAGAGAACTCTTTGCAAAGAGATTTAAATAGAGCATATTATATACAATCCGAATTTACTTCAAAATAATTAATGCCATCACCATAAATCTGAAATTGCTTCATGAATCTCCAAAAATAACTCTGATTAAACTCTTGTAAAATTACTAACTCTCAAAAAAATACTCATTTTCACTCTAAACACTCCCATATTTAAACTTAAAATTTTGATCACAAATAAATTAAGAAAAAAACAATCTGGAGAGAGAACCGAAAATAGGAGAGATAGAGATCAAACTAAAAGGGACGGATGAACACAAGGTGAAAAGTGGCTCCATTTATAAGAGAAACAAAAGGGTGGTTTGGTGTGCTAAGTTGGGGAAAACATGGGCTGTTGCCCACGGTTTTGGTATATTTTATTTATTTATTTATTTTTTCTTTTTGTTTCTTTTTTTTTTCATGGGGAATTGGGAAAAATTAACTTATTATTATATCAGAATAAATAATAATATGATAGATATAAAAGGGATGAGATAAATACAAATAAATAATTTAAAATTTAAATTCTTATCTAAAAATCTCATCACTAAATTATCATAATAAACCACCAATACCATTCACTAAATAATAATACTTAAAAAATACGGGGTGTCACAAGGATTAAGAGTCCAATTCCACCTCCTAATTCTTTAAAACAAACACACCCTTAAATCCTAAGAATGGTCTCATCCATGGGTTGTAGTTATCAGTGAAGAAAAGTCAGTTGAGACTTCACTATGCCTCTCTGTTTGAGAAGTGGGTTGACTTTTTGACTTTTTAGTCTTTTTTTACTATTTTAGTCATGGTTAAAAAGCTTAGTTTGGGAAGAATTTTTTGACTTTTTTTGTGAGAGAAGAGTGTAATGATTATGGGTTAGATGTGATGCTTTGTTTGTTGTGACTAAAATAGCCAAAAAAGCTCTTGCCAAACGGAGCCATATGGTATATTTGATTCGACGGACTGAATAAGGGGATTAGAATTTATCGGATTTAAATTCTGAGATTGTGAATCTCTCGGATTATTTAGTTGGATTGGATGTGCGTCCCGTGTTTGTTTTCACATGTGATTAGATGTCTAGAAATAATTATTTTTAGTGAATATAATGTTTGGTTGGGCGGACTGAATAAAGATAAATGTTCAAAAGATTATTTTACCTTTATAATTTATAATTTATATTTTTTATTTAATATATAATTTTGAATTTATAATCTATAATTTATAATTTAACAATACTAAATTTTTTTAATTTATAAGGCCATAATTTTTAATTTATTATTTTTAATTAAATTAAATTTATAATTTATATTTTTTATTTAATATATAATTTTAAATTAGCAACACTAAAAAAATAATTATATTTAATATATAAATTAAATTTTTAAACAACACTAAAAAAAATTAATTTATAAGCCAGAATTTTTAATTTATTATTTTTAATTAAATTAAATTTATAATTTATAATTTAATATATAATTTTAAATTAACAACACTAAAAAAATAATTTATAAATGTTCAAAAACTATTTTACCTTTTTTTCAATTGTGTACTAAGTAATAGTATGAGGGTAAAATAGACATTTCTTACATTAGTCTCATGGGATACCAATTCCATGAAAATAATCCTACCCCTCTCCCCAAGATTGTTTAGTCCCTCATACGAGGGATATGGAGTCTGACCGGATTCCATGTCTGGCGGACTAAAAATCCAATCAAACGATGGACATTCCCCTCCATGGGATAAGCAATCCGCACAGTAAATAATCCCCCCAATCAAACACACCCGCTTTTGGACTTTTGAAGTCCGCTTTTGGACATGAGTTAAAAGTCACTTCTCAATTTTTAATACATTTTGGATCACATTATTTTTTATATTTTTTATACATTTAAAAAAATTTAAAAAAAATTAAAAAATTAATTTTTAACCATTTTCTCAAAACATCGTGACAATCGTAGGCCTCTCTCTTTAAAAAATGATTTAGATAAGAAGGCCTCCCAAATAATGTTATTGTTTTTGTCATTAAAAAACAATTTTATTAAAAGAATTTAGTTTTGGAATTTTTAGAAATATTGTTGTGAATTTTTAAATTTTCTATTTTTTTAGACTTTTAAATATATTAATAATTTTTTTTTTTACTTTTAAATTCACTAATTTAGATGTACTTACAAAAATATTTTCAAAATTCACTAAATATAAAAAAATTGAAAAAAAAAATACATTCCACTACTTTTTGTATTTAATGAATGTTTTAAAGATTTATTCACAAATACTTTTTTTTTTTACTAAATACATCTAGATTGTGTATCTAAAAAAATAAAAAGTAAAAATATTAACTAAAAATTTAAAAAAAATATGAATTAACAATTCAAAAAATGTTCTTGAATAGAATACTAAAAACTAAACGGTACCACAAGATTTTTTTTTATTTTTTTTATTTCTTTTAAAAAGCACACACGCAAATTAAAACAAAAGACGCAATACATATGTATAATATGTATCATTATATTACAAGAGTTTGGGGTTCTTATTCTCTAACTGAACATAACTCTTCAAACAACTTAAAAGAAACTATTTCAACACGACACAGAAATACATAATAGAGAACTAACTCAAACAAGAACACATTTTGGTTCAAGCATAGACATTTGGGTTTGCGAGCAGATATTCTTCGATAACCTTGAACATTCCCATGGCCTTGTCCTTTCCGGCGGTCAGTTCCTCTACTTTGAGCTCAGTGTCACCCTTAGCATAATAGTAAGTTGTGCTTGTTACCTTGCTCCCGCCATCAGCAGTAGCCTCAAACTTAACCTCATAAGACAGAGATTCTAGCTTGCCACCCAACGCATCGCCTTCAATCATAGTGTACTTGCACTGATAGTTCTCGATGTCAAGTGAATCAATCTTATGCTTCAAGCATTTCATGTGGCTCCCTATCACAAACAAACAAACAATCATTGTTATTGCACTCGTTTTTTAAGCCTAAACACTTCTTTTAGTATCCCAACTATAATGACCAATTTATAGAAAAAGTGTAGAATTTGAAAAGTATTGAGAAATATACCTTCATGGAAGTTGGTTTGCTTGATGCTTCCAGGACCGCCATTGCCTTGAACGTACTCGATGCTCTTGATGGATTGAGGGAGAAGCTTAGGGACGAGATTGTGGGAGTCAAGAATCAATGCCTGGAACATCCTATTGGGTGGTACTGAGGTGGTGAACTCTTGGGTATAAGTGGTGACACCCATTTTTCTTTTAGGCTATTTGAAGAAAGGAAGGAAGGAATGAATTGTTGTAGCAAATGCTATAATCAGTTGGTTGCGGCTGATGAATAAGTGCGTTAAGAGAATGGGTATTTATAGACTAGATAGGATCAAGGCATCGTTTGGCATAATACAAATATTCTTCTACTAATCCTCTAATTATAATATTTAACAACGCCATCCATTGTAGAATGATAATATTAGATCTCTCTATGGGAGGGGGATGTGGCCTTGATGCATTATTTCATTATCCATATATTGAGTAGCCTTCTAAGATGATTGACCGTTTACTTCTTGTTCTTATTTTTAATTTCTAAAGTTTATACTGATAATAAGGCCTGCCTTTCTATTAGCTTATTCATCATCATCATCAGTTTAAGCCTCACTGTCACTTTCTTAACATAAGATGGGAGCTATCAAATTGGATCTAACATTGGGTCAAACATAAAACCGTTTCGGTGGTGAAACTCAAAAAATTTCAACCATTCATCAAGGAATAAAAAAGGGCAAATTACTTTGGTGCTTGCATTATTTTGGTTCTTATAATTTTAATTATATCAATTTTGATTATGAATTTTTTAATTTTATTTCAAATTAATCCAATTGTTTCCAAATGTCAGATTTTTATGGTAAATTCGAATATGAGCAACGTGTGTCATACTTTTAGAAGTAAAATGATAAACTTGATCAATTCAGGGACTTAGCCCTCATTTGGCATGTGAGTTGAAGGGTTACCAGACTAAAATAGTTACAAAAAGACAAAATAAACTAAAAAATTAATAAGATAAAATGTCATACCCAAACCTCAATCATTTCACTATTTTCTTTTACAAAAATCAAAAAAATCAAAAAGTACATCCCAAACGAGATTTCTTAGTCTCAGGCTAAAATAGTCAAAAAGACAACTTACATCCCAAATGAAGCCTAATCTCAATCAATTTAATGAATATTTTTTTGTCAAAAATCCTAATGACATTATCAAATAGGCTAAATTGATACAAAATTTAAAATTAAGTGTAAAAAGTAAGCCAATTAAAATTGTAAGGATTAAAATGATAGAGTAACAAAATATAGAGACTATTAATATAATTTATTCAATGAAAAATAGGGGAAGTGGGCTCATAATCTTGTGCAAAACCAAGGGAGAGAATGAGTTTGAACTTTTCAAATTTGGACCAACGATTTAGATTTCTTTAATGGTGGCAATATTTTTATCTAACCCCATTAACTGGCTTAAACAAGTTCTCTGACGAAACAAGTTATGGAGGAGTGGATGAACCGTCCCTTATATTTTTGGATTATTTTGCAAGTGTTTTTATGGTTTGGATACCATTTTTAAGAATGTTTGTGTATGTCAGCAGCATGTTCCCCCAAATCTTTAACAAAAATGTTATTATTATAATCTAAGACTAAGGTAACAGTAGAACTGTTAATCTAAGAATCTCTCTTTGTTTTATGTAAAATTATTTTTTTCCAAATCATCTATACTATCATATAAAATAAAGATCGGAACAGATGCCTTAAAAAATTTATTTTTCTTTATGCTTAGTGAAATTTTGTATTTCTAAGATAGCTTTCACCATTTCTTAAAATTCCATTCATAATCTCTTAACCAGCATAGAAATTAATTCATAAAATAATATCTATTAATAATTACAATTTCGCTTTTAAATTTTTATTTATTTACATATTACAAAAATAATATTTTATTTATTTACATGAATATATTCATGTATGAGAGCTTTTTTGATAGATCCTCTTTCTAAAAGTTTTATTCCATCTAACCCATATTCTTTTTTGACAAGAAATGTGAAATCTTCAATCTTATTTGATATAGAGATACTACATCAGTATTTATACAAAAAATCTAACTAATCTAACCAACATTCACACACTCTATACATACAAATATTATTCTAATTGAATTAGTTAAACTGAGAAATTATCCTCTGTTAATGTTGTGATGCTGCTGCACTTGCTGTGGAGCTCTTGCTGTGTTGCTGCACTTATCTACACTGGTTGCACTTTCTGCACTGTGGTCTTGAGCTATACTCTTATCATTTTTGACTATTTCATTAGATCCTATATGAAGTAAGAAGACCAAAATACCCCCAATCTCTCATGTCCCCTATTAATGTTGATATTTAAAGTTGATTGTCATTATATTTTGGTAGTTCCCATGCATTAGGATGTTGACTGTCATTATATTCATATTAATTTGAAATGAATTTTGTTATTATGTTGTCAATTACATGATGTGAATATTCACATCATGTAATTGAAATGAATATTCACATTAATTTGAAATAAATTTTTATTATTGTGTTGTCAATTACATGATGTGAATATTCATACTAAAACATACGAATGTGAACGTTCACATTCGTTCATATTTGTGGCATTGTGGTAAGGCCTTGGGGTTTAAGCCCCAAGGTCACAAGTTCAATTCCCCCCTTGGGCCAATCTCCTGGGCGAAGCACTGTTGGTTAGGAGGTTGGACCTCAAGGATGCCTAATCAGCTACTTGGTGTGGGTTTAATGCTCCCCCGGCTGTGCGAGTCCTGACTTCATCGAAGCTTGCCTTGGGAGGTCGGGACAAGCTTCCAGGTTATAGTCTCTTACTCGGAACGGACAACAGGACACCCTGGTGATCTCCTCATGGGGCGCTGCCTTGGACCTGCGGGACAAGCTTCCAGGTTATAGTCTCTTACTCGGAACGGACAACAGGACATCCTGGTGATTTCCTCATGGGGCGCTGCCTTGGACCTGCGGGAGGGTGGGAGGATTTCCCTGTAACAAAAAAAAAAAAAAAGTTTCACATATTGTGAACCTTCACATCATCATATTAAACGAGAGAATTCTTTTTTGAAAAATGTTGCGAACGTTCACATCAGATGAGAGATAATATTCACATTATTTTTAATATATTGTCTATTAAAAATATATTCACATCAGATGAGAGAGAATGTTCACATTATTTTTAATGTGTTGTCAATTAAAAATATATTCACATTATATAATAATATAAAATAATAACATAAATGTTATTTAATTTGTGTATGAAATTTCCTATACCTTGGTCTTTTCTCTTTTCTCTCATCTCCCAACATTAAATATCAATATTAAATATAAGGGCATAAGAGTCTAGGAAAAGAGTATAAATCAAGAAAAAAAAACTTTATGGAATAAAAGTATAAATATATGAGATTAAGTGTGTTAAAAAATTCCTTCATACACTTCTTAGATTAGAAAACTTCTAAATAAGATTTATCAAAAAAAATCTTTTTATGTATTTGCGTGAGTAGAAAACGCTAGTTATATAAATAAAACTTTGTCACCAAACAACAAAATATTTAACTTTTACAACAATGCTACAATCTCAAATAAATAAATAAATAGACCATAAAAATATTAATAATCAATATAATGTGACCTCACAAAAAAGACTTTAATCTATATCATAAATCTAAAATTCTAATTAAAATTTTGATATCTTTTCTGACATCATACAGTTTATTAGGGAAAATTGGCCTAAGGTCCCTCTCTCACTTTTCGTAATGGAAGAAATCCACAAAATTATTTTTTAATGTCTAAGGTCCCTAAACATATATCAGAGAAATTTCAATCCTTTATACAATCTTCATCATCTGACCCATTCCATTTCTCAACCAGAATAGCCCTAGCTTGCTCGCAAAGCATCTTGACCTCAGCTTCCGTTAGAGGCTTGAACTCCATCAAGTGATCGATTTGCCGATCCAGATCCGCGTGCGAAGGCATTCTCTCTCCGATCTGAAACACCGATCGATTAGAGATTGAAGATCGAAGCAAAAAGTAAAGGATTAATTGATTCCTACCTATCAATCAGAAATCACGAAATTAGGGTTTCTCTTTTCGATGGGGTTTTTGAATCCTCGGATCGTGGGTCCAATCCCTTCGTTCATCGGAGATCTCCCGAATCTCGAGGTCTTGCAGATTTGGGAGAACAATTTCACGTTGGAGCTGCCGACGAACCTTGGCCGTAATGGAAAGCTGTTGAGGCTTGACGTCTACCCTGAACCTTACCGACAGTTTATCTTTTGACCTTTCTGATTCTGGCTTCCTCTAGTTTCTGCAACACAGGTGCGTAAGTTGCCCACAAGTGGCCAGTCTAAGCTGAAGGTGGAAGATGTTCATACTGCAAACAAGTCTTTGGTAGAAAGAATACGATCTGCTCTAGATTTTGATGAAGCGAAGTACAATGCATTTAAGGATATATCAGGAGAATATCGACAGGGCTTGATGGATGCAGAGACTTATGTAGGTTACGTGAATCAGTTTGGCTTGTCACATCTTGTTATTGAGTTGGGTGGACTCTGTCCTGATGCTGAGAAGCAGAGAGCACTTGTTGAGACCTATGATGCAACTTTGCGAAACAATGGCCTACAAGAAAAGTTTTGGAGCAAGGACAGCTCACATATGAAAGATGGTAATGGTTCCAAGAAGGTAAAGGGAAGTGCTTAGATGCTGAAGACACTCAATATTGGTGAAGTCAATTTTCTCTGGCTTGGAAAGTCCAAAATCTATCAATTTTTTCTGATTTGAAAATTGGTCAAACTTTTTCAGAGAAATTCTTTGAAAGTCCAGAATTTCTTTGGACTAATTTTCTCTGACCTGAAGAAAGCTTCATTATTGTTATTTATTTATTTGACCTGAAGAAAGCTATATGATTGAAAATACAGCTTTTATATCTAGTTCGATTCTTAAAAAATACTTATTTGTATTTCTGTTTTCTTAGAAAAGAGCCTTCTAGCTATGACTTTGAAGCAACATAGAATTTTTGCTCACTCAATACCTGCATGTATGTATCCTACACTTGCCATAATTTAAGTGTGTATGTAAGGGTATGTGTATGCTTGTGTATAAATGTAGTACCATGAAAATATTCTTCTGTTTATTACCTTTAAAAAAATAGTTAATATTTTAATGGTAAAAAACACACTGCTTCATCAAAAAAAAAAAAAAAATTTCCCGAACTGTCAGCAGCAACAATGGTGAAGGATCAAACCCACGACAGAGAAATTTGAAATTTCTTTGGAGTCCATAAAAGGCTAAGGAAATTTCTCTGGCAGTGTCCATGAAAGGCTAAGGAGGCAGAGAAATTTTGAATTTCTCTGGACCAATTTTCTCTGACTTGAATTTTCTCTGGACCAATTTTCTCTGGATTGATGTTGAGGGACCTTAAACATCATGAAAATATTTGATGTCCTTTATACTATAAAATCATAATATCAGGGATCTTAAAAAAAATACCCCGTTTTTCTAACTTTTATTATAATAGACATGTTTTACTTTGTAAAATCTAATAATATTTCTTCGGAAAAGTAGATGTCGGGAATATGGTAGCTTGCACAAAATTTCGAGAAAATGATGGTCAATTGGTATATAATGGGGTGTTTTGAGAAGATTGTTAAAAGTTAATTTTTTTTTTTTTTTTTTGACTTTTTTTGACTGTTTCATATGAGAGGTGATGTGACTCAAAATGGATTAAAATGTAGTTTTTGATTTTTTTGGCATGTTGCCAAAACAGACCATCCGATAAAATTAATGGGTAGTGTACGATGAAAGACTAGAAATACTTAAAATTTTATTAAAAAAAAAAATTATAATATATACTCCAAAAATAACGAGCATATCATATGTTCAATTATGATTTTTTATAATTTTTTATTATGATTTATGGATATATTAATTATAATTTATTAAGATTATTATTTTAATTATGATAGAGGCCAATTGTGTAGGGTACTCCCCTACACTACAAGAAAACTGGATATATGAGACGGAACTACACATGCCGTCGCAAATACTCTCATTTTTTGAGACGGCAAATAGTGCCGTTGCAAATGCTCTGCTTTTTTGAAACGGCAAATGGTGCCGTCGCAAATACTCTGCTTTTTTGAGACGGCATTTTCTGTCGTCGCAAAAAGTGGCTTTCGTGTTTTTTTTTAGTGAATATTTTTAAAATTTTAAATATTTTTTTTAGATGTACTTTACTTAAATGTATCTAAAAAATAAAAAATTTATGAAAAAATATTTTTAAAAATTAATAAATACATAAAAATACAAAAAAAAAATGTATTGAATTATTGTATTTTTTTTATTGTATTTTTGGTATTTTGTGAATTTTTAAAAGATTGTTTTTACAATTTTTTTAATTTTTAGGTGTATTTATGTTAGATGTATCTAAAAATGTTAAAAAATACTTAAAATATTAAAAAAAATCAGTAAAAACAATATAACACGAAAAACAAGAAAGTATAATTTTCTCAAAAGAGTTTTTGGAAAACTCTAACCTAGCATAGTGATTGTGGTTTTGAGATAGCTTCATATATATACAGTCACAAAATGGTTTGAATAAATTCAACGGTATTTTTCTGTCGCAAAAAAATTTTAAAAAAACAATGTCGTCTTACTCTTTTGATATAACATTTCTCTTTTCATTCATTTTTTCATCTTCCTGTCTCTCTGTCTCTATCTCTCTCTCTTTTTATGTCTGTCTGTTTCTTTTTCTCTCATTTTTTCTCTGTGTCTCTCGCCTATCTCTCTTTTCTCTATCTCTCTCATCTATTTTTTCTCTCTTATCTCTATCTCTCTCATTTCTTTTTTTTTTTTTTTTTCTCTCTCTCTCTTATCTTTCTATCTCTCTCGCTCATTTCTCTTTTCTTTCTGTTTCTCTCTTTTTTTTGTGTCTCTCTCTCACTCATCTCTTTTCGCTCAATTTCTCTCTTTTTTTGTCTATCTCTCGCTCATCTCTTGTTTCTCTCTCTTTTTCTATCTTTCCATCTCTCTCTCTATCTCTTTTTCTGTCTATCTCTCTCTTTCTGTCTCTCTCTCACTCATCACTCTTCTCTCTCTCTCTGTGTCTACTTGTCTATTTGTCTATTTCTCCCTCACTATGTTCGCCTTGCTCACTCTCTTACTCCCATCTTCTTTATTTATCGAGCTCCTTCTTGATTTATCGATCCACTATAAGAAAATACACTTTTAGCAACCACTTTGTCTATCTCTCTCTCTCGCTCATCACTCTATCTCTGTCTCTCTCTATCTCTCTTCTTTATCTGTCTCTCACAAAATTAAAATATTTTTAAAATATTTAAATATATAAATATTTAAAATATTTAAAAAATCAATTTGAATTAAGTTTTGAACAGAGTTTTGAATTATCTGTCTTCTTTATTTATTGAGCTCCCTATCAATTTATCGATCCACTTTGTCTCTTTCTCGCTCATTACTTTATCTCTCTATCTCTTTTCTCTATTCGTCTCTCACTCATCTCTCTCTCTCACCACCCATCTTCTCTACCACATTTACCACTACTGCAAATGCCATTCAACTACCACCACTCTTCTCTTTCTCTCTTTCACTCATCACTCTTCTTTCTCTGTCTGTTTGTCTATCTATCTGTTTGTCTGTCTGTCTGTGTGTCTTTCGTTCATCTTTCTTCTCTCTATCTCTCTCATTTGTCTTCTCTCTATGTCTCTCTCGCTCATCTCTCTTCTCTCTATCTCTCTCATCTATTTTCTCTTTCTGTCTCTCTCGCTCATCTCTCTTTTCTCTCTCTCTGTCTCTGTCTCTCTTGCTCATCTCTCTTCTCTCTATCTCTCTATTTTTCTATTCTCTCTATCGTTCATCTCTTTTCGCTATCTTTCTATATGTCTCACTCATCTCTTGTTTCTCTCTATTTTTCTGTATGTCTCTCTCTATCTATTTCTCTCTCTGTCTCTCTCTATATCTCTTTCTCTCTTTATCTCTCTCTCACTTATCACTCTTCTCTCTTTCTTTCTCTCTCTCTCTATGTCTGTTTGTTTGTCTCTCACTCTTCTCTCTCTCTCTCTCTCTCTCTCTCTTTCTCTTTCTCTCTATGTGTCTGTTTGTCTGTTTGTCTCTCTCCCCCATTGTGTTCACATTGCTCATTCTCTCCCTCACCACCCATCTCTTATCCACTTTTAGCGACCACTTTGTCTCTCTCTCGCTCATCACTCTGTCTGTTTGTCTGTCTGTCTGTCTGTCTCTCTCTCTCTCTCTCTCCTCTATTTGTCTCTCACTCATTTCTCTCTCTCACCACACATCTCCTCTACCACCTTCACCACTACTGCAAACACCATTCCACCACCACTATTACTTCTACTGTCGCCACTTCACCTCTACGATTACCATTACTACTACAATCGCCACCACTCCACTACAATCACTACCATTTCAGGAGTACTTTACATATTTCAGACAACCTACAGAACTAGAGATCCTGTTTTTTATTTTATTTTATTTTTTTGGTTTTGTTCTCTCACTCTCTCTCCGTCATTGAAACCATTCACTCTGAAGGAGTTCACTTCTTTATGTATTTTTCTGCAGTGTCTATTTCTATCGTATTTTTAACAAGTTACTTCTTTATGTATCTTATGTAGTGTCTATTTCTTTTTGTATTTTTAACAACAAACAATAGTAAAGCACATTCTGATAACATTCTTGTTCATTGAATCCTTGGTTTCAACTCTAGTACATTAGAGAAGGCTAATATGATGAATACAATGCACAAATTTATTTTTTGGTTTGGTAACTTTAAACTTACTCATCATCTAATGTTGATCAACAACAGAGATACATGTTTTTGGTAATCTTTATCATTAATTGGTTGTTGGAAAGCTCTACTTCTGATAATGGATTTTTTTGTTGTAGTGAAGCTAAGGATATTTCAGGGTTCATGAAGTATTGATAGTCAAAGGAGATTCAAACTACAAAAATATTACTGGAATAAAAAATTATAAGTAGTTACAACTCAAAATATTTCAATAGAAAATCTTAGATGAGTAGGTCATATTCCTAAATCCATGTACCAAATAAACTTGTATTGCCGGCCCAACAAGATAATTCCTTGCTCATCTAAACAGTGTCCATGGTTTAGAAAGACATAGGGACCAAGTTTGGCTTATTATTAGAATAAAAAGCTTTGTAAGCTACTTATTTCACATGGTTGCTTGGGATCTGTACAGGATGAAGCTTGGACATTGTTAATTCTAATAGCAATTGCTCTTTTATGTTGAGATGATGTTTCTGTTTTATCATTTTTATGGCTCTGTAATCTTTGGGTTGGTGAAATCTTTGATGGTTGCATCAATGGTCATATTTCACTTATCCTCCCCTAGGTTTTAGAAATACAGCCTTACATTCTTTCGTATTTTCCTGTTGTTAAGAATGACCAAAACTTTTGTTTACTACTCGAGTCAAATAATTATTTTGTCCATTGATTGAATACTTTTTAGGGTTAATTACACCAACCTCCCCTGAGGTTTCTGACAATTATGGAGACTTCCTTTGTGGTTTTTAAAATCTCACCACAATTACACATAACCATTCTTTATTTGCCTTCCTCGTCTTTGTGGCCAAACATTCTGAAGCCACTAGACCACTGCCACTCTCTCCATTTGTCTTTGTTTCTACCAACTAAGCGACTTTACTGCTGAACACACGTTAATCACCATCACCCACAATTAGCTAATGACATTCATACAAATATGCATGCAAAATAAGGATTGCTTGACTTTTGGTCTTTGTTAATGACATAACCAAAATTTGGATCTCTTTTTAGAGAGAGAAAGAAAAACCAATTATTCAGGGTATCTGTTTTTGGGTTTGCATTACTGTGAGGGAGAGAAAAATGTTAAAAGTCTCTTTTTGGTAGTTTAATTTCTTTCATCTGTACAAACAATTGAATAATATATAGGCAAGCTCATAGTGTCCATGTTCTATCTTGTTTTGAATAAATCTGACTATTGAATCAACCACTACTTTGAAGAGTTTTTGGTTGGAGAGGGGGGGATTAGCAGTATGATTATCTTTTGACATATTTAAATGCTGACGTATATGAATGAGACAAAATGCAGTAGGCCACAGTTTTGGTAGGGATTACAAAGTTACCAGATATAGGTTGTTCAATTGAAAATGTAGTAGGTCACAGTTTTGGTAATATTGATTTCATTAGGAGCTTAATTGTGTTAGTTATAGTATTGTGTTGGTTATGGTATAAAATTTACACTTTATTTCAGATGAAAAAGTTATTTAACATGTAATATATGTTTTTCATTCCCATTCTGCCACTGACCTAACGTGTTATATATGCTAAATTTGTGCAATCTGCAGTGCTTATTAGTGAAGGGATGGAAGGGAACAAGCTGGAGTTTCCCCCGCGGGAAAAAGAACAAAGATGAGGAAGACCACACGTGTGCTGTCAGAGAAGTAATTATTAATGTTTCTTATGCTATTCTTAAATGTGACATGTTTACAGTAATTAGCAATTCGTGTCAAACACTAGTTTTTGTAACCAGTGGTCAGAAAGAGTTCAACTTGATTAAGTTGATGTAAAAACTAAAATTTTCCCACTAATTCAAAGTGAGAAACAATGTGTCCGGCATAACTTTCTTTAATCGATAAGAAGCCAGACCATCTTTGTGGAGCTTGTTTTCCACTGTGTCTTTGGTGTTAGAATAACTTCGGAATCATTCTCTGTTAGATGAGTTCCTTATTTCCCCTATTGAAGATCAAATATATTTTTACATTTTGTGGTCCACTGTCTTTCATTCACCCCGCTGTACGTGGAATTTGGTGTTGATCAAACCTTTAAAAAGAGAATTGCAGTTAAGAACCAAGGAGTATTAGCCAACCATAATTTTCCTGATAGAATATGTCGTTGACTGCTAAACATCTCAAAAAACTTCATACTACTTGGTTGCCAAAAAAAGCATTTGTGTGCATAGATTTTGATGCTGCTTTCTAACTTATTTTGCATTTAATGACAGGTCCTTGAGGAAACAGGTTTTGATGTTTCAAAATTCTTAAACAATGATGAGTACATCGAGATGATATTTGGACAGTAGAGGGTGCGGCTCTACATAGTTGCTGGAGTGAAAGATGATACAGCATTTGCCCCCCTCACCAAAAAAGAGATCAGTGTATGTGGTCTCTCTCCGTCTAAAATTGTCCAGACTTCTTGCGTATTATTTTCTTCTCAAGAGAGAAATTTCTCCTGAAGTGCTAATTTAGTATTGTTATGTGAAAATTTTATTGTGGAGTACAAGGGCTTTTTTGTTTCTTTAGGATTTAGGATTGTTTCAGTTTAAAATTTTCAACCCGACTTTATCCCATGTTGGGTTTGTTTTTATGTTTTGGGTAGCTTGACTCAAACTAAGGCGAGCACCATGTATACTTTCTCAAATATTATTGGTTGGCCATAAGTTGGACAAAATAGATCTGAAGCTCAGTGTCAAACCTGCCTATAAGATACAACTTGACCAAGAATATCTTATCTTATTCATCCAGAAAGGGAAGTCAAAGTGATAGCTGCTTCTTATTGTCGTTTTTTACCCCTTCTTCATACATAAAACTTGAGTAGATCAAACTAGTAGCACTGCAGCTTATGTCTCATTATGTTGCCTTTCCTTCTTCAGACAAGAGATCAATTTGCCTCCTTTAGTTGAAACTTATTAGACTACAGGATGCAAGTTTCTAGCCTATTCTGACTGTATATTACAATAAGAGTTTATTACACTATTTTGGACTACATTGAATTCCATTATTATTGTTATTATTATTATTATTTTTTGTGAGCAGGGAAAGCTTTGGTTTCTTCAATTGAGAGATATGCAGTTGTTCTTGATGACAACGTAAGTATTCTTTCCACAGTCTTCATTACTAGTGTTTAAATAGTTGGTTTCTCCAAAAGATTATAATTTGCAACTGTTATCTATTTATTTGTAGGTCAAAAGGATAAATTTTGCCGAGGGGAAGATTTGATTCTAGAAGTAAGGAATTTGCAGCTTGATTTTTGAAATAGGCTCAAAATTGAAATCTTGTTGGAAATTTTTTATTTTTTTATTTTTTGTAAGAGCATTTAAATATCCAATGTGCTGATTGGTGAATTTTAGATTTTATTTTATTATTTTATTTTTTTTAGGATTGGGGTGAATTTTATAATTTAAATATGCTTTTATGAACATGTACAGTTTAATTGTTCCTTGTAAAATATTGAATTTGATGGTTTTATCAATTTTTATTTTTATTTTCTGTTATGATGTTTTTGTGAATGAAATATAAATAATCAGCTCTTAGAGAGTGAGAGACGGCACCACCGTCGGAAAAAATAGAAAATTTTAATATTTTTATTAATTTTGTTATAGGTTACTTTTTGCGACGACATTATACTGTTACAAAAAATAGAAAATTTATTATTTTTTAATATTTTTTGCGACGGTATTACACTGTCGCAAAAAATAAAAAATTTCATATTTTTTATACTTTTTGTGACGGCACTACACCGTCGCAAAAAATAGTGTTTTTTTAAAAAAAAGACTATTAGCGACGGTATTTTTGTTGTCTCAAATAACATTTTTAGCGACGGTAAAATAGGGCCGTCGCAAAAAAGTGAAGAAATTTCAAACGTTATTAGCGACTGCACGGTGCCGTCGCAAAAAGACAAAAATGCCGTTGCAAAACATTAGCGACGGCACTTGCCGTCGCAAAAACTCTTTTGCAACCCCTCCATTTGCGACCCCCCTTTTGCCGTCGCAAAAAGTCATTTTGTCGTCGCAAAAAGTATTAGCGACGGCATTAAGAGTATTAGCAACGGTATTTTACCATCGCAAAAAGTCAATTTTTTTGTAGTGCTAACACCGAAGAATTTTTCGAGTAGCAGGCTAAGAGAAATTAATGTGGAAGTTTGGGTTTACAATCATAATAAATTAGCAAGGAAGTTTTGATTTTTATTGTAATATCATTAACTCAATCACAATATTACAATAGAATTTAATAAATTATAATCATAATAATAAAAATCAAATACAATACACATTTTATAATTTAAAAAAAAAAAAAAAACTCTTAAAACGGAGAGAGAAATGACAATAAATACATGACAAAATAAAATTCACATGCAAGTTAAAAATTCGAACTATAGACCTACTTACTAAACAAGCTAATCCCGTTGATTAAAAATAAATAGAACTTATACACTGTTGTTTTAAATTGTTTTTATATACTCGTATTCATGGAGTTTATGTCAAATGTAGGGGTAAAAATATTTTTTATAAAAACATGGTTGTTTCGCTTAATATAGTCAGTACAGTGTTTTCAATTAAATTGACATTGTACTTGTAATTCATATTGTTGCATTTTTTAATAAATACTGGGCAATTATAGAGAGTTTTTTTGGAAAGATAGTTAAAAGTCAAATTTTGATTTTTAATTTATTTTGAGTCACATCACTTCTTTATTTTTTTTCATACATTTAAAAAAAAAAAAACTTAAAAAAAATCAAAAAATAAGTTTTTAACCAACTTTAAAAACATTTTTCCATTGATTATAGAAAGTCCATAGAAAAAATATCAAAAGCACAAACAATCAACAATGACAATAGAACAACAATGCTGATGTATAATTCACTTTGAACTTGTCAAAATCATATACCCTTAACATCATGGATTTTATTGACAAATGGAAGCATTTTTCAACTTTGATTGGTAGCTCGAATTTTCTTCCCCCTAATCCCTCTAATTTCCTTTTTTGGAAAACTGTTTTTTTTTTTTTTTTTTACACTTGCCTTGCATTTTTTTTTTTTTGCCATTTTTGGCAATTCGGGGGCATTCGGGGGCGGAGCTTTCGAGCTCCCCCGCTTTATCCAGCATTTTTTTCCCCAAAAATAATTAAAAGAAATAGAGTATAGACCATTCTTATTTTCAAGTTAAAGTGAATTTTCAAGTAACTCAAATATAGAAAAACACATGTAGAAGTAATCCAGAAGTACCATTTGGGTTCAAGCATAGACATTTGGGTTTGTGAGCAGGTATTATTCGAAAATCTTGAACATCTTCACAGGCCCAGCCTAATGATTTTCGGGATCCAAAGTCGATAATCAACTGATAAATTTTTGGAGCACTTCACATTTTTTTTTCATTGAATAAAAAAAAAAAAAAAAAAAATTAAAGGTAAAAAACAAAAGATTTGTATCAAAATCACAAAAAATACTTAGTATTACATTACGACAACTAATAAGTGTCGTTTGATTCTCGTGAAGAAGGACACGTAACTCACTCTCTCTCAAACTCCCTCTTTCCACTTCATCTTACACACCCAACCTAACTTGGTCGTTGAAGTGTCTACGGGGAGAAACCACTTCAGTCTTGGTGCCTCCCCATCAGACCTTTTGTAGGCACGCAATAAGAAGACGAAGGCTAGTAGACTCATGGAACGCTTGGATCAGTTCGACCCATCTTCCATTGACCACATTGCATGATCACGTAGAATTTGAAAAGTATTGAGAAATCTACTTTCATGGAAGTTGGTTTGCTTGATGCGTCCAGGACCGCCATTGCCTTGAATGTACTCGATGCTCTTGATGGATTGAGGGAGAAGCTTAGGGATGAGATTGTGGGAGTCAAGAATCAATGCCTTGAACATCCTATTGGGTGCTACTGAGGTGGTGAACTCTTGGGTATAAGTGGTGACACCCACAATTTCAAGAAAGGAAGGAATTGTTGTAGCAAATGCTATAATCAGTTAGTTGTGGGTGATAAAGAAGTGCATTAAGACAATGGGTATTTGAGAGGGTAATTTATGTATAAATAGAGCCGAGCTAAGTAAGTCCGTTGGAATGGACCGAGATAGATATAGTCTTGGGTCGAGCCACGGACCGAGGTAATTATCTCGGTAGCCTTGGTCCTTGGTTGCATTGGTTCGGTCAAAGGTGGGCTATCAGTGGCCTGGTCTAGCAGTCGTAGACCGAGGTATTTGTAGGAATTAGACCGAGCTAAAAGATAGCTCAGTAGGAGGTCATTCCAAAGACTAGGTTGACTAAATTGACTTAATTAGCATCGAACTGTGTAAGCATGGTTATGTTTTGTGCTAGCCAGAGTAAGAGTTGCAACTATCTCCCTTAGACAAGCACTGAGTAAGGAGTTATCAGAATATGCATTATCCTTGGGAATGTAATTGTCATGATCCAAACCCACCCCTATGGGTTTAGACTCAGAATCGCCAAGAATCCGAGATTACCAAGGCCCGCTAATAAAGAATACTAAGAAACAGTAAAAGCAGTGGCATGGCGAAAGCCAACACAGTAATTAAACAATGTCCAATGAGCTGTGACAGTCTGTATGTAAAAAGATTTTTCATACATACATAGATATATACACAAGATGTAACAAGATGCACAATATTTACTGATCATCGAGCAGGATCAAATCCCTATTAAACAGTACAGTAATAGTCTATACAGTTATACAAAGCAAACACAGAAACAGACAGGGGAAATAAAAACACCCCTAAGCCATAGCTTGGCAAGCTCGAAACCTCGCAGTGAGGCACAGTATTTGGCTTGACAAAAAGGGAAGTCTACCCCACGCTCCTAGCTCCGGTCTGGTACCTGAACACCTATATATATATATGAACAGTGAGCTAAAACCTAGTGAATAACATAATGCGTAAAGGGGTTTAGAATGAATGTCCTTATAGTAATGAAAACATTTCATTTGAATCAGTATATCAGTTGTTTAATACAGTAAACAGCCATATATGGTACATCCATTAGCATAACAGTAAACAGTAGGTCTTAAAAGACCGAACAGTCAATGATGGCCATCAATCAGTAAACAGTAGTGGTTCTAACAAGGGAACCGACAGAGATCTCTGTAACAGTAACAGTCAATAACAGTAGTTGCTAAGGATACCACAATACAGTTCAGAATATAGGACATATATTCATTCAGTTAACAGTAGCAGTTCAGAAAACAGTACAGCTCAATTGTTCAGAAGATAATCATTTTTGAACATATTTTTACACAGTTATTACTCACAGAGTTTTGGGCTACAGTAAAGCTAGAGCGCGTCTCCAGTCGCCAACCCTACACAGTTTACAGAATGAACACACACTAAGCTACACGGTTGGGAAAGATAATAACTTAATCCCTAATTGCCTCGGTGTGTTCTACATCTATATCCTCAATAAGATGCCTTAAATATGCCCTAGGAATGCCTAGGATGGAAAGAGGATGTAAAGATGCACTCAGAAAACATTTTCAGAATTTCAGAAAAACAGAGGTCCCGCTCGAGCGTAGGTTACTCCGCTTGAGCGAACATGCAGACAACGGTTCCCGCTCGAGCGTCACTTCCCACGCTCGAGCGGACATGTAAAACAGTCAAAAGTACTGGATAGGTGAAATCCATGCTCAATCGGGTGCTCGATAGCCGCTTGAGCGTAAGACACAAGGTCCCGCTCGAGCGTCAATCCTTCCACTCGAGCGGACTTCAACACAGTGCAAAGTACTGGGAGCACGAATTTCCCGCTCGAGTGCCACTTTCCCCGCTCGAGCGGGAGTCCAAAATCTGGAATTTCCAGATTTGAACTTCCAAGCTCAAATCAAGTTTAAATGCACAAAATTCGATCCTCTTGGGCCAAATTTCTGGAAGACATTTGTAAACACATAAAATAACATGTTTCAAAGCTCAATTTGAGAAATCAAAGCCCAAGGGTGTTTAATTCAAACTCAATTTCAAACCAATTTTCGTGAACATGCTACAAACATGACATGCATGAGTTTAAATCATTTCAAAGCTTTAAATACAAGCTCAAATGAGCTCATTCTTTTCAAAATAAGATGAAATCATGGACTTAAACATAAATATGAGCATGCATGTAACCTTTTGCCATGAAAAACAACTCAAAACTCTTCAATATACACATGCATGCATGGAATGAGCTTCAATTCAACATGCTAGAACTAAATCATGCCTTAGCTCTACAATTTGACATGAATCATGCAAGGATCAACTTAAAGACAACAATGAGAGATTGAATTTCCTTACCTAAGTCTTGAATTAAAGGTATGGAGGCTCAATTGGACAATTATCTTTCAATTTCTTCAAGATTCCCAAACAATTCACAAGATGAGGCCAAATTCTCTCCTAACTCCCTCTCTCTCTCTCTCTCTCTCTCTAATTTCGGTGGAGCTCAACAAAATAGGCTGAGGAAATGTTTTGTTGCAGGAATGCTAAGGTCCACATGTGTCTAGGTAATGGGCCACTTAAGTGGCAAAGTTGTAATTAAAGCCAACTATGCAATTCAACCTATTTAATCTAATTTAATCATACCTAATCAGTTTTCAGATAAATATGCCATAAAATCTAATTAACACAGAACATCAATCAATTTCAGATTCGGCCGCCGATAAGGCCTTCAATTTGCAATTTAAGCATAAAATATGAACAGATCAATTAACAATCAACAGATAGGAAATGAATTAAACGGATACAGTCAATTAATCAGTTTCGAATTTCAGTTAGTCAGTTCAGTATTTCGATCAATCCGATTATTAATCATAATCAGTCTCAGTTTAGCAGTATTCGGTAGCTAATCGGTAAACAGTGACGAGGGTTGTTACAGTAATTCCTAGGAGGACTTTGCTACGGAGAGTAGAGTCCTACTTTGATTGTGCAAACCATCTCACTTGATTGGTAGTGCGTAGGGTGTGTGATTCCTAGGAGGACTCTTATAAGGAGAGTTGGAATCCTACTAGGATTGGGCCGGACAGAATCTATAAAAACTCATAGCAGGACCTATGTACAAGTATCACAATTCTTACTCTAGAATACACAGAGTTTTTGTATCTATTGTCTAGTTGCTGACTTAGGCATCAGAGGGGTTTCCGGCACACACTCGCCGGTTAGCTCACGTTTGTATTTTCAAGTGGCAAAGTGACGATATTTGGAGGAGTGCAAACTTGATCAACATGATTATACAGGAAGATTATTTCGTGCTCGTACAGTATTTATAGACTAGGATTAAGGCATCGTTTAATATTCTTCTACTAATCCTTTAATTATAATATTCAACAACGCCATTGTCACGACCCAAACCCGCCCCTATGGGTTTAGTAATCAGAATCGCCAAGAATCCAAATTACGAAGGCCCGCTAATAAAGAATATAGTAAAACAGAGTACAGGGGCATAGCGGAAGCCAATACAGTAAATCAACAATGTCCAATGAACTGTGACAGTCTGTGTGCAAAAAGATTTTTCATACATACATAGGTATATACACAGTACAGAACAGTATGCACAATATTTACAGTCGTTCAGAACAGAGACCAAATCCCTATTAATAGTACGGTACAATGCTATCAATCTATGCAGTTATACAAAACAGACACAGGAACAGACAGGGGAAAATAAAAACACCCCTAAGCCAAAGCTTGGCAGGCTCGGAACCTCGCAGTGAGGCACAGTGGTTGGCTTGACAAAACTGGGAGTCTACCCCAACGCTCCTAGCTCCGGTCTAGTGCCTGTACACCTATATATGTATATATATATATAAGTAGTGAGCTAAAGCCTAGTGAATAACATAATGTGTAAAGGGGTTTAGAATGAATGTCCTTACAATAATAAAAACAGTTCATTTCAATCAGTATATCAGTTGTTCAGTACAGTAAATAGTTATATGTGGTACATCGATTACAATAACAGTACAGTAAACAGTAGGTCTAAAAGACCGAACAGTAAATGATGGCCATCAATCAGTAAACAGTAGTGGTTCCAACGAGGGAACCGACAGAGATCTCTGTAACAGTAACAGTCAGTAATAGTAGTTGCTAAGGATGCCACAATATAGTTCAGAACATAGGACATACATTCATTCAGTTAACAGTAACAGTTTAGAAAACAGTACAGTTCAGTATTCAAAAGATAATCATTTTGAACATATCTTTACACAATTGTTACTCACTGAGTTCTGGACTACAGTAAGCTAGAGCGTCTCCTCGGACAGCCAACCTTACACTGTTTACAGAATGAACACACACTAAGCTACACGGTTGGGAAAGATAATAACTTAATCCCTAATTTGCCTCGGTGTGTTCTACATCTATATCCTCAATAAGATGCCTTAAATATGCCCTAGGAATGCCTAGGATGGAAAGAGGATATAAAGATGCACTCAGAAAATATTTTCAGAATTTCAGAAAAACAGAGGTCCCGCTCGAGCGGACATGCAGACAACGGTTTCCGCTCGAGCGTCACTTCCTACGCTCGAGCGGATATGCGAAACAGTCAAAAGTGTTGGATACTCAAAAATCAAGCTCGATTGGGAGCTCGACAGCCGCTCGAGCGCAAGACACAAGGCCCCGCTCGAGCGCCAATTATCCCGCTCGAGCGGACTGTAATACAGTGCAAAGTACTAGGAGCATGAATTTCCCGCTCGAGCGCCACTTTCCCCGCTCGAGCGGGAGTCCAAAATCTGGAATTTCCAGATTTGAACTTCCAAGCTCAAATCAAGATTAAATGCACAAAATTCGATCTTCTTGAGCCAAATTTCTGGAAAACATTTGTAAACACATAGAATAACATGTTTCAAAGCTCAATTTGAGAAATCAAAACCCAAGAGTGTTTAATTCAAACTCAATTTCAAACCAATTTTCATGAATATGCTATAAACATGACATGCATGAGCTCAAATCATTTCAAAGCTTTAAAACATGCTCTAGTGAGCCAATTTCTTTGCAAAACAAGATGAAATCATGGTCTACTCTCAAAATGTGGACATGTATGAGAGGAATCATGAACTATAACCTCAAAACTTCAATGTATGTACATGCATACAACAATTAAGCTTCAATTCAACAATTAGGAACCATAACTTGGCTCAAAACTTCAACTCACTCTAAACCATGCAAGAATCAACTCAAAACATAAACAAGAAGACAAGAAATCTACCTTAAGTCTTGAATTAAAGGTAAGGAGGCTCAATTATGCAATTCTCTAACAATTTCTTTAAGTCTCCAAGCATTAATCAAAATGACACTTAATTTCTCTCCCTCTTCCTCTCTTGGACGGCAAGAACAAGGAAAAGAGGCTGATGATATGTTTGTTCAAGTGTAATATGAAGATCAAAGTGTTTTAGATAGTGGGCCACTAGTGTGGCATATCGGTAAATAAGTCCAACAATGTAATTTAGCTTATTTTAATCTAATTTAATCATATCAAATCACTTTTCAAATAATTACACCATAAAATCACATAAATTATGAGGATCATAAAACACTAATCGATTTCCGGTTCGGCCGCCGATAAGGCCTTCAATTAGCAATTTAAACACAAAGACATGAACAGATAATTTGGCAAACAAACTGATATAATACAATTTAACTAACATATACTCAATCATCGGTTTGATTTGATCGATCGATTCGATATTCGATTACTTCAGTTATCAATCATAATCAATCTCGTTTTAACAGTAATCAGTGGTCATTCGGTAAACAGTGGTGAGGGTTATTACAGCCATCCATTGTAGAATGATAATATTAGATCTCTCTATGGGAGGGGGGTGTGGCCCTTTTCATTATCCATATAGTGAGTAGCCGTCTAAGATGATTGACCGTTTACTTCTAGTGTTTGTTTTTAATTTCTCAAGTTTATTTTGGCCTGCCTTTCTATTAGCTTATTCATCATCATCATCCGTTTAAGCCAAAAACTTTCTTAACATAAGATGGAAGCTATCAAATTGGATCTAACAGTGGGTTAGATATAAAACCATTTCGAAGGTGAAATTAAAAAAATTTCAACCATTCATCAAGGAATAAAAAAGGGCAAATTACTTTGGCCGTTATATTATTTTGGTCCTTATAATTTTAAATAGATCAATTTTGATTCTGAATTTTTTAATTTTGTTTTAAATTAATCCAATTGTTTCTAAATGTTAGATTTTTATGGCAAATACGAACATGAGCGACATGTCATACTTTTAGAAGTAAAATAATAAATTTGATCAATTCAACGACTTAGCCTTCGTTTGGCATGTGAGTTGGAGGGGTTACCAGGCTAAAATAGCAACAAAAAGACAAAATAAGCTAAAAAACTAACAAAACAAAATGTTACATCTAAACAATAATCATTTTTCTTTTTTTTTTCTCACAAAAGTAAAATAAAAAAATAAAAAAACCCATCTCAAATGAGGTTTTTTTAGCTCTAGGCTAAAATAGCCAAAAAGATAACCCACATCCCAAATGAAGTCTAATCTCAATCAATTTAAAAATTCTTATTACGAACAAGAACGTAACAATCAAATATAACACTCGAATAACGTAACGCTTCAATATAACACTACAATAATGTAACATTCTAATGTAACACACTAAAATACTCATTAGTGTACTTTTTCTAAATGTAACAACATAACACTACAAAAAAACTTTTTAATGTATTTTTTTTCAAACATAACGCTCCAATGTAATACACAAAAAAAATTATAAGTGTACTTTTTCCAAACGTAACACTCCAATTAATATATCGCAAACGTAACACTCCAATATAATACGCTTCAATGTAACGCACATAAAAACACTAAAAACTCTTTAGTGTACTTTACCTAAGGAATTTTTTTGTGTATTACATTGGAGTGTTACGTTAAGGAGTTTTTTTAGAACGTTATATTGGAGTGTTACATTTGGAAAAAGTGCACCAAAAGGTTTTTGTGTGTGTTATATTGGAGTATTACGCTAAAGAGTTTTTTTAGAGTGTTATATTGAAGTGTTACACATTTGAAGAAAAAAATACACTAAGAAATGTTTTTAGATTATTACACTGAAGAGTTTTTTTTTTTTTTGGAGTGTTATATTAAAGTGTTACGTTTGGGAAAAATACACTAAGGAGTTTTTTTGAAATATTACATTGGAATGTTACAGTTTGAAATTATACATTTGCCCAAAGCTTACTAAGGAATTTTTGTACTTTTTTTGAAATATTTGAAGAATTCTACATCCTTTTGAAATATTTGAAGGATTATATATTTCAAGTCATTTTTGTATTTCTTTTGAAATTTTGAAGAATCTTACATTTCAAGCCATTCCAAATAAAAAAAGATACTCATATAAAAATTTATTTCAAATTTAATTTTCATAGGTTGTATATCTTACCTTTCTAACACAAAAGAAAAAAAGAAGAAGGAAACATAATAGAAATAAGGGTATAACCGTAAATATAATTTCAAAATAATATATTAAATCTACCTTTCTAAAATTAATGAGACTAATTGGTCTATAAAAAAAATATTTAGGACTAAACGAATTACCATTTCTCAATATGAAATTTATAGGTAAATTTTCTTTTTTCACATTTATATTTAAGTAAATTCTATAATTACTTCACATACACTTTAACTATGTTATTAGAGTATTCACTCACTTTCTAAATTAATAAATATTTGACACACAAAATTAGATTTAACTTTTATCATTTTTTTTAAAATAAAAAAAAAAAAATCATATAACACACTTTTAAGACATGGATATTACATAGACTGGGATTAGAGGCATGTTTTGGCAGGTTATAATTCTTTTTGCACTCCACATTTGAGTAGTCATGGCCGTCCAATGTAGAATAATAGCTTTATGGCCCCTTGACACATTAATAAGGGAAAAGCGGGGGAGCTCGAGGGGGTGCCCCCGAATCCCCCGAAATTGCTATTTCGGGTAAAAAAAAAAAATGCAAGGCAAGTGAAAAAAAAAAAAAAAAAAACAATTTACTTAAAATGAAAATTAGGGAGATTTAAGGGAAGAAAATTCGAGCTACCAATCAAAATTGCATTAATAATTGATCAGAGAGATGGGGGCCTACTGAAATTTTGTAGCTTTGAGAAAATAAAAATTAAAAAAGTATAACGTTTTCTAACAAGTCAATTATAAAACAAAGATTGAGGTGGCAACGTCGACGATTTTGATAACTTCCAAGATTAGGATAATATTTTTCTTTTTAATCTTATCACCTGGATTTTAATTTTTTATTTTATTTTATTTTTTAAATATGAGTTCTACCGGTTTTAGGTGTGATTAGATGATTTCAAATTGTTGAATAATTTCTGTATGGGTGATATTCCGATCACACTGCCCTCCTTAGACAATCTAGCTGTAGAACACAGGCAGAGTAGACGGCTCCCTGTAACCTGTACAGAAAGAAAAGGCTCCAGCGGTGGTTCTTCCACCCGGGGGCACTCCGACGATCAAGTCAATATCTCTCAAAGATAACAAGTGCTAAAAATACTGCTCAGGAATACAAATTGCGTACCTTAGACTCGCCGGGGGTGCCCTTCTTTTATAGTGTCTCCCTATCCTAGTCCCACTAGAAGTCTTACTTCTATGGACTCTCATTCAGCACTTTACTTTGGACTCTACAAGAGATAAGGATAGACTCCCTAAGAATACTATCCTTATCCATCTTGAAGTCTTTCTTCATTCTAGGACTCTTGTCCCTTATCCGATCATCTCGGATTCCGATATCTTCGGAGGTAACCTCGGCAACTCCGAGATAACATCGGCGTAACTACCAAGACGCGTGGGACCTCGGCTGACACTTCGGTGTCACCTCGGCCCGCGTGTTGATACTCGAAAATACATCCCCTAGCGCCCCTAGGTTCTATTACCTCGGCATTCTGAGGTGATGGAACCTACACTGAACTTTTTCTCGTACATCGGCTTAAGAACTTTCTAGCCGAGATCATTCATTTCAGGCCGACATGTCTTCATCCAAGAACAAGAATTCAGATCAATCTTACTTCCCGTATGAGCTGTCATGCACCATTTTTCAACCGTTCCACTGACGCGTTTTTCCCTTATTGGTCCGTGCTGGCGATGCGCCTGCAAGCCGTCTTTTCTTTGCTTGCGCCGTCTGACGCATGCGTTAACCTAGGCGCATATAATGCCCTGCTTTTGCCGCCGTTTCACTTTTTGGACAAAACATTTGCCTCTCTCTTCTTCGCTTCACTTTTGCATTTTGAATACTCTACATTTTCTCTCTCTAAAGCTCTTTCTTCTTCGAATCCGCCATTACTCGAAGCTCTCGACTCTGCTACTATCTTGCATCTGCCATTTCAAGCTTCGCCCTTAAGTGTCCGCCATCTGACCTCGGCGTAGCTCATTCCGGCCTTCACCTTTTCTGGTAAGCCAGTTTCCCCCATTTTCTCAGTTCTTGATCATTTCTGGAATTTCTTGTTCGCTTTATTCTGCTCCATCATTCAATCTGTGAATCATTCACTTGAATTTATCCTATTTTATGGTTTCGTACATGTCATGAACATTTGCACTGTTGCATCTCTGTTCTTGGTCTTCCATCCTTTGTATTCTTGAATCTGAAGCTTCGCTCTTGCTTTTCTGTTTTCCAGATTTTCTGCCCTTCATACTTGTTCTTCGTAAATCTAGGTTTGGGATTTGTCTATAGGGCCTTCATTTTTTAGGAAAAACTGAAACAAATTTATCAATACATACTTTATCCTCAAGCCGAGGTCCCAAGAACCCTTTAGGAATATTCTGTCTCTGTAGCCAAGTACTCGTATACCAAATCCATGGGTGCGTGGAGAGATAGGGTTAACAACCCAACCAAACTAGAATTTTTTAGGCAAGAGTTCTCCATCCCCGCTGATGTTCACCTCAGGCTAGCTGGGGAGAACGACTCCATTATACCCGAGGATGATAACATGCATTTTCCTATAGTAGCCTTCGTCCAGTGTGGACTTCGATTCCCTCTTGATCCTCTCTTTCGCGAGGTCCTTCATTACTATTCTTTGAACCCTATGCAACTTGCCATCAACGCCTATAGGACGCTTAATGGTATAATAGCCTTAGCTCGGCAGGAGAGTGTTAGGATTACTCTTGCCGACATCCAATACTGTTACACCATGTGTGCCCTCAACCTAAAGGAGAAAGGTTATGTGTACTACCTCAAGCCGAGGTCCACCGAGTTTAAAATTGTGGCCGACCTCCCTGACTCCAACAAAGGTGCTGAAGATGACTACCTTATTGCATCTGGTAGCTGGGAGTTTGGCCCAGATGAAGAAGTCCATCTTTTCCCTCTCACCCGAACTGTAAAAGAGGGCAAAGGTAAGAGCCCAACGTCTGTTGTTTAGCTGTTGCTTTCTTAAATATTTTTTTTTTTTTTTTAACTTTATCTGTTTCTGATGTTATGTTCTGTTTTGCAGACGTTCGCAAGCCGCCCAAGGACTTTCGCCAGTCCTATTACCCTGGGACAGGCCTGAAGAAGCTCCTAGAGCTCCCTGTCCACAAACGCAAAGCTCCACTACTGTTAAACTTCATCCCCACTTATAAATCAACTTTGCCCGACGTTCCAAGGAAGAAAAAGAAGAGCCTCTCTCCATCTACCACCACAACCCAGACTGCATCAACATCTCGGGCTGATCAAGGGTCAACCTCCGATCCAGCCGATCTACCATCGACTTCTGCCCAATTCCTGATCCCAGTAACAGAAAGAAAACGTCGGCGACGACTTGTCAAAACAGCCGAGATGGTGCGCCCGAAGCCCGTTGTTCTAGATCTCCTCGCCGACCTTCCAGCTGACGTGGATTCTGTACCGTCTCAAACGGTGCCTCTACCAAAGCCGAAAAAGACCAAGAAGCCCCCACCAAAATCCAAGGCCACTGAGGCCGATGTTGAAGATGCTTTACTAATCTCTCAATTGGCCGAGAACAAAAAGGCCTTCTCTGCTCCTGCCAAAAGACCTGCTGAGGCCCAGCCATCAGGGTCTACTCAGGCAAAAAGGCCGAGGTCGTCGTTTGCGACGACTTCGGGGTCCAGAATTCCCAAAGTTCCCTGGGAGCCCAAAATTACACTCGAGAACAGGCCTGTCTATACACATGAAAGCGCCGCCGATGTCAACATCGGCGTGGCACTCAGCACTGCCGTTCTCCTTGAGGGCGATCTCGAACGCAACGCCAAGATGAGTGGATATGAGAACTATGCCCTCATGTTGCAGCATTCTGTTCAAGTAAGTCTTCGAATTTGATAATTTGTCTTTCATACTTGTAAAACTTTGAAATATCCCGTAGTAACCTTTGCCTTGTGTTCTTTCAGGCCATTCAGCATACCCACTCATTCTCCATGCAGGCTTTTGAGACGGGGGAGAAATTATCTGAGATGAAGAAGGAGTTTGCTGCCCTCCAGAAACAAAGTAGGAGTCTCCAAAATAAAATGAAAAAGCTGGAGGATCAGGCCGAGGAGGCAACTAAGGCTAAACAGATAGCCGATGAAAAGGCCGAGGTCGCTGAAGCTGTTAAAATCGTTGCTATCGCTCAGCAAAAAAAGGCCGAAGAAAAAGCGGCCCAGGCCGAGAAAGAGCTCCAGGAAACGCTGGCTACAAAGGATGCCTAGATCAGAGCGACCGATGACAAGGCATACGCCCAAGGCATGGCCGATGTGGCAGAAGATTACAAGTTGCAAGTTAAGCAGGCATGCAACAGGGGTTTTAACCTTGGTTGGATGTCCTTAGCCAAAAAACTTGATCTTCCTGCTGATTCGCCATGGCGCAAGGCCGAAGCTATCCCTTTCCTCCTCCTCAACCCTCAACTCAAGCTGAGGAAGAAGTTGAATCAGAATCCGAGGCTGCGGATGAAGGTGAAGAGGATAAAGATAACGAGGCCTTGGTAAGGAAACCAAAGGATGGCAGTGAAAGCAAGTCTTCTCCTGAGGGTGACCAAGTCATGGACTTAACCCTAGAGGAGGATGAGGAGGTGCCCAAGGAAGCTACCATGGGCGTGCTATCTTCTGACCTGCTTCTGGCAGAGAAAACTGTTGAGAATACTCTGGCTGAGATCGACGTCGAGATTGTGGCAGATAAGCAAGCCGAGGTCGTGGTAGACACAGATGCTGAGGCTGTCGTAGAAGAAGACGCAGAGGTTACAAAGCAAAAGGATGCCGAGGTGGTTCTGCCAGAACCTTCAGAGGTTTCAGCCCAACCCTCTGTTCAAGTTGAAGAAGTTTGAATGTCTTTTGTATTTTCTTCTTTCTTTTGTACTCTGTTCCTTTTGTTTACTCTTGTTAATGTTCCCGGAACAATGTGAGCTTCTTCTTTATGGCCGATGTGCCTTTTTTTGTTGCTTTTGAACAGTTTACTTCTGCTAGGCCATTGTGCCTCCTTTATACACAACTGTCTCTCTTTGAATGCTGTAGTCTTTAATCCTTCTTCATTGCTTCTATTTGATTCTATACTTAGAATATTTTGCATGATTTACATAATTCTTCCTTCGCATAATCTCCTCGGGGCTACATACCTCGGGTATGTTTACCTGTAGATTTATCTCGGCCAGGACTTCACCTGTAAATTTTCATAAACTTCAACAAGTATAAAGCATATAAACTTAATTTAACTTCACCTTGTAAATTGCTACAAATTTCAACAAGTGAAGATAAACAATTATATCGGCTTAACTTTAACTTGTAAATTGCTACAAATTTCAACAAGTAAAGATAAGGAATTTATCTCAGCTTAACTTTAACTTGTAAATTGCTACAAATTTCAACAAGTAAAGATAAGGAATTTATCTCAGCTTAACTTTAACTTGTAAATTGCTACAAATTTCAACAAGTAAAGATAAGGAATTTATCTCGGCTTAACTTTAACTTGTAAATTGCTACAAATTTCAACAAGTAAAGATAAGGAATTTATCTCGACTTGACTTTCAAGCATAACCCATTAAAGCATTACTAATGTCTACTCTCTGCCCCCAATGTGAACCTAAGTTCCTCTTGGGTTCTCATTATTCAAAAAACAACATCATGCAAAATTGTATAAGTTCGGAAAAATTCTGCTAGGATTTTATTGATCATATCGGCAAAAAATCAAAGAACATCTAATGATAGAAAAACTTTAAATTACAAGTGTTCCATGGTCTAGGCAATGCTTTGCCCTCATTATCTTCGAGCCGATATGCCCCATTTCCTAACACCGAAGTAATGCAGAGGGTCCTTCGATTTGGGCCAAGCTTGCCCTCTCTGGGATCCTTCTTATTGCCGACGACTTTTCTCAAGACTAAGTCGTTGACTTGAAAATCCCTTGGATTGACCTTCTTGTTGTAAGCTTTGGCAAGCTGTTGCTGGTATGCTGCAAGCTGGATTGCAGCTTTCTCTCTTCTTTCTTCTAGTAGATCCAGATCTCGGGCTAAGAGCACATCATTAGATCCGTTGTCAACTCCCTGTGTTCTGATTCCTGGGATGCCGATTTCCAATGGAATGACTGCTTCTGTGCCATAAGCCATGGCAAAGGGGGATTCCCCTGTTGATCTTCTTGGCGTAATGCGATATGCCCAGAGCACGTTGGGCAATTCGTCTACCCACTTTCCTTTCGCTGCCTGCAGCCTCTTCTTTATTCCATCCAGAATGACTTTGTTTGATGCTTCGGCTTGCCCATTACTTTGGGGAAAGCTAGGTGTTGAAAAGTAATTCTTTATCTTGAACTTCTTAAAAATTCTTGATGAGTTTCTTTGTCAAAGCGTGTTCCGTTGTCGCAACGATTGCTCTTAGAATCCCAAATCTGGTGATGATGTTTTTCGGATGAAGTTCTTCACATCCACATCTCGGATTTTGGCAAGAGGCTCTGCTTCTATCCATTTTGTGAAGTAGTCTGTTGCTAAGAGGTACTTCATTGCCCTTGATTGCTTCGGGCAATTGTCCAACGAGATCCATGCCCCATTGGGCAAATGGCCAAGGGTGAAGCGGGTTAGTCGGCCGGTGGTGATGTATTAACGGTGCGAACTTCTGGCATTGTTCACACTTCTTCACATAGACTTCTGCATCTTTTTGCATATAGGGCCACCAATACCCCTGGGTAATGGCCCTATGAGCTAATGATCTGCCCCCTGCGTGGCTTCCACAAACTCCTTCGTGAATTTCATATAAAAAGTCTTCAACCTGACGAGGGTGTACACACCTTAGAAGAGGTCCAGTGAAGGATCTTCTGTAGAGGTGTCCTTCTGCTGTCAGACTGAATCTTGCCGACTTCAATCTGACCTTGTGTGCTTCCTTCCGATCTTCTGGCAGCTTACCCTCTTTCAAGAACGCAATGATTGCATCCATCCAGCTTGGTCCCATGTCCACACATAATGCTTCTTGCATTGTGTGTGGTGGCTCTATGCTTGGGCCTGACAGGTAATCGATCATTATTGTCCTCGTCTTTCCGGTTTGCATCGAGCTTGCTAAATTGGCCAACGCGTCGGCGTGGTTGTTATCTTCTCGGCTAACCTGAAGAAGTTTGCAGTTTTGAAACATGACTGCCAGCCTGATGACTTCTTTTGCGTATGCCGACATCCTTTCATCTCGGGCAGCGAACTCTCCTGTAGTTTGATTCACTATAAGTTGTGAGTCACAAAAAACTATTACCTCATCTGCCTCTGCTGCTATTGCGGCTTGATCGGCAATCAATGCTTCATATTCCGCCTCATTGTTCGAGGCTTTGAACCCCAGTCGAATAGACTGCTCCAATATCTCCCCATCGGGGGAAATTAACACTACTCCAGCCCCTGCCCCCTGCCGGTTTGAGCTCCTGTCGACAAAAAGTTGAAAGGAGTCGCCGATGTAAATGCTGCAGGGTCTGAGTTTTTCCTTCCTTGGTTCTTGAGCCTTCAGCTGGGCCTCTCCTTCCTTGTTTGGACATCGTTCATCTCGACTCAACGGAGCCCGATGTTCGGTGTATTCTGGCGAGAACTCGGTCACGAAGTCGGCCAAGACTTGGCCCTTAATTGCTGTTCTCGGCCTGAACTCCAGGTCATATTGGCCCAAAACTACGGCCCATCTTGCAATTCTTCCAGTCAAGTCTCCTTGTTGCAACAAGGATTTTAGTGGGTGCTCTGTCAGAACCACTATCTTGTGAGCCTGAAAATAATGGTTTAGCTTCTTTGAGGCCATTACCAAGGCCAGCATCAATTTCTCCAGTGGTAGATACCTTGTTTCTGCGTCAGCCAAGGTCTTACTTACATAGTAAACCGCCTTCTGCTCTCCCTTTTCTTCTCAGATTATAACAGCACTCACTGCGTGCTCTGAAACTGCTAAGTATAAAAACAGTTCCTCCCCAGGTTGAGGTGTTGAAAGGACTGGAGCCGAGGTAAGGTATTTCTTCAGGTCGACCAAAGCTTCCTCACATTCCTCTGTCCATAGAAAATCCGTGGCTTTCTTCACCAAATTAAAAAAAGGTTTACATTTGTCCGAACTTCGGCTTATGAATCTGTTTAGGGCTACGGCCCTTCCAGTAAGCATTTGAACCTGTTTCGCCGATGTCGGGCTCTGCAATTCCAGAATGGCCTTGATCTGATCTGGGCTGGCTTCAATGCCCCTTCTAGTCACCAGGTATCCCAAGAACTTACCGGATCCTACTCCAAACGCGCATTTCGATGCGTTTAGTCGGAGCGGATATGTTCTGAGTATGTCAAAGACCTCTTCTAGGTCGGCAAGATGATCCTTTGGTTCTTTGGTCTTCACGACCATATCATCAATGTAGACTTCTACAGTTTGGCCAATCAAGTGTATGAACATCTTGGTTACCAGTCTTTGGTAAGTTGCTCCTGCGTTCTTCAATCCAAAAGGCATGACTCTGTAACAATACAAACCTTTCGGAGTGATGAATGCTGTCTTCTCTTCATCTGGGGGGTACATGGCTATCTGGTGATACCCCCTATATGCGTCCAAGAAGCTCATTCTTCCATGTCCAGATGTGGCGTCCACCAACTGGTCGATCTTTGGCAGAGGGAAGCTGTCTTTGGGACAAGCTTTGTTCAAATTTGTAAAATCTACGCAGACTCTCCACTTGCCATTCTTCTTCTTTACTACCACGGTGTTTGATAACCATGTCGGATAATTGGCTTTCCGATGGCCTCGCTTCTAGAAGTCATCTCCTCCTCCACCGCCGACGCGTGCATCAACGTCGGTCTTCGCTCGTTGTATCACGGTTTGGCCGATCGTCGACGTTGAGTCTGCGGACACGTGACCTCGGGGTCAATGCCGGGCATTTAAGACGGCGTCGAGCAAACACCTCAATATTTTTCCCGAGAAAGGCTTCCAACTCCTTTCTTCTTCTTGGCTAATCTGGCCGAGAAGAAAGAAGCGTTCCTCATCGCCTCTTGGACGAAGATTTTCTTCAATGCTTCTTCACTTTTCTCGGTCGGCTCCTTGTCGACATCATCTAGGACCTTCATGTCCTCTTTTTCAACTTCGCTTCCTCCGGTTCTCGAATCGCCGCAGTTGACTTCATTCTCGCCATGGAGCAATTTTTCGCCGAATCGATCTCCTCGACTTCCTCGATCCGTGTTCTGTTGGGGAACCGTAGCGATTGATGCAATGTTGAGGAATCGCCCCATTGCATGCAACCACGGCCTCCCGGATGATGTTGTAGGCGAGGTGTATCAATCACAATGAATTTCATCTTGATCTTCTTCGTGCCAGCTTGTACATCTAAGCTTGTTGCGCCTAAAGGCCATGTCGGCTCCATTGAAGCCGACTATCGGCCGCTTTGATCGCTCCATGTCATCCGGGTGAAGGCCTAACTCCTTGTAACATCCGACATACATGATGTCGCAGAGGCTTTGATAAATCAAGATGCTTTCACACGCACTCCCAACCCGGAGGGATACTACTAGGCATCATTGCGGTGTCGAACCATATCAAGGTCGGCCTCGTGAAGGTTATCATCGGTCCTGGCAATCTTCAGCCGAGGTCTTTTCACCGACTGGTTGACGTGCTGCAGATGTTTTACCCTCTGTGTCTCCCCCCGTATGTCGTTTTCATTCACCTTGGAGTGGATCACATTAACCACCCGAGGTCCACCTGCTTGTGGTTGCTGCGCTGGAGGAGGCGGGGCTGCTGGAGCTTGAGGCAATCGTGCCTGTTCTTCCCTTGTTTTGGCCTCATCCACAAGGTCTCTCAGATGGCCTTGCCTCACCAAATCTTCTAAGTGGGCTTTAAAGGCTCTGCAACCCTGAGTTGGGTGCCCCTGCTCATTGTGGTAAGCACATCGCCTACCAAGGTTTCTCCCCATAAATTCTCCTGGTGCTCTTGCCAACGCCCTGAAGTAGGGCTGATTTCGAATTTGATCGAGGACTTTTTGGACCGGAATTCGGAACACCGTTGTCACTGCTTGCTTAGCCCTCAACTGCTCTGCTTTGTTCTGTCCATCGTTACTCGCTCGCTTGAGCAAGGTTCTTTTCTCGCTTCGCTCTTATTCCCGATGTATCTTCCTCTCGCATACTTCTCGATTCTCGCCATGAGCTCTTCCATACTCTTGGCAAGAGTTTTTTGCCAAGGACTTCAGAAGGATACCATCCTTCAGGCCGTTCTTGAAAGAGACGACCGCCACCTCCTGGTTGCATTCAGGTATTCGATTGAACACCTCATAGTACCGCTTTGCATAGGCCCTAAGGCCTTCATCTTTGCCAATTTTTAGGGCCATCAATGCATCCACCCTCAATGGTTGTAGTTTGTTTGTTATGAACCTGGCCACAAACATCTCGGCCAAGCCTTCCCAGCTCTTCACGCTGCCCTTTGGTAATTTGTGGAACCAATCTGATGCAATCTCCCCGAAGGATGAAGGGAACACTTTGCAGAGCAACGGCTCGTTCCCACTGTATAATGCCATTGAATTCAAAAATAATCCAACATGGAAGTTAGGGTCTGACTTACCATCATATATTTGGAACCTCGACATGCTGAATCTTTTCGGCGCGACGAATTTGTCCAATTCCACCGAGAATGGCGTCCTCGGCTTAACTGGTGAGGTTACTTCGGCTCCAGTATTCTCCTGCTTCCTCTTGAGGTAATCTCTCAAGTCCTCTTTACTTCTCCCGGTGGACTTCAAATTTTTGCACTACTCTCGGCCTCATGGTGGCCCCTTTTCGATCCTTCTCCGCAGGATGCATCAAAACACAATATCCGCCCTGGAACATGCCGATGTTCTTTGGGGTCTGTTTTCTTCTCGCGATATGTCCTTCGGGACTCTTCTTTCCTCGGCTCTTCTCGGCCGACTTCCCTGGAGGGCCGGTGAGAATGTCTTCCGCTCCTCGTGTGCTGAGGGGCTTCGGGGATTTCTTTCCGCCCCCTCTTCTGGGTGTTTGCTGCCGGCATTGGCGTGTCCTGTAGCGGGTACGGCGGTTGCATTACATTATTTTGCATCATGAAGTTGACGACCGACTGAAGGTCTGCCAACTTGTTTGCCATCTCCTTTATTTCTTCATCCCTCCTCAGACATCTGTCTTTCCAGATCTGGAGGTTGTCCTCGTTATAGTACTTGCCCTGGTCTGCTTTCTTCGATGGGTCGCCATCTTGGCCGACGCCTTTCTCTGCGTGATTCTGATCACGAGCTTCTTCGTTATGATCTCCTCCTTCAACGTTAGGGTCGACAGGTCTTCCACTCCCAGCTGGAGTGTCGTCCATAATATTTTCCTTCTGTGCGTTACTGGCCATCTACTCTCCTTTCGTTCCCACAGACGGCGCCAAATTGTGTGGATGATATTCCGATCACACTGCCCTCCTTAGACAATCCAGCTGTAGAAAACAGACAGAGTAGACGGCTCCCTGTAACCTGCACAGAAAGAAAAGGCTCCGGCGGTGGTTCTTCCACCCGGGGGCACTCCGACGATCAAGTCAATATCTCTCAAAGATAACAAGTGCTAAAAATACTGCTTAGGAATACAAATTACGTACCTTAGACCCGCCGGGGGTGCCCTTCTTTTATAGTGTCTCCCTATCCTAGTCCCACTAGAAGTCTTACTTCTATGGACTCTCATTCAGCACTTTACTTTGGACTCTACAAGAGATAAGGATAGACTCCTTACGAATACTATCCTTATCCATCCTGAAGTCTTTCTTCATTCTAGGACTCTTGTCCCTTATCCGATCATCTCGGATTCCGATATCTTCGGAGGTAACCTCGGCAACTCCGAGATAACCTCGGCGTAACTACCAAGACGCGTGGGACCTCGGCTGACACTTCGGTGTCACCTCGGCCACGTGTTGATACTCAGAAAATACATCCCCACAATTTCTAAAAAAGTTGGCTTCTTTTTAATTTATAATTTTGATTGGAAGGTGTTGTTTGTGCTTGTGAGATTTATAATAAGTCTCGATTTCATATTTAAACAGCTTATTTTGTAGAACTTTTTGTGTATATTATCTATAAAAAAATTGAATTAATATAATAATTATAGTCTATTTAATTTATTGGGGATGTCATCCAAGAATTGATTGTCTATTTTTAAAAATATTTGCCATTCATTTTTTTAGATACAATTGAGATAAATTAAATAATATACGATTATCGGATCATTTTAAATTATTTTTTGTAGATAATATTTACGAAAGATCTTACAAAATAAATTGTTTAGATTATCGAAACGAAAGTCGTGACGGGTCTCATGAACCCGAAAACACCCTTAAATTCAGAATTGGGGATGTGCTGGGAGCAACTCGCAGCAACTTCCTGTGGTGCTCTAGTGGGGGTCTTTCCCAAGTCTTTTTTGATAATTTAAACCGTTGATATTATAGGGTCCGTTGATTAGATCATCTATGCAAAAAATAAAATTGATTGGACATCTATAACTCCATAACGAGAGCACATTTATTTTTAAAAATTAAACAGTTAACTTAATCTTTATAATTTTTAAAAAATAATTAGCATTGGATCATGGGGTTATAGATTTTTGAGTAATTTAATTTTTTACATCGATAATATACGCAAAAAACCCTACAAGATAAACGATTCGAATTATCAAAAAAAACACTCGGGAAAGACTTCCACTAGAACACCACAAGAAGCTGTTGTCACAGCAGCATTCTCAATTCCCTTCCATCCAGATTGTAGACCGGAAAGTATCCAACCCCTTGCTGAAAATGTGAGTCCATCCAACATAAGATCAATGCTATAAAAATAAATGTTTTGCACTTATTTTTGAAAAAAAATTGGAAAAAATTATTAAAAAAAAACTCTAAGATAACCTATAATAAAATAAAATTTGAATTTTAAAATTATTTCAAAGAAAATAAGTGAATGTATAGATTGAAAACAAATCATAAGATCAGACTTTAAATTGTTAAAATTAAAATTTTATTTTGTTAAAAAATTAAAATGTTGATTTTTTTTTAATTGTCTAGAAATTTTGTTCATAACATTTGTATTTTAGGAAAATTAGTGAAACATCCCTCTCTAACTTTATATAGTAGGAAAAGTCTAAGATTTTTTTTTATTAACTAAGGACCCTCGACATTTTCACAGAAAAAATTTAATTCAGAGAAATTTCACACAATTCAAAGAAATTTCGGCGCCGACTCAGAGAAATTTTAAAATTTCTCTAGTAGGATCACAGAGAAATTTTGAAATTTCTTTGTGAAAATTGAAATTTCTTTAAACTGAAACGAAATTTCTCTGAGTTACACAAATTTTTTCTGAATCAAATTTTCTCTGTAGAAATGTTGAAAGACCTTAACTATTATGAAAATATTGTATATCTTTTATCTTATTAAATCTTAATATCATGAATCTTAAAAAAAAATTCTCCATATATTTTTCTTTGGAATAATTTATTGGTGGAAAAAATTCCTCTAGCAGTAATTATCTAGGAGGTTGAGAAGAAGGTTAATGTTACTTTTAAATCCTAAGAATGGCCAATGTTACTTTTATATATCTCCAAGGAATTTATGGACCTAAAATCTTAGGCGTCCCTCCTTCGAAAATGATTTAGGTAAGATGGCTTCCCAAATAATGTTATTGTTTTTGTCATTAAAAAACAATTTTAGTAAAAGAATTTAGGGAGACTTATTTATAAGTCTTTTTTTAGACATTTATGGTTGGTTAAGTCCTGTATAATTTCTTATAGAGTCTCAAATCCTATTTAGATATGAATGTATTCCTCAAGATCTTACATAAACGTAACGTGACGTGACACTTACATAAACGTAACGTAACGTGACGTGACACTTACATAAACGCAACATAACGTGACACCTATATAAACACAACATAACATGACACCTACATAAACATAACGTGACACCTACATAAACGTAACGTAACGTGTCACGTTACGTTTCGCAAACTTAATGAGTTTTTATTTTTTTTAAATTGAATGTGAAAATATTGCTAGTTTATGTTAGTGATACGTTTCAAAAATGCCTAATTGACTACATGTTCTAACATTTAAAATAAGTGTATACATTTAAAATAATCTAAAAAAAGAAAAGAAAAAGAGGACATAATAAGATTGCTTGTTATGTTTGTGGTATGGCAGGGAGTCCTATAAAGTGCTTGAAACACAAGATTGATTTACTTGACATCCTTAATTATGAATGTGTGGGCCGAGTAATTTTTTTTGCACAATTGGCAAATAATACATCTAAGCCCATCGATCTTAAAGCCTAAATTCAATCAGATCCATTGGGTTTGTCGAGAGCTTAACACCAAACAGTATGTTCGTGGACCAAGAGGTATGTTGAATAAGATATGACGGTAGAATTAGCTTACATTGGCCCCAAGAGTTATAGTGGGCCCAAGCTGTCTCTTTTAAAAAGTGTAGTTGAAAATTGAGTCTTAACATTCAAGTAATAATGACAAACATGTCAAGTTACGTAAGAAATATCTACACTAAATGGCTATAAAAGGAAGAGGAGTTGAAGAATAAATGTATGCACTATAAACCCACAAAAACTCTCTTTCACTGAGGACACGCCCCTTCTTATACACGTGCTAATTTATTCGTCAGAGTACTAATTTCGGTATGCCTGACCGTAGTATTTCTTGTTTCAGGCATCAAAACGAGAATAAAGTGGAGGACTGTTTGGATAGAAGGAATATTTTAGAACCATTCCTCACAATCAATGCAAATACACTTTGATTGAAGGTGGTGTGTTGGGCAACAAGTTGGAATCTCTCTCTTATGATGTTAAGTTTAAACTTGAAGTTACTAGTGATGGATGAGGAAGCAAGGTGATAAGCACAACCAACTTCCATGTCACGGGTGACATTGAGCTCAATGAAGAGGAAATGATGGCAGGAAAGGACAAGGCTATGGGGATGTTCAAGGTTGTCGAATAATACTTGCTGGCAAACCCAAATGTCTATGTTTGAACCCAAATGTGACTTCTGGATTACTTCTATGTGTGTTTTTCTGTATTTGAGTTACTTGAAAAGTCACTTTTAACTTGAAAATAAGAATAGTCTACACTCTATTTCTTTTAATTGCTTTTGGGGGAAAAATGGTTCCATTTGTCAATAAAACCCATGATGTTATCAAAGTGAATTATACATTAGCATTGTTGTTCTACTGTCATTGTTGATTGTTTGTGCTTTTGATATTTTTTCTATGGACTTTCTATAATCAATGGAAAAATTCTTTCAATTCAAAGTTGGTTAAAAGCTGATTATATATATATATATATATTTTTAAAATGTATAAAAAAGAAGAGAGGTGATTGTAGACACCCCATTTTGACTGGCCCTAAGACTTGGGCGCTTTCTTTTGATTACCCGATGATGACAATTAGAATGTGTTTCTCGCAGAATTCTCAGTAAAAGAAATAGAATTTGAACTTTAATCCCAACCCTCACCATTATGGCCAAATTATTTTAAAATATTGAATATTTCATTAATTTAGTATTTTTGTAATTTTTCATAATTTTATGTGTTTGTTCATATTTTTAGTGTATTTTATATAAAAGAAAATAATAAAATAAACTATATTATGTGTTTAAAATTATTATATTATATATTTCGTATTTTATATAAAATTATATTAGTATATTATATGTTTAATATTTTAGTATAAATTATATATTTTAGATATTTTATATATTATATATTATATATATATATATTAAATTATATATATTATAAAATAAAAATAATAAAAATCGAAGTTGTCGGCACCGCCCGACAACTTCACAACTTTGCACTGAACATATATATATAATATTATATTTATATTATTACTACATTATATTATTATATTATTATTATATTATATTATTATTATAATATTATAATTTTCTTATATAAGGCAAAGGCATCAGAATGAATTGGGGGTGGAATTTTTGAGGGGAAGGATTTTCAAAGAGGAGAATTTCTAGGGAATTTTGAAGAGAGCATTTTGTGAGAAGAATTTTGAGGGAGAGAAAGAGTTTGAAGAGTGATAGTTTTATGTCATCAATACACCATTTAAAAAATTAACCACTAAAGTTATAATTCTAAATTTTGGATTGAGAATTGATAAACACATTCCACAGACATGAGAGTAGTCAAAAGAAAGTTTGTGACTCAGAAAATTCATCATTTCCCCAAAAGGTGAATTTTCGTAAATTTTCATTTAATTTAAAAATGTGATATAATTTGTGTAAATACTTTATTTACTTCGTTGTATAACTGTTTTTTTTATTATCGCTTTAATGGGATGGCTGTACCACTGCACCACCTACATATCTGCTGTAATTTAAATATTGTATATAAATTGTTGTAATTTATTACTTTAAATAAATATTCCGGCGGTGAATAGTAATCTCCCGGCGGTGAATAGCACCTCCGGCGGTGAATAGTAACCCAGCGGTGAATAGTACCTAATTTGTTTAAATACTTTATTTACCTCGTTTTATATCGCTTTAATGGGATGGCTGCACCACTGCACCACCTACATATCTGATGTAATTTAAATATAGTATATAAATTGTTGTAATTTATTACTTTAATTAAATATCCCGGCGGTGAATAGCACCTCCGGTGGTGAATAGTAACCCCGGCGGTAAATAGTACCTAATTTGTTTAAATACTTTATTTACCTCGTTTTATATCGCTTTAATGGGATGGCTGCACCACTGCACCACCTACATATCTGCTATTTAAATATTGTATATAAATTGTTGTAATTTATTACTTTAAATAAATATCCCGGCGGTGAATAGTAACCTCCGGCGGTGAATAGCACCTCCGGCGGTAAATAGTAACCCCGGCGGTGAATAGTACCTCATTTGTTTAAATACTTTATTTACCTCGTTTTAATCGTCAGAATGGGATGGTCGCACTAACGCACCACCTACATATCTGCTGTAATTTAAATATTGTATATAAATTGTTGTAATTTATTACTTTAAATAAATATCCCGGCGGTGAATAGTAATCTCCGGCGGTGAATAGCACCTCCGGCGGTGAATAGTAACCCCGGCGGTGAATAGTACTTAATTTGTTTAAATACTTTATTTACCTCGTTTTATATCGCTTTAATGGGATGGCTGCACCACTGCACCACCTATATATTATATATAAATTGTTGTAATTTCTTACTTTAAATAATTTATCCCGGCGGTGAATAGTAACCTTCGGCGGTGAATAGTACCTCCGGCGGTGAATAGTAACCCCGACGATGAATAGTACCTCCGGCGGTGAATAGTACCTCCGGCTATTTAATTTTGCTCGCTTTATTATATGCTAGTTAGGGAGCTGTTTAATTTATTTCAACGATTTATGTTGTAAATCTCAAGTTTGTTTGTACTAACCAATTAATCAATTTCGGATAATCATCTCTACAACCTTCCTCCATTCTTTACTTATTTCGATTAAACATAAAGAACCAATATGATTAATTGAATTCGGTCGGACGTTATACCGAATTTATTGTGTGAAGGCTTGCCTTACGTCAATTATTGTAATAAATTAGACAGCCCCCTTTTATTTATTAATTATTTATTTGGACACTTGGACATTCGAACCCTCCTGCGTGAGGGCACAGGAATTCATTCGGACCCTCCTTCGTGAGGACAAATATGTAATAAGTTGTATGTCTTCCAACCCCCATTCTTTCTCCCTTTTATTTCACTGCTTATGATGGTTAGATTAAGGACATCATGTTTAAATTAGCATTTTTCATGATTTGCATCCATTCGTTTACATGCATAAAAGTTCGGCTCATCATATTATTTAAATGTCAAATTCAAACTCTTTACTTGAATATATGCTCTATCATATACCTTGAATTGACTCGCATGCCATGCTAGTAGCCGAGCTTATTACTTGCACGTTGTATGTGTTGCATCAGCCATATCGCATTAAATAGGATCATGCATTTTTTTCTAATTGTTTACTTTCTTTTGACTCATTGCTTTTGACATAAGGTAAGTTTTATGCTTTAGCATATTGCATACGTGTGATTGTTGTCATATCAAACATACTACCATAAGGCTAAATGCTTACTTGATATACCGCTTGAATGCTCGTGGATGAAGGCTAATCAATCGAATTGGGATACTTTGATTCATGTATATATGAGATCACCATTTTCAAAGGATACATATTCAAAACATTTCTTTCAAAACAAACATAGAATCAAACGCTCCAACTTTTCGTGTAATTAGTCTATACTTGTATGCTACATATAGAACAAGAGCATATACTGTATACAAAAACCACATCATGATTAGTAGAGGCCGATTTTTGATCGGGTGAGTGGGGTGTTCAATTATTGACCTTCCCCTCTCATACCTAAGTTCCTAACCAAGACACTTTGGTAACGACGGACTAATGGCCTTTGGCACGAGTCACGGGTTTCCTAAATTTCCCATAAATATTTAGGTGGCGACTCTGAAATCTGGCAAAGCAGTCCATTTTTGGCATTTGATTCAAACATCGATTTTCCAAAACACAACTGTCGGATTTGGACTCTTTTTGTGTTTCCACTGTTTCACATTGCACTTGTGAAATCAGATTCAGAACCAACACACAAGTAGAGTCCGAACTGTAAGGGCTATTTCATTCTTCCGAAAGGGGGCGCGAAAAGCCGAGCTACAGTTTCTGGCGACTCTGCTGGGGATTTAGAGAACTTGACTTGAACTTCATGATGTGAATTTTTATCTACATTTATATGGTCTTTGCATTGCATTTGCATTGGTGCGCCTAAGTCCCTGTGTTTGCCATCTGTTATTCCTGGACGATTTGCCAGAGGCTTGCCTACAAAGCTTGCCAAAAGGCTGACCGGTCATGGGCTCTGTCAAGTTGGGAACACAACCCTTGGATCTGGATTACCGCTGTACCGCTTGATCCTCCTATCACTTTTCGGTGTTAGGTGTGAGAGGTATATTAGGTAGTCTTGCTGAGGTACCCTTTGTGACTATTTGACCTAATGCATATAGTACGCTCTAGTGACCATTCAAATTAGGACAGGATGCTACCCGTACAGGATGTTATGAAACCACTTGCTTGAAATAGTGCAACCTAGATCATGTCAAAATCTAGGACATGGTAACCCTACCTCCTCATAGGGGTGTTTTGGTTCTTTTTATGTGGTATGTGTTTTTACAGTGAAATATACGGAATGATTCATAGCAGTGGCATAAATGAGCAATCAGTCTGAGAACAAAGTTTAGTCGGGGTCACAGTTCAGCTGCGTATTGTGATTAATTGAGAATTGGGGGCGAAGTGCTGTCCGTTTTTTTTTAAAAAAAAATGTTTTCTTTCTTTTTTTTGCTAGGTAGTTTTTCATCATAGCTTCAGAAAGACTCGATATCCCCCAAGTTGTTTGGACTCGTTCTCGTAGGCTTTGTAAAATGCAAGATCTTGTTGACGGTCAACCAGTGTTAGTTTCTCTCCCGTCGGTCACTCGACGAAGAAAGAACAAACAGGCATCAGCACCAGTACAAAGCACTCCACAAACACCAATTCGTATCCGCAATTCACCAATATCTCACCCACCTATCAGAATGGCACAAAACACAGAAGAAATTGCTGCCATGATGGCAACTTTGAGAACCATGGATCAAAGGTTGGCCATACAGGATGAAGTCATCGCTGATCTGCGACGCCCATCCGCATCTGATTCATCAGACATCCGGTTCATCGCCACCAAATCCTCGATCTCCTCCACCACTAGAAACTCCTCCGTCCCGTGATCCGCAGGAGATGTTTCCAATAGCTTCAGCTTACAGACCTCCGGTACAACCTCCTACAGGAACCATTCCATTCGATATGAATGAAGTTGATCCAGCCATGATCAGAATTGCTAGGCTTGAGAAAGCCTTGAAGAAATCCTAGGGTTTCAATTCAATTCCGACATTGAGGACGGGTACCGAGGCTTCAACAAAGTTGCGTAAAAATTCAAAATGCCTCACATCGATAGATTTGATGGGAGCGGGGATCCGATTGTACATGTCCGCCTATTTTCAGATGTGTTGAGGCCCATGGGATTATCTAGGGCACAAAAACTCTCATTATTTGGGAGGACCCTGTCAGATGTAGCGGCCATCTGGTACGCCAAACTAGAGGACTCAACAAAGCGAAATTGGGAAGAACTGTCTGAGGGGTTTGTTAACCAATACTCATACAATACTCAGATAGAAGTAACAATCAGTGAGCTGGAAGCAACCACTCAGAACCCTACAGAACCCTTCATTGACTTTGTGGCAAGATGGAGGGCAAAGGCAGCCAGAATGACGAGCAGACCTTCTGAAAGAGAACAAGTCAGGTTAGTGGTCCAAAACCTCGAGCCAGATATGTTGCAGAGAATGATAGTGGCACCATTGTCCACATTTGCTTCCTTACATGAGTTAGGGGTTCAAATTGAGAGCGCCTTCAAAAAGGGCATCATCCACAGAACAAGTGAACTTGCACAAAGGCCATTCACTCGGAGTACCAATGCTAGTACTAGTACTATTCCGTGGTCTGCAAATGTCAGTACCGTTGCTACATCATCAGCCAAGATGGTCGATCCCTTTGCTGCTGCCACAAACTCACAAACCGCACAAAATAGTCAACCTTGGAACCGAAGATCTTTTACCCCCCTCCATATGAGTCCAACTCGTGCCCTCAAGGTGTTGATGGACAAGGGGCATCTCAAGCCTCCTGATCCTCGCCTCTCCTGCACTCCACCGCCACTAAACACGACTCCAACCCAATATTGTACTTTCCATCAATAACATGGCCATCATACGATTCATGTTATTTCACGTCATGAGATTCAGAATCTCATTGACAACAAAGTCATCGCCCCTCATAAACCAAATGTGACAACCAACCCACTTCCTACCCATAACCAAGTCCTACCACCTAGAGACATCAACCTGATCCATATATTGTCATCTGCCTATAACCCCAACATATACATCACCCCAACCCATTTACCCAAGCCTGAGGTGTTCATTCCAGAAGACATGGACTTGTGTATGATGGATGCACCTGAACCCCAATCGTCTCAACCCCCAAAACTTGAACTCCCTAATAGTCAAATTCCAATCCAACCCACTCCAAAGAACCCGGCCCAACCAGTTCACCAAGACCAAGTAGGTTCAAATACTTCACAGGTACCAATAGCCGAACCCACTACTTCTAAGCTGCTGAGCATGATTGAAGATCTTCAGAGCACTGTGGCAGATTTAGCCTTTGGGATCTTGGCTCCGTCATCGACCACATCACATGCCAGAAATTTCACGTCAAAAGTTCCCAATCTTGAGGCAAGTGCAATTAAAATGGCCAACCCAAAGTTATTTCAAGTCTGAGTAATGACATGCCAACAATGAATGGGCCTCGTTTTGATATAACCACCCGATCTTTTGGCAAAATTGAAACAAGTGGTAGGAACAAGGTTGGGGTAAGCATTGATCCCCATGAACATCTCTGGTATGCCATTGAGGCTTTGAAGGTCAGAGGGTTGAACAAACAGCAAGTGCTTGTAGTTGTTACAAATATTGTGGATGACACTTTTGTCAATACTTCCAGAACTGGTAACCGCGCCTTCAATCCCCTTTACATGACCTTGTCTAAAGCTCTCCAAATCCTCATGGGACAAGGCCACCTCAAACCCCTTGATTTTCAACCTCTCCCTAAGCGCCTTCCAGCCAGGCACGATGCGGCCAAGTATTGCGCCTTCCATCAGCAACTCGGCCATGACACTGATCATTGTTTTCGTCTTCGCCATGAAATTCAAAACCTGATTGACAACAAGATCATCACTCCACCAGGTTCTACAAAGTCTATTAGCACTGGGTCAATGAACTTGGGGGATAGTGGGCCCTGTGATTAAAGGTGAACCACCTGCTGATGGTGTGCATTTTACTCCCAACATGGTGGATGGCACGCACTAATTTTAGAAACTGGGAAATGGTTTTGTTTTACTTTCTGAATTGGGTGTTGAGTCAGTCTTGTTGTGTCAAAGTGTGGTGATCTCGGGGGTGTTAACCCAGGCATCACTGTTCTGTCTGTGTTTGTTTTGTCTTTTCTTTCTTTCTTTTAAGTCTGTTTCAGTTGGGCCAGAAGATCTGAATAAAACGGTAGTAGTTTTCATCTACTTCGCTGAGCCTTTCAATCATTGCATTGACCAAGTTTTTTAAAACTTTTTCCAAAACTCTGATAAAAACAAAGAGGAAGAATTTCCTCGGGATTTGAAAAGTTTGATCAACTAAGAAGAAGAGAGGTGTACTAAGCCCTTGATGAATAAAATCATTTTTGTTAATGTGGGTACTGAGAATGATCCTAGCTTGGTCCAAATTGGTTTTATCTTGTCTTCGTAAGAGTACGAGTGATTAGTCACTTTGTGAAAAGATTTCAAAAACTATTTTTGCGTGGTCCTACGAAGACATGCTTGGAATTGATTATACAGCATAGGGTCCCTCTTGACTCAAGGTCCAACCTCCTTAGCTCCTTAGCTTTCAAACCTTGCTTCGAAGTATTCGAAGTATTCAATGATCAATCAAAGTGTAAGGCTTGGATAGCCAAATTGGAAATAGCCCTTGAATTAGGGGCCATGATGTGATTCAAATGGAGACAGCCCTTCAACTAGGGGCAATAAGGTCGAATATGGTTCAAATGGAAACAGCCCTTGAACTAGGGGCAAAAGTGTGAGGCTTGCAAATGGAGGCAGCCCTTGAACTAGGGGCAATAAGGTACCACCCTTGAGAGGCTCGCTGGGCCGAAAACCCAGAAGGGCGACCCAAGCAAAAGTTAGAGCACAAAAATAAAATAAAAAAAGAAAAATGAAAATGAAAAGCTCGCAAGGTTGAAAACCCGAAAGGGCAGCTTTGGCAAAAGTTAGAGCATAAAAGGAGAGTGTCAATACCCGAGTGAACCTTAGCCAGAATTATGTAAGACTTGTGATTTAGATTGAAAACAACCCTTGAACTAGGGGCAAGAAGGTCGGATGATATTCAGATTGGAAGCAACCCTTGAACTAGGGGCAAAAAGGTCGGATATGATTTAGATTTGAAGCAGCCCTTGAACTAGGGGCGAAAGGTTGGATGTGATCAAAGAGTTAAAACTGAATTGTTTCCCAATGAAGACCGCCCAGAAAGGCAAAACCCAGAATTTGAGAGAATGCATGTTATTATTGAAGGACAGTCGAGTTCCTATCCATTACACTAGGGGCAATACGAAGGGCAAATTCAGCCTAGTCCCTACATCATCATATCTACTGGTCTAGTGTAGTAGTTGTTCTAATAGATGGCCTAGAGATTTCACACCCAATCAACATGGACAAAGTAAAATGAAAGTAACCCTTGAGAGGCTCGTTGGGCCGAAAACCCGGAAAGGCGACCCAGGCAAAAGTTAGAGCAGCAAAAATAAAAAAATCAAAAACAAATATATAAAAAAAAAAAGAAAAAAAAAATGAAGATGAAACAAAAAGGAGAGTGTTAATACTCGAGTGAACCTTCGCCGGAACTACGATGGCCTGATTCCTATCTTGAGGATACGTAGGTAGCTTCATCTTGAAGTTCGGCTCCAATAATTTTTGTTAACTCATTCATTTCGTCCATGTTTGATTGGTGTATCTTGAGTCAACCTGATTGTCCTATTCGTATTTGATTGGTGTATCTTCGATCTACTAAGTTCAGTTGGTTCGATTCAACTTGGTTCAGTTCGATTCAGATCGGCTCGATTTGGTTACCATCGTTACTACGACAGAACCAATTCGGGGTTATCTGGCTTAGGGCTATGCACCTCAATGATTGATTCCATGTTGGTTGGGTAGTGGCCATCTTGCAAAAAATAGGTTTTGATTAATTTGAATGAAGCTGACTAATTTTTCTCGAAAATTGTTTCATTTTTGCAAAACTTGAACCATTCTTTGGATTTAAAAAGGAAAAATTTTCAGTGCTCACAGTTTAGCTTACATGATTTGAAACAGAAAATGGAAGAAGTATGCTAATCTAACTCTTATGTTGATCAAAACATGTTTACAAAAAAATCAAAGGGTCAAGGCAATGAACTAGGGGCATAGTCGAGTTAGAGATTCTGTCTTCTCCACCGCTCGAGTCAACTATTCAGTATATATAAGTGTGTATTCATACCAGTCAGTGTATATAAGGGTGTTCCTTTCATACCAGTCAGTATATTTATACCAGTCGGTGTATTTATACTAGTCAGTATATATAAGTCAGTATAGAATCAATGTTCAATTCAGAATTCAAAATTTAATCACTCTCAAATTCAATCAAACAAAAATGTTTTCAAGTTCAAAGTGATATGCCAGTCACGCCATTGATGAGCAAAAAAAAAAAAAAAAGAAAATGATTTTATTGAAGTCAGTGGAGGACATCCCTGATTACAGAGACTCAAAAAAAAAAAAAAAAAAAAAAAAAAAAAAAAAAATCATCATTCAATATCACTTCAATTACACCATTGTAATTCTCCTTGGTTAAAACATTCACTCTCTTCGTATAAAATACGTTGAGATACGTCTGTTGGTCATACCATGGTAATCTCTGCTTGGTTAAAACCTTCCCTCTCTTCGTATAAAATACGTTGAGATACGTCTGTTGGTCATACCACTGTATTCCTCTTTGGTTAAAGCCTTCCCTCTCTTCGTATAAAATACGTTGAGATACGTCTGTTGGTCATACCATTGTATTTCTCCCTGGTAAAACCTTCCCCCTCTTCGTATAAAATATGTTGAGATACGCCTGTTGGTTACGCCATTCAATCGCGCTATCTTGCGCATCGCACTGTCATGTGTATCAAATTCAATAGCCCTACTGGTGTCTAGGAGACCTTAAATCCTACGCGGTCTAGGAGACCTTAAATCCTCTAAAGGTGTAATTCCTTTGGTGTTTGTCGTGCCCAAACGACTTCAGGTGGTCTGGTATAGCCAGCTGCCTGTGATTGCAATGAGTTCCTATGAGACCAACTGCGACGGTAGAAACTAGAGTTCGAATGGCGATGCCTAGAACGCAAAAGGTTCGGGATTTCCGAGACTAAAGTCTGGTTTAAATACCCAGAGGTGCATCCAGGGGTGCATTCTCGGCTTGAAATCTGTATGGTAGCCCCATAGGTTGAGATAGCTTATATGCATCTCAGTTCTGGATACTGAACCAACCTAGTCTGTCACCCCGTTGGAGAATAGGGAAAGGTGTGAATATGATCAGGAAGAAAAGGGGCATCTGTGAAGGTTACCCCTTGTCAAATCATTCTACCATACCTTCTTCTACTCGCGTAAGACGCGTTTGGGCTTCGAATTTACCTTCGCTCCTTTCATGTGAACGATACTAGATTTGATGTTTACCAAGTTAAAACCTTCCCCCTTTCCTCTCGTGTGAGACGCGTTTGGATTGCAAATCGGTTAAAAACAGCAGGTGCACCTGTCTGTTTACACCACGCCACCTCCTCTCGCGTACCGCGCGTTTGGATCTCAAATACTCCTCTCGCGTACCGCGCGTTTGGATTTCAAATACTCCTCTCGCGTAAGACGCGTTTGGATCTCAAATACTCCTCTCGCGTACCGCGCGTTTGGATCTCAAATACTCCTCTCGCGTACCGCGCGTTTGGATTTCAAATACTCCTCTCGCGTACCGCGCGTTTGGATCTCAAATACTCCTCTCGCGTACCGCGCGTTTGGATCTCAAATACTCCTCTCGCGTACCGCGCGTTTGGATCTCAAATACTCCTCTCGTGTACCGCGCGTTTGGATCTCAAATACTCCTCTCGCGTACCGCGCGTTTGGATCTCAAATACTCCTCTCGCATACCGTGCGTTTGGATCTCAAATACTCCTCTCACGTACCGCGCGTTTGGATCTCAAATACTCCTCTCGCGTACCGCGCGTTTGGATCTCAAATACTCCTCTCGCGTACCGCGCGTTTGGATTTCAAATACTCCTCTCGCGTACCGCGCGTTTGGATTTCAAATACTTCTCTCGCATACCGCGCGTTTGGATTTCAAAAACTCCTCTCGCGTACCGCGCGTTTGGATCTCAAATACTCCTCTCGCGTACCACGTGTTTGGATTTCAAATACTCTTCTCGCGTATGACGCGTTTGGATCTCAAATACTCCTCTCGCGTACCGCGCGTTTGGAACTCAAATACTCCTCTCGCGTACCGCGCGTTTGGATCTCAAATACTCCTCTCGCGTACCGTGCGTTTGGATTTCAAATACTCCTCTCGCGTACCGCGCGCTTGGATCTCAAATACTCCTCTCGCGTACCGCGCGTCTGGATCTCAAATACTCCTCTCGCGTATGACAGACGCGTGTGGATCTCAAATACTCCTCTCGCGTGAGACGTCACGCGTTTGGATCTCAAATACTCCTTTCGCGTATGGCGCGTTTGGATCTCAAGTTCACTTTCCTCCTCTCACGGACGAAGCATTTGGATCTCACATTCACTACATCCAACATTTATGCATTCATTCAGTGTCACATCATTGTCTTGTTTTGCATTTCATTGCATGATCATAAGTTATGTTTTACATATCATTCTATATCTTGCCCCTGAACTACGCTGATTTGATTCCTTACAATGGGATACGTAGGCAACCTGCTGGTTCAACCACTTGCATTTGCATCTTGTTTGTTTGCCCAAGTCTTACGGCCTTGTCAAAAGGGTCGTCTTCTGGCTTTGACATTCACTCACGTCATGAAATGACTTCGAGCTCTGTCAAAGAGGGGCAACTGTAGACACCCCATTTTGACTGGCCCTAAGACTTGGGCGCTTTCTTTTGATTACCCGATGATGACAATTAGAATGTGTTTCTCGCAGAATTCTCAGTAAAAGAAATGGAATTTGAACTTTAATCCCAACCCTCACCATTATGGCCAAATTATTTTAAAATATTGAATATTTCATTAATTTAGTATTTTTGTAATTTTTCATAATTTTATGTGTTTGTTCATATTTTTGGTGTATTTTATATAAAAGAAAATAATAAAACAAATTATATTATGTGTTTAAAATTATTATATTATATATTTCGTATTTTATATAAAATTATATTAGTATATTATATGTTTAATATTTTGGTATAAATTATATATTTTAGATATTTTATATATTATATTATATATATATATATATTAAATTATATATATTATAAAATAAAAATAATAAAAAACGAAATTGTCGGCACAGCCCGACAACTTCACAACTTTGCACTGAACATATATATATATATATAATATTATATTTATATTATTACTATATTATCTTATTATATTATTATTATATTATATTATTATTATAATACTATAATTTGCCTATATAAGGCAAAGGCATCAGAATGAATTGGGGGTGGAATTTTTGAGGAGAAGGATTTTCAAAGAGGAGAATTTCTAGGGAATTTTGAAGAGAGTATTTTGTGAGAAGAATTTTGAGGGAGAGAAAGAGTCTGAAGAGTGATAGTTTTATGTCATCAATACACCATTCAAAAAATCAACCACTAAAGTTATAATTCCAAATTTTGGATTGAGAATTGAGAAACACATTCCACAGACTTAAGAGTAGTCAAAAGAATGTTTGTGACTCAGAAAATTCATCATTTCCCCAAAAGGTGAATTTTCGTAAATTTTCATTTAATTTAAAAATGTGATATAATTTGTGTAAATACTTTATTTACTTCGTTGTATAACTGTTTTTTTTATTATCACTTTAATGGGATGGCTGTACCACTGCACCACCTACATATCTGCTGTAATTTAAATATTGTATATAAATTGTTGTAATTTATTACTTTAAATAAATATCCCGGCGGTGAATAGTAACCTCCCGGCGGTGAATAGCACCTCTGGTGGTGAATAGTAACCCAGCGGTGAATAGTACCTAATTTGTTTAAAAACTTTATTTACCTCGTTTTATATCGCTTTAATGGGATGGCTGCACCACTGCACCACCTACATATCTGATGTAATTTAAATATAGTATATAAATTGTTGTAATTTATTACTTTAATTAAATATCCCGGCGGTGAATAGTAACCTCCGGTGGTGAATAGTAACCCCGGCGGTGAATAGTACCTAATTTGTTTAAATACTTTATTTACCTCGTTTTATATCGCTTTAATGGGATGGCTGCACCACTGCACCACCTACATATCTGCTATTTAAATATTGTATATAAATTGTTGTAATTTATTACTTTAAATAAATATCCCGGCGGTGAATAGTACCTCATTTGTTTAAATACTTTATTTACCTCGTTTTAATCGCTTTAATGGGATGGGTGCACCACTGCACCACCTACATATCTGCTGTAATTTAAATATTGTATATAAATTGTTGTAATTTATTACTTTAAATAAATATCCCGGCGGTGAATAGTAATCTCCGGCGGTGAATAGCACCTCCGGCGGTGAATAGTAACCCCGGCGGTGAATAGTACCTAATTTGTTTAAATACTTTATTTACCTCGTTTTATATTGCTTTAATGGGATGGCTGCACCACTGCACCACCTACATATTATATATAAATTGTTGTAATTTCTTACTTTAAATAATTTATCCCGGCGGTGAATAGTAACCTTCGGCGGTGAATAGTACCTCCGGCGGTGAATAGTAACCCCGACGATGAATAGTACCTCCGGCGGTGAATAGTACCTCCGGCTATTTAATTTTGCTCGCTTTATTATATGCTAGTTAGGGAGCTGTTTAATTTATTTCAACGATTTATGTTGTAAATCTCAAGTTTGTTTGTACTAACCAATTAATCAATTTCGCATAATCATCTCTACAACCTCCCTCCATTCTTTGCTTATTTCGATTAAACATAAAGAACCAATATGATTAATTGAATTCGGTCGGACGTTATACCGAATTTATTGTGTGAAGGCTTGCCTTACGTCAATTATTGTAATAAATTAGACAGCCCCCTTTTATTTATTAATTATTTATTTGGACACTTGGACATTCGAACCCTCCTGCGTGAGGGCACAGGAATTCATTCGGACCCTCCTTCGTGAGGACAAATATGTAATAAGTTGTATGTCTTCCAACCCCCATTCTTTCTCCCTTTTATTTCACTGCTTATGATGGTTAGATTAAGGACATCATGTTTAAATTAGCATTTTTCATGATTTGCATCCATTCGTTTACATGCATAAAAGTTCGGCTCATCATATTATTTAAATGTCAAATTCAAACTCTTTACTTGAATATATGCTCTATCATATACCTTGAATTGACTCGCATGCCATGCTAGTAGCCGAGCTTATTACTTGCACGTTGTATGTGTTGCATCAGCCATATCGCATTAAATAGGATCATGCATTTTTTTTCTAATTGTTTACTTTCTTTTGACTCGCCTTCGTTTCGGACATAAGGTAAGTTTTATGCTTTAGCATATTGCATAAGTGTGATTGTTGTCATATCAAACATACTACCATGAGGCTAAATGCTTACTTGATATACCTGTTTGAATGCCTGTGGATGAAGGCTAATCACCTGAATTGGGATACTTTGATTCATGTATATATGAGATCACCATTTTCAGTGATACATATTCAAAACATTTCTTTCAAAACAAACATAGAATCAAACGTTCCAACTTTTCGTGCAATTAGTCTATACTTGTATGTTACATATAGAACAAGAGCATATATTGTACATAAAAACCACATCATGATTAGTAGAGGCCGATTTTTGATCGGGTGAGTGGGGTGTTCAATTATTGACCTTCCCCTCTCATACCTAAGTTCCCGAACCAAGACACTTTGGTAACGACGGACTAATGGCCTTTGGCACGAGTCACGGGTTTCCTAAATTTCCCATAAATATTTAGGTGGCGACTCTGAAATCTGGCAAAGCAGTCCATTTTTGACATTTGATTCAAACATCGATTTTCCAAAACACAACTGCCGGATTTGGACTCTTTTTGTGTTTCCACTGTTTCACATTGCACTTGTGAAATCAGATTCAGAACCAACACACAAGTAGAGTCCGAACTATAAGGGCTATTTCATTCTTCCGAAAGGGGGCGCGAAAAGCCGAGCTACAGTGATGTAACTCAAAATAGATTAAAAGTTAAAATTTGGCTTTTAGCCATCTTTCCGAAAGATCCATTTATAACTGTCCAGTGTTTGTTAAAAAATGCAGCAATATTAATTATAAGTACGATGTCATTTTGTTTGGAAACACCGAACTGACTAATATTACGTGAAGCAACCATGTTTTTATAAGAAATATTTTTTTTCCCTACACACGACTAGGAAAAGTGACTTTTTGCGACTATTTTTTTTGCGACTGATTATTTGACTGTCGCAAAAACTAATATTCACAATAGCAACCTTGATAATTTCTTATTCTATTTATTTTGCCCTTTTCTTGTACCTATGCCCTAACAGAGACTGATTTCCCCTAGACTCTCGTTTCCTCCAAATCTGATTTCGCTCGATCGTGTCTGAGTAAGAGAATTTGATTTCCCTCTCTCGATTTCACTCTATAGATCACCACGGTCGTCTGAAGAAGAAACCTCCAACGGTATGAACTCTCTCTCTCTCTCTCTCTCTCTCTCTCTCGTGTCAGTGAGTCTCTTCGAATCATTCATTCGTATTTCAACTTCTTTGTCTCTCTATAAATCACCTTTCGACGAAGATTTGGTTTGAATCAATCTTTCTTCATCTGCTGCAGGTACAAGCTGAACCATTCAATTTTTAATTGTGTATTTTCTGTTCTGCGAAAATTGAACACCCCACTCACCCGATTCTATGTTTGATTCAGTTTTGAATTCGAATTATTATTATTATTTTCTGTCATGTTAGATTGGAGCATGTGTGTGGATTTTAGCTTATAGTCGTATTTTGGTGAATTGCAAATGTGCTTTGTAGAAGACTATAGAATTTGATCTAAGCATTGGTTTTTCTGTGCTGCGAAAATGATGAATATGTATTTTCTATGTCCAAATTTCTGTCATCTCTTATGTAATTTGTGAAAGAATAGCTTCTACTGATAGCAAACCAAGAAGCAGGGAAGAATAAGAAAGTTAGAAAAATGAAGAACTAGATTTTATTATTAATTTCTTGAGAGAGAAAACAATACGACTCAGGTTTTATATATTCGGACCTTATAGCGTTGGATAAATAACAAAATTGAGTAGGTTATATAGCCGTTCAAAACTTATCAATTTTGCAATTTAATTTCGATATTCTTTCTCTAATCAAGAAAACCAAACCCTAGCTACCTCCATAATCCTAACCCCAATCTCTCTCTCTCTCTCTCTCTCTCTCTCTCATCCAAATTTTCAATCAACTCTGAAGTTGGGGATTTTGTAATTCGAGTTGCAATATATGGATTTTCAACTGCTGAACAAGGGCTTGAATTTCTCTCGAAGAAAGAAGTGACTTCATGCTTTTGCTTTGTTAAGTGTTTCGAGTTATGGTGGTTATAAGGTTTATCACTTGCCCTCTGTGGCAAGGAAGAGGAAGAGAATTTTCAAGCTCTTGGGAGCTTTGATTTCAATTGCCGAAATGGTTTCCGATTCCGCGGATACCAGGTGTTGTCTCCAAGGACCTCAAGCATTTTTTGCAGTCTGATTCTGACCAAATTCCCAATAGTTTGAAGCAATTGTCTACAATTACAATGTCAGAGCAGCTTTCAGTCACTGATTAGGGTTTCTGAGGCTATGACAGTTGGGATTTTGAGAGGGTATTGTTCGGAGACCAGAAATGAGATTGAAGAAGGTTCGAATTCGAGTTTTTCCGATCGGGTTATGGATAAACTCATGTCTACAGCTGGGACTGGATTTGTTTCTGTTGTTGTTGGTAGGTTTGCCCGAAACTTGGTTTTGGTTTTCTATTCGAATGGCCAATACGATGAATGTTCGAATGGCTGCATCCAATGGTTTTGGGTTGGACTCATCGGCTTTGCCTGAATGGTTAAATGTTGTGTCGAGCGATAAGTGTAAACTACTTATCAAGAAGAGGTCTTAAAGTGTAAATTGTTCAATGTGAAAGAGAATCAAGAAACAACTAGCCTCCCAGTGCTATCTTGGTGACATGTCCAAAATTTCTCCTAAGCCAACAGTGACTTATCTTTTTTCCCTTTTTTTTTGGGGCGTGTGGGGGAGGATCGAGTTCTGTGTCTTAAATTGCAATAAGGGTTACAAGCAGGGCGATTTTGTCAGTTACCTACTTAGATTAAGCTCATGAATGTTACTTCTTGTTTTTTCAATGGTGTAAAAGTGCAACTGTATAAAACCAGAATAGAATTTGAGATGTAGGTTTCATTTCTTTATTACAATACTAGCCTATCACCCGTACTATGGACAGGATAATTATAGATATTTATATTTATTTTAGATTTTTTTAATATATAAATTATGTTTTTTAATACTTTTTATAAAAATAATTTAACAATTTTATCACTAACCATAGTGTATGAGAGAAGTTGAAAAGGGTACTACAGTAATTATACACAGATTGTATCTATAATTATTTGTATGAGGGGATTTTAAATGCTGATCAGAAAATTTTGACCAAATCAATAAATGCAAGCATGTAGAAAGACATGTGAATTGAAAAAAGTTGATAAATGCTGATCAAGGGATTTTGACTAAATTAATAAATGCTGAGTTTTTTTTTTAATAAAAAATTTAAAAAATTCAGATTGGGATATTTAACCTCCCACAGGCCTTGAGGGTTAAAAACCCTATTTTGCTTAATATATAGTATATATAATTATCTATATATGTGAATTGCGATTTTTAAGGTTTTTTTTTTTTTTTTTTTTTTTTAATGTCTTCTTTTTTTCCTTTTTTTTATATTATATTAAAGTTTAATATTTTGATAATAATCATATGTGTTAGACTTTTCAAGGAATTAAATGTCTTTTTTTTTATTATATTATATTAAAGTTTAATATTTTGATAATAATCATACGTGTTAGACTTTTTAAGAAATTTTTTTTATACTTGTTCTTAATGTATTAAAGTATTATTATGAGGGATAATAATCATATGTGTTGGGACTTTTCAAGAAATTCATATGTGTTAAATTTCAAAGAATTTTTTTTATATTTGTTCTTAATGCATTAAAGTATTATTATGAAGGTAAGACTTGGGGACTACAAAAAAAAACAGTTTTTTGCGACGGCAAAACGCCGTCGCAAATGCTCCGCACGCTGTCGCTAATACCTTTTGCGACGGTAAATTGATTTTTTGCGACGGCAGGAGGGGGTTGCGACAAAGGGGGTTGCAAAAGGTCTTTAGCGACGGTACGTGCCGTCGCCAATGGTTTTTGCGACGGGAGGTTCCCTTTTTTGCGACGGTAGTTTCCTGTCGCCAATAAGTGAAAAAAATCTAAGTTTTTGCGACGGTAAAGTTTTTCCGTCGCTAAACTTGGTTTTTTGAAACGGCAGAGCACCGTCGCTAAAAGTGTGCTACCGCAAATAACTATTAGCGACGGCATGATGAGCCGTCGCTAAAGGTATGTTTTTCAGGTGTTTCCAAAGCTTTTGCGACAGTACGGTGCCGTCACAAAAGCCTCTAACATGCGACGGCTGTTATGCCGTCTCAAAAAAAAAAAAAAAAAAAAAATGTTTCGAAATTATTAAAAAATTAAAAAAAACCTGTATTAAATGAAAAATAATTACAAAAAAATCTAAAAGTTACATAATAATATAAATACATACATAAACAAAAGTTGACAAATAATGAAAATTCATAATGTTGTTCCATTCATAATATTACATAAATAAAAATTTAAAACAATAAAAATTATGCCATTACATAATGTCGCATAATACATACATAGTGTTGTTTACAAATTTAAATAACATAAATCAAAATCAAAATCAAAATCAAAACCAAAAGTTTTCGTCTTGATTCTTGCGTGGGTTACAAAAACAAAAGTTGGACATAATCTTTATACGCCCGCATTCCACAAGAAGCAAACTGCTACTCAGGAAATATCTGAAAAAAACAAGATAAAAATAATTAATAACCATATAATGGTGTTAATATTTTAATTACAGAAAAATATAAAAAAAATTGAGTAGTATATAATTAGAAAGATAGTTAGTAAATAATTTTGACTAGACCAAAATCCGACTCTAACTCCCAAACCGGGAACCCAATTCAAGCCCCGTCTTCTCCCACAAGTCTCTCGTGCCTAGGAGGTCGTGTGTGCCAAGTTTCGTGCTCAACCGACGCGGTTTGGTGAATTTGGGGCCTTAACTCCTCGAATTCAAGTTTCTTAAGGAACTAATTTGCCTAAAGTTAAATCCGGCTCTAACTCCCAAACCGGGAACCCAATTCGAGCCCCGTCTTCTCCCACAAATCTCTCGTGCCTAGGAGGTCGTGTGTGCCAAATTTCGTGCTCAACCGACGTCGTTTGGTGATTTTGGGACCTTAATTCTCCGAATTCAAGTTTCTTAAGGAACTAATTTGCCTAAAGTGAAATCCGGCTCTAGCTCCCAAACCGGGAACCCAATTTGAGCCCCGTCTTCTCCCACAAGTCTCTCGTGCCTAGGAGGTCATGTGTGCCAAGTTTCGTGCTCAACCGACTCGGTTTGGTGATTTTGGGGCCTTAACTCCTCCAATTCAAGTTTCTTAAGAAACTAATTTGCCTAAAGTGAAATCCGGCTCTAACTCCCAAACCGGGAACCCGATTCGAGCCCCGTCTTCTCCCACAAGTCTCTCGTGCCTAGGAGGTCGTGTGTGCCAAGTTTCGTGCTTAACTGACGCGGTTTGGTGATTTTGGGGCCTTAACTCCTCGAATTCAAGTTTCTTAAGGAACTAATTTGCCTAAAGTGAAATCCGGCTCTAACTCCCAAACCGGGAACCCGATTCGAGCCCCGTCTTCTCCCACAACTCTCTCGTGCCCAGGAGGTCGTGTGTGCCAAGTTTCGTGCTCAACCGACGCGGTTTGGTGATTTTGGGGCCTTAACTCTCCGAATTGAAGTTTCTTAAGGAACTAATTTGCCTAAAGTGAAATCCGGCTCTAACTCCCAAAGCGGGAACCCGATTCGAGCCCCGTCTTCTCCCACAAGTCTCTCGTGCGTAGGAGGTCGTGTGTGCCAAGTTTCGTGCTCAACCGACGCGGTTTGGTGATTTTGGGGCATTAACTCCTCCAATTCAAGTTTCTTAAGGAACTAATTTGCCTAAAGTTAAATCCGGCTCTAACTCCCAAACCGGGAACCCGATTCGAGCCTCGTCTTCTTCCACAACTCTCTCGTGCCTAGGAGGTCGTGTGTGCTAAGTTTCGTGCTCAACTGACGTGGTTTGGTGATTTTGGGGCCTTAACTCCTCGAATTCAAGTTCCTTAAGGAACTAATTTGCCTAAAGTTAAATCCGGCTCTAACTCCCAAACCGGGAACCCGATTCGAGCCCCGTCTTCTCCCACAACTCTCTCGTGCCTACGAGGTCGTGTGTGCCAAGTTTCGTGCTCAACCAACGCGGTTTGGTGATTTTGGGGCCTTAACTCCTCCAATTCAAGTTCCTTAAGGAACTAATTTGCCTAAAGTGAAATCCGGCTCTAACTCCCAAGCCGGGAACCCGATTCGAGCCCCGTCTTCTCCCACAACTCTCTCGTGCCTAGGAGGTCGTGTGTGTCAAGTTTCGTGCTCAACCGACGCGGTTTGGTGATTTTGGGGCCTTAACTCCTCCAATTCAAGTTTCTTAAGGAACTAATTTGCCTAAAGTGAAATCCGGCTCTAACTCCCAAACCGGGAACCCGATTCGAGCCCCGTCTTCTCCCACAACTCTCTCGTGCCTACGAGGTCGTGTGTGCCAAGTTTCGTGCTCAACCAACGCGTTTTGGTGAATTTGGGGCCTTAACTCCTCGAATTCAAGTTTCTTAAGGAACTAATTTGCCTAAAGTGAAATCCGGCTCTAACTCCCAAACCGGGAACCCGATTCGAGCCCCGTCTTCTCCCACAACTCTCTCGTGCCCAGGAGGTCGTGTGTGCCAAGTTTCGTGCTCAACCGACGCGGTTTGGTGAATTTAGGGCCTTAACTCCTCGAATTCAAGTTTCTTAAGGAACTAATTTGCCTAAAGTGAAATCCGGCTCTAACTCCCAAACCGGGAACCCGATTCGAGCCCCGTCTTCTCCCACAAGTCTCTCGTGCCTACGAGGTCGTTTGTGCCAAGTTTCGTGCTCAACTGACGCGGTTTGGTGAATTTGGGGCCTTAACTCCTCCAATTCAAGTTCCTTAAGGAACTAATTTGCCTAAAGTTAAATCCGGCTCTAACTCCCAAATCGGGAACCCAATTCGAGCCCCGTCTTCTCCCACAAGTCTCTCGTGCCTAGGAGGTCGTGTGTGCCAAGTTTCGTGCTCAACCGACGCGGTTTGGTGATTTTGGGGCCTTAACTCCTCCAATTCAAGTTCCTTAAGGAACTAATTTGCCTAAAGTTAAATCCGGCTCTAACTCCCAAACCGGGAACCCGATTCGAGCCCTGTCTTCTCCCACAAGTCTCTCGTGCCTAGGAGGTCGTGTGTGCCAAGTTTCGTGCTCAACCGACGCGGTTTGGTAAATTTGGGACATTAACTACTCGAATTCAAGTTCCTTAAGGAACTAGTTTGCCTAAACTGAAATCCGGCTCTAACTCCCAAACCGGGAACCCGATTCGAGCCCCGTCTTCTCCCACAAGTCTCTTAACTTAGAATGTAAAGAAGGCAAAGATACATTTTAGCTTAGAATACAAAGATACATTTTATACCTAATCTTCTAGTGGTGGTGTATATGGATTCTCATCTTCTGCTGATTCGCTAAATGCCCGGTGGCCACTCGATGCATCAGGAACCTATGTTAGTCAATGCATAATGTGTTAATCATATTTGAATTTTATACATAATCTTGAGTGAAAATTGAACTATCAAACGATTTAATTTATATGGAACCTGTCTGTTGGGATCTACACTCGCCCCCTGTGACACAAGGGCCATCATCTCAGCTCTCATCTGTTCTAAATGTGTAGAGAACTCTGCTCGTAGCTCCTCCCTCAACTCATCCTTTAGCTCTGCACGAACCTTCTGCGTGATTTGATCAATAGTCGATGGCTGGGGTGTTGACTGTGATGGCCCAGCACCATCTTTATACACCGCTCTCCGAGGCACAATTCTCCCGTATGTTCAACAATATCCATGTCCGTCATGACCTATCAACTCATGGAAAATGGCATTCCTAGCCTCCAAAGTCTGACCATCCTCAGGTAACATAGAGAGTTGACGATTAAACTCATCCTGTATTGAATAAGACAGACAAGTATATGCCAAATTAAGATGGTTGACAAAAAAAAAATAAACTTTAAATACAATCAAAGGTGTTTGGAAACTACCAAGGTCTGGATAACCTCTGGGTCATCTACTCTACGTGTCATAAGCCAAATATTCATCTTATCAGTAGACTCCCCCTTACTGGTCATCTACATTTTTTTTAGAAATATGAAAATTAGAATCCAAATAATTTGCAAATATACAATGTTTGTTGATATACAAAAATAAAACAATAAAATGTAAACCTCATGCCGTATCTGAGAGAAAGTAGTATGTCCTGTGGTATGAGCTATGCCGTGAGCTCGCCGATTTTTAGCGTTCCTACTTGCAATTTTCTATAACAGGTTCAACAAATGTAAGTATGTAAATATGATTTGTATGTTTAAATATCATAAATATAACGTAATTGTATACCTCAAAGATCGAAGTACGCCAATACTCCACAAGTTGTTCCTAATCGCTTGGCACAACGCTCATAGGAACATCATCCTTCGATTAGGATCGAACTTCTAGGCTTGAAATACTTAGCCTTAAGCTTGTTCTTGTGATCCTTCCATATCTCGTTACGCTTTTCATGCAGATTGGCTTGTACTTCTCTGGACATATATTCAAATTGTCCTATAAAACAGAATTTCAAAGTTTAAGGCTAAGTATAACACAAATTTGGAATTCGAATTTGTGGACATAAATATACTTTTACCTTCACACCCTTCCAGATAGCATCAACAATATCATCAGGCACATTGTTCCAGTCAAGAAAAGTAAGAGGAACAATGTTACCATTCCGCTAATAATGCCAAGTTGAGTAGTTAACTTGGCCACGTTATCCCTATTGGGCAAGTAATTTCCATCAAATTGTATGTCCAAATTTTTTACCAAGACTTCACTCTTTAATGCCCTTGGCACATCCTCTACCACGCCTAGTCGAGGTTGATGAAGAACTAACATGACCTGCGATATACAATAATAATAAACAATATGCAATGGTAATAAACAAATGCAAATTTAAATAATGTGAATACAAATCATATCAAATAAACCTGAGGTGGGCTATAAAGAAGTCGAAGGGTCTGCAAAATACAATGAGAATAAACAAGTTATATATAATGAGCATAAATAAATGTATGTGTAAATAATTTTCATACAAATCAAAGCAAATTTATATACCTGTGGATGGCTCATAAGCTGATAATGATAGCTGCAGTGGTGCCACTGATGGTGGACGCACCGATGGTAGGCGTGGAGGCTGAGTACATGGTAGCTACTGTGGTGCCATTGATGGTGGTCGATACGGTGGTACTAATGGCCCCTCAGATGGTGGTGGCACTAATGGCCCCTCCGATGCTGGCCGATGTGATGCCTCCTCTGATGGTGGTGCTACTGATGTCCTGTTATGTAGCACATCGGACATCATGCGCCGGGGATTATCAGGCTTCCTCTTCCTTCCCATAATAATCTGCAAGTAATATAACATTAATTGACATTAGAAACATAGACAATGGTTTGTCATCAACTATAATATGACATTAATTGAACTAATACAATTACAAAGACAAAGTAACTTAAGAAATTGATGATTAACTACAACCTTGGCCTTAATTGAATTACTAATGTTGATTAAATATCAGCCTATTTGAACATCAACTGTTTCCTCTTCTGCGGCTTCCCTCACCCAACCAACTTCTTCATCACGAGGCATTATATTTTCTTCCAATTGTTGGCTCATGTATGGCTCGATTTGTGGATCAGTCGAACTCATATAAAATAAACCTCTTTGAGACATCTTCACCACGACTTGCCAGTCTAGTTGTAACGGGTCTGCAACATACCAAACTTGCTCTGCTTGGGACGCCAAGATGAAAGGTTCATTGGTAATTCGATCATCTCGGTACAACAAATGATTGAAGTTCACCAACGTGAAATTGAAGACATCTTCTTTCTTTCCGTGAATATTGTCAATCCAGTCACACTTAAACAACACATGTTTCTTCTCATTGGAATATCGAATCTCAACAATATCTATCAATTGTCCATAATAGTACACAGACCCCAGACGAGGATTCTTGTCGTTTCTACTAGCATAACTTATGGTATTCCGCCTTCAAAGCTACACCACAATTTTGTGTGGCTCGACGATCATCCATGGCCTTTACTCGACACCGAAACCCATTCAAGATATACCGTTGAACCTCCTTGCGGGACCATTGCCAATAGAATAATCTCTTCGTAAAATATGACATCAAGAGTCCTTCGCAAAGTTTGGACCTATTTAACACCTAAAAATGTAAAATTTAAAATGTAGAACGACTTAAGTAACTAAAATCTATAGAGTTAAATACATACATGTTCCTTGAACCAAATGTGAAAAGTTTCAAAATGTTCACGCCGAAGTTGATGATCGAAACACGAGGCATTTTGAGCTTAAGTACTTCAAGGTGTTTCTTTGTGTAGATTGAAATTTTAGCAATACAAAAATTTAGTTGAAAATTCAAGAAAACATAATAAAATATTGAGTGAGTGACTTAACCTACTTTATGAATGGTTGAACCGCGCTTGTATTGAATAAGATGTACCGATGAGCTTGTACCCAAGAAGTATTATCAAGATAAAAGCTTGTGTTTTCACCAATAGCATGACCCAAATTATCATCACCACTGTAGTTCCTCACAGGTCGACTAGATTTGGTTTCCACATCATTGAGATGTTGTGCACAAAAATTCATGCATTCTTCCATAAGATATCCTTTAGCAATTGATCCTTCAGGACGAGCTCTATTACGCACGTATTGCTTCAAAGTAAGAAGATACCTCTCAATTGGATACATCCATTGAAACTGAATCGCTCCACCCAAAAAGGCTTTATCAGCTAGATGTATAGGCAAGTGCTCCATTATATCAAAAAAACTCGGAGGAAATATTTTCTCTAGATGACAAAGTGTTACAGCGATACGATCTTTAATATATTGCAAATCCGTCGCACGATTCACTTTCGAACACAATTGTCTAAAGAAATTGCTCAATTCAATCAAGGGTTCAATTACATTCTTCGGTAACGATCTGTGAATAGCCAATGGAATAAGTTGTTGCATCAGAATATGACTATCGTGGCTTTTAAGACCCCCAATGCTTCTATCATGTAAGCGCACATGACGTGATATATTAGATGAATACCCGTCGGGAACTCTTACTTCCTTTAACACTTTCAAGAACAAATCTTTCTCATCCTTGGTCATCGTGAATTGTGCTGGTGGTAAATAGGCTTTATTTGACCCTCTTAACTGCAAATGTAGGGGTTTTCTAATATTCATATCTTGTAAATCACGCCGAGCATTAACACCATCCTTCGATTTTCCTGCAACCCCTAATATTGTCCACAACACATTGTCACAAACATTCTTCTCTATATGCATCACATCGAGGTTGTGTCTTATTAGATTGTGCTCCCAATATGGCAATTCATAAAAGATACTCTTTTTCTTCTAACTATGGGTGCGATGTCCAGCTTTCTCCTTCTCTACCTGTCTCCTATGCCTCTCCTTAAGGTCATCCCTCTTGTATTGGGTTAAAATACCCTCAGATTCCAATTGTAGCAACATCTCAGTTCTAGACAACAATTTTGGTTTGAGTCTGACTTCCCGACTACCATCAAATGATACTTTATCCTTCCGGAATTTATGGCCAGTAGGTAAAAATCTGCGATGACCCAAGTATGATTGTTTCCTACTATGCTTCAACCAACACGATGTAGTTTCCTTATTGCAACAAGGACATGCATATTCGCCTTTAGTGCTCCATTCTGACAAGTTTGCGTATGCAGGAAAATCACTAATTGTCCACAGTAAAGCTGTATACATTTGAAACATTTGATTTGTTGATGCATCAAATGTTGACACACCCTCATTCCATAGTTCTTTCAACTCCTCAATCAACGGTTGCATATACACATCAATCTTGTCACCAGGTCCTTTCGTCAAATAAGCACTGACTAAAATTAGAAATGGTTGCTTCATGCACATCCATGGCGGCAAGTTGTATGGAACGAGCACAACAGCCAAGTGCTATGAACTATGTTCATAAATCTGAATGGGTTAAAACCATCGATGTTAAGCCAAGCCTTACACTTCGCAATCAATACTAAAGTCAATATTCCGACGGTCAAAATCTTTCCATGCAAGGAGTCGAGGATGCTGAAGACACCATCATCGATTCGTTCCTCGCATGCCATCTCATTAACTTGGCCATCTTGGATGACATAAACAACCTCTGCAACCTTGACTTTAAAGGAAAATACCTCATCTGTTTTGCAGCTATTTGTTTGCCACCTATGGTAGAACCAATTGAACCACCATCACCATTTGATTTCCATCTAGAATCATATATGACACATTTATCAAGATTGGCGTCCTCGTTTCGAAACAACATGCAACTGTTGGGACATGCATCCCACGTCTCATACGTGAAGCCCAAATCTGTTGTGACCTTTTGAGGTTTATAATATGAGTCTGGGAGTTTCACACCCAACGGGAACGCCTCATTCAATAACTCAAGCAACATGTCAACAGACTTGTCTATCCACTGATTAAACACCTTCAAATGTAGAAGTCGAACAATGAATGACAAAGATGTGAACTTCTGATAACCCGGATACAATTCACTTTGTGCATCTTGAAGAAGTTTGAAATACTTTGCAGTCTCTGCATTTGGACCGAGCTGGGGTTCAGATGCATAGGGATCAGGCCCCTGTGGTTCATCACCCTCAACACTTGTACCGGCATGTGGATTTCCCATAGCCCCTTGTATCATTCCAATCATATCATCTCCAATGTCTAAATTAACTAATGTTTCATTCTCTCGATTACCATGCAAAGATATGTAAGATTCCCCATGATTAATCCAATGTTTGTATTTTTTAAAAAAACCATTCAAAATCAGATGCTCCCGTACACCATCTCGTACAAAATAGTATCGATTCTCACACTTCCTACACGGACAACTGATCATCGAACCTTCAACCCTATTGGTGTAGGCAAACACAAGGAATTCATCAATCCCATTAATGTATTCACTCGACATCCTATTTGGCAAATCAATCCAACTCTTATCCATCATCTGTACACATCGACAAAAATATCTCACCAAAATAACTCTAAATATAATGCCTACGCAAACCAAGTAAATGATATCATTCCTCTCCGCAAATAAATAAATTGTCATATTAAACGTCAAAAAAAAAAAAAACAAAAAAAAAACAACCTAATAAACAGAATAAATAAGTGAAAATAAAAATAAACCCTAATATTTTGATTGGTTTTCAATTTATACCATTTACCTATTTTCGTCAACTAAACCCGACAAAAAAAATAAAAATAAAAACTAGTTATTAAACTAAATGAAATGTCTAAAATTCCTATTTAGGATTAACTCCTATTTTTTTTAGATTGAAAAAAAGTAATAAAAAGTATAAGGTTTAAATTAATTAAATTAAAAATTTAAGATTTATTTTATTATAAGGGTTAAAATCCTGTTTTTTTTTTTTTTTTGTTTGTATTTTTTTTTATTTTCTCTTAAATATTTTTATGACCTTTTTAAACATTTGCAATTTAAATTTTTAATCGAACCATTGCATGTGTATGATATCAAAAACACAAAAAAAAAAGAAATTATATCCCCCTTTTTTACGAATCACTCATAAAATTATGATTTTAAATACAATATAAGTGATTGATGCATTAAGATTAAGTTATTTAAGATTATTTTAAATACAATAAACAGATTTATAAAAAAAAGATTATTTTAAATAACAGATTATTTTAATACAATAAATAAACAGATTATTTTAAATACAATAAACAGATTAAGTTATTTAAGATTATTTTGATATCATACACATGCAATGGTATTTTTTATATACAGATTATACACATTTATTTTTTACACATGCAATGGTATTTTTTATATACAGATAAAATACAATAAATACAATAAACAGATTATTTTAAATACAATAAACAGATTAAGTTACTTAAGATTATTTTGATATCATACACATGCAATGGTATCTTTTTATATACAGATTATACACATTTATTTTTTTTATAACTTTATATACAGATTATAACTTCATCTATATATATACAGTTATCCCCAAATTATACACATTTATTTATATATATATATACAGATTTTATAAAAAAAAAATTGCATATATATACAGATTTATATATATAGACATTCATCTATATATATATACACAGACCGAGAGAGAGAGAGAGAGAGACAGAGAGACAGAGACAGAGAGAGAGTCGTCACGGAGCATTGCTACTGTCGCCGCCAAGACCACCGCTATACCAGAGTCTGCTTTGAGAAATGTGGGAGATGAAGTTAGGGATTTGGGGATGAAGATTTGAAGCATCGGCGCAAGATGAAAAATAAGAGCGATTTTTTTTTTTTTTACGACGGTATGTTTTAGACCGTCGCAAATGGTCGTGAGTAGTTCGTAAAACGGCGCCGTTTCATTAATTTTTTTTGCGACGAAACTTTGCCGTCGCAAATGAGCCATTGTTTGCAATAGCTCGCGCCTACCGTCTCAAAAAAAGGTGTCTTTTGCGACGGTACAAAAAACCGTCGCTAATACTTCCGCATTTCCGCCCCTTCTGCGTAATTTTATTACCGACGGTTATGTGCTGTCGCTAAAGGATTTTATTTGCGACGGTAAGAGTTGCAGTTGCAAAAAACCGTTTTTTGCGACGAGAGGCGCGCCGTCGCTAATTCCTCCGTGTTTTTTACTATGTTTTCTTGTAGTGCCGGGTTGAGAGAAGTTAATAAATGCTAAGTTTTTTTTTTTAATTTTTTTAAATCAAAAAATCAGGAAATTTAGATTGGGAGCTTTGAGCTCCCATAAGGATTGGGGTTAAAAAACTCCTTTTGCATAATATATAGTAGTATAGATGCATGGGGATCACCTTGTGGCCTAAATTAAATACTTTTCTGGAAGCTTTTGGTAAGTTGTTTTGATGTCTCAACTGTTAGAGCCTTATACCGCTTCACTTGGCTGGTTATTTTCTCCATTTATCTTGAATTTCTCGGATATATTTTTTTTTTAATAAAGGCTACAAACTTTAAAACTTTACGAGTACTTACGTATAGGTTCTAATGAGTGGACTTATTGTCTAACATGTCCTATGAAAAAAATTTATCATAAAAAATGTCACTAATTATAAGTTTTAGCAACAATTTATAAAAATCATGACAAAAAACAGTCACCAATTGTTAATTTTTAGCGACATATATAAAAAATTGTCACAAAAAAAATATTTTTAGTGACAATTTTACCAAAACTTATTTTCAATAGAATTTGATGGGAATTAAGTCCAACTATTAGGACTCATTGGTAGTTACCCAAAACTCTTAAGCTTTTAGGATCTAACACATTCGTGCTGCGTACAGCTCATTTAAGCAAGCCATGAAGCTAAGACTGTTCACTTTTGGTCTTCTTTGAGGCTGTGGTTTCTATTGCTCTGCAGCTGACTGTAAAGTCTTTCTTTTATCCTCTTTATCCTTTTTCTTATATGATTTCATGTGACTCAAATTTTTTTTGTAACATTGGATGATCACACTTCACATGTCTCTAGTGCCATCATCAAGAACTTGACTAAGCTGTGGAGTTTTAGTCCTGAAGATTTTGGATCAAAAGTATGCGGATATTTTTAGCACTGAGTTTGTGACTGGTTGCAAGGACGTAACAAGGTATGCTACATGGTTTTTGGCTCGTGCTATTCTTTATCCTATAGTTTGCTTAACAAATTTAATATCAATACCTCATTCATCATTATATTTTAATATCTTCAGTTGCATTTGGATTTTTTTGAACTACAATTTTTCAAAGCTTAAATACATTCCAAAGGGTAAGGAATACCTGGTTCTTTGTAGGAGGTTAGCGACTGAAAACAAAGTTTCAGTGGACACTGTTGTCAATTACGTGAGAGGAGGATTTGGGAGGGAGGAAATTTTACTTGGTTGGAATGAAATTGCAGAACAATATGGTTAGTTTCTTTCTTACATTCTTATTTGCAAGAAGAATTATTTATAGTTTGCAGGTTTTGTATATACATTGGCAATCTTGCTTCTTTTTTTGATCGGCAAAAAAGAAACTTTATTGATGAAAAAGCATACCAAGAATGGAAAACGTACATCAATAAAAAGGAGGGTGCAAAAGCATCACAGTGAAACATTCAGATCCCAACTAAGTTGGCACCTAGATGCACACCAAATCATCTGCTAGCACAGCTCCGAGCTCGAAGTTGGTGAGAAACCAACATGCAAAGCAAAACAAAACACAAAAAAGAAAACAAAACAACAACACAGATGATCTGCCTAGCAGTTGAGGCCTTGATCAGCAAGACAGAAGATCTGCCCAGCAATTCAAACACACAAAACACCTTAGCAAAACTAGCATCCCAATCCCAATCCCAGAACTTGCAGACCACCAGCCATCCACCAGCAGACCAGCTCACACACACAGCCATCCTGATACCCCACAAGCAGAGCCACAGCAGCTTGGATCAGATCACACACAGGAGTTGACTTGCAGCCTAACAGTAAGCTCACCTTAGCAGAGATCACCATTGCAGCCCACTTGCAGCCAGTACTTAACACAGATCACCATTGCAGTAGCACAACCAGATCATATTATATAGCAGAACTTCTCCAAGATCATCCCGTGAAATTGATAACAATCACACAGCCTTCCAAATCTGGCAATTTGCATCCCAAAACTGTATCAATTTGTAGACCAAAGCTGTGGCACTCTCCTAGCAACACTTCAACTGTTGGCATAATCAAAGCATAGCCAAGTTGAGGATATTTAAAATCTTGGGTCTATACAGTAACACTTTCCCCATCCAGCATTATTCCACAGATCATAAACAGGATAGAGCTGCCATGAGGATGTCCCAGACTCTTGTGGATGCAAAGGTTAAATAAATTTGTCAAAGCAACACAAGCCACCACAGCAACCCACATAGAACAACTAGAAGCTTTGCTAAGCAGAGCACCAGAGCAATAGATCTCAAATTGGCAGATCAGCATAGCAGGACAATAGATCAGTAGCAGAACACCAACAGTAGATCAGCAAATCAGTAGCATCTTGGCAACCCAACCACTTGTAGATTTGCAGTATATCATTTCAGTCCAGCAACATCAGTAGCATCTGAGCACCATTCAGCAGACCTCAAAACATACAGCTCTCCTACTACCAACAGCTCCCCTGCATCCCAAAATTACCAACAGCTCCCCTGCATCTCAAAACTACCAACAGACATTAGCAGCATACAGCATCAGACCTGAGCAGCATTTAGCAGACCTCAAAGCAGCAGCATACACCAAACAACAATCCATACAGCTCCCAGGATTGGAAAAGCTAAGCACCAATGCTTCAGGACTATCTGCAGAGCAGCAGTAGGAGGGGCCATCTCAGAATCAACCAAGCTCAGCCCACCCCCATCCAGCTACACACAGACCAGCCCCCCCACAACCAACCCATCAACCATGCTCAGAACATTGGCAGCAACAGATCATAAACAGGATTAAAGACCAGGACAACAAGGCATTGGCAGCAGCAGAACATTGGCAGCAACAGATCATAAACAGGATTAAAGACCAAGTCCTTAATAGAGTACTCCACCTGGATATATGTTAAACTTAACAAACAGATTTCAATCTAGACCCACCACACATAGCACCCCAAAGCAGCCTACTATACCAGTATGCCAGCAACCAAACCAATGCTACTGCACTGCACACCAGCAACCATTAGCACCAAGACCTACCAGCAGCAGGTCCAGATGTGATGACTCACCCAATCCCAGAACTTGCAGACCACTAGCCATCCACCAGCAGACTAGCTCACACACACAGCCATCCTGATACCCCACAAGCAGAGCCACAGCAGCTTGGATCAGATCACACACAGGAGTTGACTTGCAGCCTAGCAGTAAGCTCACCTTAGCAGAGATCACTATTACAGCTCACTTGCAGCCAGTACTTAACACAGATCACCATTGCAGTAGCACAACCAGATCATATTATATAACAGAACTTCTCCTAGATCATCCCATGAAACTGATAACAATCACACAGCCTTCCAAATCTGCCAATTTGGACCCCAAAACTATATCAATTTGTAGACCAAAGCTATGGCACTCTCCTAGCAACACTTCAACTGCTGGCATTGTAGCACTTGTGCATTTTTAAGGCTTTTGGTAAATGTATTTGGAAGTCCCACATTGGTTGGGAACCTTTGGTGTGTTTGTTGGAAATCCCACATCGGTTACAAGACACATTTTAAGGTGGACAAACTCCTATATATAGGTGCAAGTGCATAGGCTTAGCTTATCAACTTCTATGGTTCTTTCTTGGTTTGATAAGCCATTACGAACCGAGCTTGAGTTATAAATTTTAGTTCTTGAAATGGATTTTGGCTATAATTCCATTGGGATTTCGGCCATAGTTCCTTCGCCAAAGTTGTGTTTTTTCTCGAAGGCTTTGTGGTGTGTGGTGGAGATCGAGTTTCAACTCTTTTCATCTTCTTCATTTGAGCTTCGAATTTGAGGTAGGGATAACCTACTTCTCTTTATGAGCTTTGTCTTTAAATTTTAGTATTTTGATATGTTGGGGGTTGTTGGGTAATTTTGAAAGTTTAGGCTTTTGTGTAATTTTACAAAAGTTGGGGTTTTAAATATATAAAACCTATATGCATGTTTAGCATAAAGAAATGGAATTAATGTTGAAACATTGATGAAAATGGAACCTTAGGGTTATAATGTTAATTATGGAAAATGCCCTAATTACATTGGTTAATTAATTGGTATAATTAATTGTGAGAAATGAGGAATTGAATTGGAAATGTTGAGATTGTGAATGTATGGGATTAAAGGGTGTAGTTGAATTTATTTATCGCTCACCTAATTGAAATGTTGATATATTATCCATTTTGTGCATTTATTTTCTGTTTAGAAATAACTGCTTTGGGCTATCGGTGGAGGATAGTCTTGATTGTTGTAGACAATGCATGATGATTAGGAAAATTAAAACTAATCACTGGAATGTGTCATTGAGTATGACGATTGAAAGAATACATTAACTTTATGTATTGAATGATGATGTGTATAATAATTGTTTATATGCATTGTGTTGTGTTGGAGGAGATAGGGGATGTACTCCACGGTTTAGGGGAAGATAGGGGATGGACCTCTAAACCGGCGGTTTAGGGGAAGATAGGGGATGGACCTCTAAACCGGATATTGTTTGGGAGGAGATAGGGGATGGACTCCGTAGATACAGCTCATATGCTTATCTTGGGAAGTGTGATATAGTTCTTATACTTATCAGTGGAAGTGTTGATATAGCCCATATGCTTATCTGTTGATGTGTTGATATAGCTAGTATGCCTATCTATTGTGAAATGAGGAAATGTTTAATATGAGTTACTGTCTCATATCGGTTATTTGGTCAGGTTCTGAACCATGGTTATGAATTGAGAATTGAAAAGGAATGAAAAATGAAACTGTAATGTGTTATGAAAGAATGTAAAAGTGTTAACCATCTATCAAACTGTTAATCTTTTAGTCATTGTTCATAGCTGGTTTAGTGTATTTCTACTGGGCTGTTAGCTCACCCTATACGGGAATATCATTTTCAGGTAGTAGCATGCCACCTCCAAGGGTATAGCTTGGGAGGCTTAAGGCGGCGACTTTTATTGTCTTTCTTTCTTTTGATGTATTACATGTGGATTCAAGCCATGGGCTTAATGTGTAATTGAGTTAGTACTCTCTTTTTGTAACCAAGTGTTAACTTGGAAAGTTGTAAGCCCATAGGGCATTTATTTGTTGTTAACATGTAATACTTTTCGTAATGAACTACTCTGATGAATAGAAGGATGTTGATCTTTTATATATCAATGCATGTCAATAATGTGGGTTTAATGTTATTATTTTGAGGGCGTGACAACTTGGTATCAGAGCGTACCGGGTTTGAATACTTTGGGTACGTGGGAAGTGATTAGTATCGCAATGGGTTCGTCTCGTTTGATAGAGACTTAGCTGTACTGTTATATGCTTACATGATAACATGCTTATGTGATTATGTGGGTATGGAATTTAATTTCTAGGATGTTGATTGGATCCTTGGGTTTCTGTGAGTCTTGTTAGAAAAGCACTTGATCAATGCTGTTTCTAACCGGAACTCTAGTAACGCCTCGGGACTATCATTATCCGGAAAGGAAATTCGTGAGTGCTTATGTGTTTATATGCTTACATGGAGTGAATTAAAGTTGTCCGTGCATTAGGACGTGAGTGTTTAGTTTCGACACGTTTATGAATATGCTAATGTTCTTCGTTTCCTTTATTAGGATGTCAGGATGAGGATGAGGACGTGGTAGGCGCGGTAGACCTGGGAGGCAGGAGGTGCCTATACCGGATGAGATTTCGGCAGTACAGGAGGGAGTTGGCCAGGCCAATGTGGCCGAACCAGCGCGTCAGCAGGCTATGGGCGCTTTAGCTCGAGAAATGGCAAGGGCTTTGAGGGAGTCTATGAATTTGTTGAGGGCGGAGAATCAAGCCCGAGAGAACACCGTGGAGTCAAGGTCTAGTTTTCTTACTCGGGAATTTTTGCGGGCCAAACCAGACGAATTCCATGGTGGCCCCGAGCCCAAGAAAGCAGATGAGTGGCTCGAGCAAACAGTGAAGACATTCGAGATGCTTCACATCAAGGAGAGTGAACTAAGAGTGACCCTAGCTAGTTACTACCTAAAAGAGGATGCGGGTCAGTGGTGGAAGTATGCCAAAGGTAGAGTGGAGCCAACGTGGGAAGCCTTTGTAGTTGCTTTCCAAGATAAGTATTTACCTCCCGCTGCTAGGGAGAGATTGAGGCAAGAGTTCAAAGACCTCAAACAGCTCGACATGACGGTGGCCGAGTTCGAGGCAGTTTTCTCTAGTTTATCTAGATTTACACCGGAGTTGGTGGCAACGGAAGAGCGCCGTTGTATTGAATTTGAGAACAGGTTGAGAAATAAAATTTTCTTTAAAATTGTTGGGAACATGATTCGAAACTATGATTGCCTCGTAGAGTCGGCGGCATACGTAGAAGTGTCTGTGTAAGCTGAGGAGGAGAGGCTTCGGAGTTCGAGGTCTAGGGGCCAAGAATCTCAAGGAGACTATAGACAGAATAAGAAGAGCAGGGGTAACTTTTCATCCCAATCCCAACCACATTAGTCTCGATCGAATTTTCCGGTACCAAGTGCAAGCTCCGGGAGAGGTAGTCAGGGAGGCTTGACTTGTTTTGCATGTGGCCAGCTGGGTCACAAGGCTTTGGTTTGCCCACAAAAGGGCGGAGGACAGAGAGCAGCGTCATCTTCGGGTCGATCTCAGAGCCAGAGTCAGGGTAGAGACCAGCAGTTCTCGTGTTATCAGTGTGGTCAGGCAGGGCACAAGAAGAGGTTTTGCCCGCAGTTGAGTGGCATATCTGGTGCATCTGGTTTGAGGCAGACTCAGAGTCATCAGCCAGCCCAGTCAGTTCAAGCCTCGAGGGCCAATCAGGGGGCTTCATCGTCCCAGTCTGTGCAGCAGTCTTATGCTCCTAGAGGTGAGCAAGTGGATCAGGGGACTGCAGGGCGCGTGTATGCTGTTACCGCGCAGGATCTAGTACCGGCTCCGTCAGTTGTGAGAGGTACTTTTCTGTTTTGCAATTCGGTTGCTAGTGTGTTGATTGATACGGGTGCATCTCATTCTTTTGTATCTGCTGCATTTGCATCTGTGTTGGAGTTGGAGTTAGCACTTTTGGCATCTCCTATTTGTGTTGTGTCACCTATCGGGGGTGAGTTGATTTTGAAACATGGATGTAGAGGTTGTGATATAGAGGTCGCCGATCATAGACTTCTGTTTCCTTTTGTGGTGATGCCCATGAAGGGCTTTGATGTTATTTTAGATATGGACTAGTTATCGTCATATCGGGCAGTTATTGATTGCTACCGCCAGAGGGTCACTTGTTGTACCATGAGCGGGGAGTGTTTCCATTTCTTGGGGGACCGGGTTGGTAGTGTTTTGCCACCGGGGTATGATCCGCGAAGGCGGAGTGAGCATAGTGGTCTACTTGCTAGCTTTGCAAGTGGCGAGTGTGATGAGACCCAGATTGTATTGCCGAGGGTAGTTTGTGAGTACTCGGACGTCTTTTCTGAGGATCTTGTTGATTTGCCACCACATCGAGAGATTGAGTTCTCTATTGATCTAGTGCTCGGCACGGCACCGATTTCTATGGCACCTTACCGTTTTGCCCCAACAAAGTTAGTTGAGTTGAAAGTTCAGCTCCAGGAAATGTTAGATAAGGGCTTCATTCGCCCTAGTGTTTCGCCATGGGGAGCACCGGCCCTCTTTGCTAAAAAGAAAGATGGTGCCTTGAGATTGTGTATCGACTACCGGAAGTTGAATCGGGCTACGGTTAAGAATAAGTATCCTATGCCCCGTATAGATGATTTGTTTGATCAGTTGAAGGGTTCCCGTTGTTTCTCTAAGATAGACTTGAGATCGGGTTACCACCAGTTGAGGGTCAGGGAGGAGGATATTCTGAAGACGGCATTCCGTACGCGGTATGGCCATTATGAGTTTCTGGTGATGCCATTTGGACTTACCAATGCACCGGCAGTCTTTATGGACTTGATGAACCGGATCTTCCGGAAATTCTTAGACCGTTTTGTGGTCGTTTTCGTGGACGATATTCTAATCTATTCACCTTCAGAGGAAGAGCACGAGGAACACTTGAGAGTGGTGCTTAAGTTACTTAGAGCCCATAGGCTGTATGCCAAGTTTGGGAAATGTGAGTTCTGGCTTGGGGAAGTCAAGTTCTTAGGCCATGTGGTATCCTGGAAAGGGGTGTCTGTTGATACATCCAAGACTGAGGCAGTGCAGGATTGGGCACAGCCTAAGAGTGTGTTTGAGATCCGCAGTTTTCTGGGATTAGCTGGGTATTACCGCCGGTTTGTGAAGGATTTCTCCAGATTAGCTTCACCGTTGACTAGACTGACTCGGAAGGGAGTCCAATTTGTATGGAGTGAGACTTGTGAAAAGTTGTTCCAAGAGTTGAAGGTTAGATTGACCACCGCTCCGATTTTGATTATTCCAAAGAGAGGGTTGAGTTATGCGGTTTATTGTGATGCCTCACTAGAGGGTTTGGGTTGTATGTTGATGCAGGAAGGGAAAGTGGTAGCTTATGGCTCACGTCAGTTGAAAATACACGAGAAGAATTACCCTACACATGACCTAGAGTTAGCAGTTGTGATATTTGCCTTGAAAATCTGGAGGCACTACCTTTATGGTGAGAGATTCAAGGTGTTCTCGGATCATAAGAGTCTGAAATATCTGTTTACACAGAAAGATTTGAACTTGAGGCAGAGGAGGTGGATGGAGTTTATTGAGGACTATGACTTCGAGTTGCATTATCATCCGGGAAAGGCCAATGTTGTGGCCGATGCCCTTAGCAGAAAATCCATTAGTGATGTAGCTTGTGTAGCCATCCGGGAGTGGGAGATGTTGGGGGCACTTGGCGAGTTTGATTTGCATCTGGGCGAATCTGTTGAGGCTGCGGCCTTGTTTTCTGTTGTTGCGCAGCCTACACTTGTGACTCGAGTGTTGGAGGCACAGAGAGGTGACCTTGAGGTAGAATCCCTCCGAGAGAAGATCTCCAGTGGGAAAGTTGAGAAGGGTTTGACGGTGTATCCCGACCTGAGTGTGAGATACCGAGACCGTCTGTTTGTGCTGGAGTCTTGCCGAGAGGAGGTACTTCGAGAGTTTCACCATTCGCGCCTTGCGGTGCATCCGGGAGGCACCAAGATGTATCGGGATTTGGGTCGCCAGTTTTGGTGGCGGGGTATGAAGAGAGATGTGGCAGTTTTCGTGTCTAAGTGTCTTACTTGTCAGCAAGTGAAGGCCGAGCATCAGAGGCCAGTTGGTTTGTTGCAATCCTTGCCTATTGCCGAGTAGAAGTGGGAGCATGTCACTATGGACTTCGTTGTAGGTCTTCCGAGGACTCAGCGGGTAGTGATGCTATTTGGGTGGTTGTAGATCGGTTGACTAAGTCGGCACACTTCATTCTTATGGGCGTGAGAGATTCGGTAGATCATCTTGCCGACTCGTATATTCGGGACATAGTGAGGTTACACGGAGTCCCAGTGACGATCGTCTCAGATAGAGATCCTCGTTTTACTACTAGGTTGTGGCAGAGTTTGCAGAGTGCCTTGGGCACTAAGTTGACCTTTAGTACAGCTTATCATCCTCAGACTGACGGGCAGTCCGAGCGTACTATTCAAATCCTTGAGGATATGCTTCGGGGTTGTGTCCTTGACTTTAGTGGGACGTGGGAGAGGCACTTGTCATTGGTGGAGTTTGCCTACAACAACAGTTTCCAGTCTAGTATCGGTATGGCACTGTTTGAGGCCTTGTATGGCTGACCGTGTAGGTCTCCAGTTTATTGGGCTGAGGTGGGTGATGCACCTTTGTTGGGTCCAGAGTTGGTGAGGGAAACAACGGAGAAGGTTGAGCTTATCCGTAGGAGGCTTGTTACAGCCCAGAGTCGTTAGAAGTCATATGCGGACCGTAGGAGGAGACCTTTGGTGTTTGAGATGGGTGATCATGTCTTTCTAAAAATATCACCTAGGCGGGGATTGATGAGGTTTGGGAAGAGTGGGAAGTTGTCCCCTCGATTTATTGGCCCTTTTGAAATCCTTGAGAGAATTGGTGAGGTTGCCTATCGTTTGGCTTTGCCGCCGCAGTTGTCCGGAGTTCATGGCGTGTTTCATGTGAGTATGCTTCGGAAGTATGAGCTGGATCTATCACATGTATTGGATTGGACCGACTTAGAAGTAGATGAGGATGCCTCGTATGAGGAGAGACCGGTTCGGGTCTTGGATAGACGGGATCAAGTCCTGCGTGGCAAGACCATTCCTTTGGTAAAGGTTTTGTGGAAACATCACGGAGTGGAGGAGGCCACTTGGGAACGTGAGTTGGAGGTCCGAGAGAAGTATCCGGACCTATTTGTGGATGTTTGAACGTATGTTATATATGTATTGTTGTATTGTTGGACTTTAAGATCATTAAGTATGTCTTAAGTTGTAAAACATTGTAAATGTTTTGGTTTATGGAAATATTGTAGAACTGCCTTGATATGGGAGTTGATTGTAATATTGCATATGTTGACCATATTATAGAACTGGAGAGGTATCATGAAAATTATTTATGATATGGAAATTGTGAACCATGTATGTTGAAAATGGTTGAGAAGGAAAGGAAATGCATGATGAAATGTATTTGTTATGCCTCTTAACAAGAGATGGAATGACTGGTAATGGGTCGAGTTATTAAATGTTGAAATTTAACATTGTTTAAAAACGGAGAAAAACTTATTTTTTAAAAACTTGTCTTTAATTTCGGGGACGAAATTTCCTAAGGTGGGGAGGTTGTAGCACTTGTGCATTTTTAAGGCTTTTGGTAAATGTATTTGGAAGTCCTACATCGGTTGGGAACCTTTGGTGTGTTTGTTGGAAGTCCCACATCGGTTACAAGACACATTTTAAGGTGGACAAACTCCTATATATAGGTGCAAGTGCATAAGGTTAGCTTATCAACTTCTATGGTTCTTTCTTGGTTTGATAAGCCATTACGGACCGAGCTTGAGTTATAAATTTTAGTTGCGCCGAGCTAGATTTTGGCTATAATTCCATTGGGATTTCGGCCATAGTTTCTTCGCCAAAGTTGTGTTATTTCTCGAAGGCTTTGTGGTGTGTGGTGGAGATCGAGTTTCAACTCTTTTCATCTTCTCCGTTTGAGCTTCGAATTTGAGGTAGGGATAACCTACTCCTCTTTATGAGCTTTGTCTTTAAATTTTAGCATTTTGATATGTTGGGGGTTGTTGGGTAATTTTGAAAGTTTAGGCTTTTGTGTAATTTTACAAAAGTTGGGGTTTTAAATATATAAAACCTATATGCATGTTTAGCATGAAGAAATGGAATTAATGTTGAAACATTGATGAAAATGGAACCTTAGGGTTATAATGTTAATTATGAAAAATGCCCTAATTACATTGGTTAATTAATTGTGAGAAATGAGGAATTGAATTGGAAATGTTGAGATTGTGAATGTATGGGATTAAAGGGTGTAGTTGAATTTATTTATCGCTCACCTAATTGAAATGTTGATATATTATTCATTTTGTGCATTTATTTTCTGTTTAGAAATAACTGCTTTGGGCTATCGGTGGAGGATAGTCTTGATTGTTGTAGATAATGCATGATGATTAGGCAAATTAAAACTAATCACTGGAATGTGTCATTGAGTATGACGATTGAAAGAATACATTAACTTTATGTATTGAATGATGATGTGTATAATAATTGTTTATATGCATTGTGTTGTGTTGGAGGAGATAGGGGATGTACTCCACGGTTTAGGGGAAGATAGGGGATGGACCTCTAAACCGGCGATTTAGGAGAAGATAGGGGATGGACCTCTAAACCGGATATTGTTTGGGAGGAGATAGGGGATGGACTTCGTAGATACAGCTCATATGCTTATCTTGGGAAGTGTGATATAGTTCTTATACTTATCAGTGGAAGTGTTGATATAGCCCATATGCTTATCTGTTGATGTGTTGATATAGCTAGTATGCCTATCTATTGTGAAATGAGGAAATGTTTAATATGAGTTACTGTCTCATATCGGTTATTTGGTCGGTTCGAACCATGGTTATGAATTGAGAATTGAAAAGAAATGAAAAATGAAGCTGTAATGTGTTATGAAAGAATGTAAAAGTGTTAACCATCTATCAAGCTGTTAATCTTTTAGTCATTGTTCATAGTTGGTTTAGTGTATTTCTCTTGGTCATTAGCTCACCCTATACAGGAATATCATTTTCAGGTACAGGTAGCATGCCACCTCCAAGGGTATAGCTTGGGAGGCTTAAGGCGGGCAGACTTTATTGTCTTTCTTTCTTTTGATGTATTACATGTGGATTCAAGCCATGGGCTTAATGTGTAATTGAGTTAGTACTCTCTTTTTGTAACCAAGTGTTAACTTGGAAAGTTGTAAGCCCGTAGGGCATTTATTTGTTGTTAACATGTAATACTTTTCGTAATGAACTACTCTGATGAATAGAAGGATGTTGATCTTTTATATATCAATGCATGTCAATAATGTGGGTTTAATGTTATTATTTTGAGGGCGTGACAGGCATAATCAAAGCATAGCCAAGTTGAGGATATTTAAAATCTTGGGTCTATACAGTAACACTTTCCCCATCTAGCATTATTCCACAGATCATAAACAGGACAGAGTTGCTATGAGGATGTCCCAGACTCTTATGGATGCAAAGGTTGAATAAATTTGTCAAAGCAACACAAGCCACCACAGCAACCCACATAGACCAACTAGAAGCTTTGCTGAGCAGAGCACCAAAGCAATAGATCTCAAATTGGCAGATCAGCAAAGCAGGACAATAGATCAATAGTAGAACACCAACAGTAGATCAGCAAATCAGTAGCATCTTGGCAACCCAACCACTTGTAGATTTGCAGTATATCATTTCAGTCCAGCAACATCAGCAATATCTGAGCACCATTCAGCAGACCTCAAAACATACAGCTCTCCTACTATCAACAGCTCCCCTGCATCCCAAAACTACCAACAGACATTAGTAGCATACAGCATCAGACCTGAGCAGCATTTAGCAGACCTTAAAGCAGCAGCATACACCAAACAACAATCCATACAGCTCCCAGGATTGGAAAAGCTAAGCACCAATGCTTCAGGACTATCTACAGAGCAGCAGTGGGAGGGGCCATCTTAGAATCAACCAGGCTCAGCCCACCCCCATCCAGCTACACACAGACCAGCCCCTCCACAACCAACCCAGCAACCATGCTTAGAACATTAGCTGCAACAGATCATAAACAGGATTAAAGACCAGGACAACAGGGCATTGGCAGCAGCAGAACATTGGCAGCAACAGATCATAAACAGGATTAAAGACCAAGTCCTTAATAGAGTACTACACTTGGATATATGCTAAACTTAACAAACAGATTTCAATCTAGACCCACCACACACAGCACCCCAAAGCAGCCTACTATACTCGCATGCCAGCAACCAAACCAATGCTACTGCACTGCACACCAGCAACCATTAGCACCAAGACCTACCAGCAGCAGGTCTAGATGTGATGACTCACCCAGTTGGAGTTTGGATCACTCTCGAGGATAAAACCCTTCTTTATTGGCTCACCCAAACAAACTGACACCCTTAAATATGTTGACTCACCCATTTGATATTTGCAACAATCTCATTAATGGAGTATGTACAACCCAGCACATAATACTTCACCCATATGGCCACTCTAACTTTTATTGCCTCACACAGATCATCAATGTCAGGTTGAGTATTATTGAAAGTGCAGTCATTTCTATATCTCCACAGAGACCAAATCACAGAGATGAAGATAGCTCTCCAAACTTGCTTTGCCTTTTTCCTAGACTACTACCCCAGCCACCAATGCGTCAGGTCATCGAGCGAACCTGGAATTACCCACTGAATTCCCCACCAGACCATGATTTTAGACCAAACATTCCACGAAAAGGTACAAAACAAAAGAAGATGATTAGCAGTTTCCTCCTTAGCTTTACACAGCACACATTCAGACCCTGTTAGGACTCCGATTCTACTAAGGAATGAAGAGGTTTTCAACCTACCCTTCCAAGCAAGCCAGGTAATGAATTGAGCCTTAGGAGGTGCAATGTTCTTCCACACAAGATCTGTTAAACTATGCACAGGGCCAAGACTTTGCACACACCAATCGTAGGTATCTCCAACTTTAAACAATCCTGACTGCTGAGCCTTCCAACTAATGGAGTCCTTGATTCTTGTCGAGGCGGGCCGATCCCAACATATTTTGCAGCCGAAGCACCTCATCCGCCTCCCAGCCAAGGAGGGGTCTTCTAAAGTTAAAGCACCAATTGTTATTCTAGTACAGAAAGCTTAAATGTTATTTGCAAGAAGAATTATTTCTTGTTTGCAGGATGTAATAGCTTCAAGTTGTTTGCTTTGCATAACATTTAAGCTCGAAGGCGTAAACTGTTTGACTGTTTAAAATGAACCTCATAGGTGTTTATTGCTCAAGCAAAGATAATTTGAATGATGTCTAATATATTGAATTTTTAGTAAGTGGGTCTATAATTCGAATTTTTTACTTGCATGTGAATTTTATTCTGTCATGTATTTGTTGGCATTTCTCAACACAATTGGCCTCTATCATAATTAAAATAATAATTTTAATAAATTATAATTAATATATCCATAAATCATAATAAAAAATCATAATTGAACATATGATATGCTCGTTATTTTTTGAGTATATATTATAATTTTTTTAAATTTAAATTTTAAGTATTTCCAATCTTTCGTCCTACACTATCCATTAATTTTACCAGATATTTTATAAAATGAGATAATTATTTAGTAATTTCAGAATATAAACACATGGTATTTTATAATATTATCATTGGTGGAGAATGTTAGGTGGGGTATTGTGTTGGGTGATTAAGAAATATGAGAGACATATTGAATAATAATTAATTAAGGAATACAGATACGTGATACTCTAGAAATATTTAATAATTTCCCTATAAAATGGCGCCAATTAACCATCATTTTCTCGAAACTTTGTGAAAGCTAACGATATTCCCGACACCGATTTTTCCTAAGAAATATTATTCAGTGTGTTTGGTTTGAGTTTTTTGGATTAAGTTATTTGAAAACTGAGTTTTTTAAGAAATATTATTCAGTGTGTTTGGTTTGAGTTTTCTGGATTAAGTTATTTGAAAACTGAGTTTTTTGGTTTTCGTATTCTTTTGTTTTTAGTGAATATTTTTTAAATTTTAAACATTTTTTTTACTTTTTTAGATACACCTTAGTTAGATGTATCTAAAAAATAAAAAGTTTGTGAAAATATATTTTAAAAAATTAATAAATACATAAAAATACAAAAAATGTACTGAATTCTTGTATTTTTTTTTTTGTATTTTTGGTATTTAGTGAATTTTTAAAAGATTTTTTTTACAATTTTTTTACTTTTTAGGTGTATTTATGTTAGGTGTCTCTAAAAAGTAAAAAAATTACTTAAAATATTAAAAAAGATTCAGTAAAAACAAAAAAATATGAAAAATAAGAACGTGGAATTTTCTGAAAAGTGTTTTCTGAAAAATGAAAACAAACAAGGTGATTAGATTTTACAAAGTAAAATTTGTCATGTCGATTATAATAGAAGTTAGAAAAACTGTATGACGTCAGAAAAGTTATCAAAATTTTAATTAGAGTTTAGATTTATGATACACATTCAATACTCTAAATTTGCATCACTAATACCAGCTCTAATGAGTTGACAGTGCCAAAAAATAAAAATAAAAAAGGCCAAACTATCACATCAGTGGTGGAGTTCACGTTTCACGTCATTAGTGGTCTATTAATGATCTTCAATTAGTAGTCTAAACCATTTTTGTTTATGATATAGATTGTGAGGTCACACTATATTGGTTATTAATATTTTTATGATTTATTTTTATTTTTTTTGAGATTGTAGCATTGTTGTAAAAGTTAAATATTTTGTTGCTTTGGTGACAGTTTTATTTATATAACTAGCGTTTTCTACTCACACAAATACATGAATTATATAAATATTTGTATATTATATAGGAGAATTGACTAGTAAATCCTATTTTGTCATCTTGTAGATCATGTGGTCCTAATTGTTTTCTTTTAAACTGTTTAGTCCTTAGGATTGTTTGTTTACTATTTTGCCATTGAGGTGTTAATTTGAGTTCATATGCCCGCGTGTATTTATGGGAAGGGGTGTGTGTGATTCACATCCCAAAAAAAAGGTATATAGTACTATTTTTGGACAGTGTGGGTTACAGGCGCGTGATATGGGACGTGAAATAGATAGAGTGAGTGGGGTTATGTCACGTTGGGGGGTGTGTTGTCACATGACTCAACCCACCAACCCAGAAAGCCAACTAGCCTTTTGCATTCATATTTACATACGGGCAATCATCTCCCATTTGGAAAGATGAATCGGTGGTGAAGGGCGACATGAACCCTACGTTTTGTTACGATTATCCACTTTTTGGTAACTTTGAACATCGAAGGTGAGTACTTCGATTTGTTTGGGAAGATGATCGGTAAGCTGCTAATTCCCATTGGGTTTCTTCCGCTGGAAAAACCAAACAAAACCCTAATCGCCACTGCACACGATGACCTGTGGAGTAAGATCTTTGAACGGCTGGATGAACAGAAACCCAAATCCTTGGTGTTCGTTGGATTCGGAAGTGAGTGTAAACTCAACAAAGACCAAACTTATGAGATTGCCTCCAGGGTAGAGTCATCAGAATTGCCATTTTTATGGGCTTTGAGAAAACTCGGTTGGGCCTCCAACAATCTCGATGCTGTACCGTCGGAATTCAATTACCGGACTTCTAGCAGAGGAAGAGTCTGCATCAGATGGGCACCGCAGATCGAGATTCTGGCTCACCCATCAATCGGAGGCTCGTTGTTTCATGTTGTGTGGGGTTCGATTATTGAAACATTGCAATTTGGGCATTGTACAGATTGAGAGAATATTTCACGATGTTGTTCATTGTTGGGTTCACTGTTAGGTTCATGATGTTGTTCATTGTTGGGCATTGTATAGATCGGAGGCTCGTTGTTTCATGTTGTGTGGGGTTCGACGATCTCAATATTGTTCATTGTTGGGTTCACGTTGTGCTTTCATTCGAATGTTGTAATGTTTACGTTACAATCAATCGAAGCACTGTTGGACTATTAGGTTCATGTTATGCTTTTATTCGAATATTGTAATGGTCACGTGAATATTGTGGTGTTCACGTTAACTGCAGCATTGTTGGATTGGGAAAACTTTATAAACGAATTTTCCCCACTCCCACCCCACAAAACGTGGGATTATACATACCCAAAATAAAACAAAACATCTCCATAAATTATATGAGGGCATATTCGTCCAGCACACAATCATCTACATTCAAAAAAGGACTTATTAGTAAGCAATCCCGCCTCACATAGACTTGTCAATCAAACAAAAACTCAATGGGATCAAAGGGAACACAATTTAGCCATATAGGACTTTTTGATAAATTTCCCTACATAAATAAATAAATAAAATATTTTTTGTAAATAAATAAAAAATTAAAAGCGAAATTGCAATTATTAATAGATATTATTTTATGAATTAATTTCTATGCTGGTTATGAGATTATGAATGGAATTTTAAGAAATGGTGAAAGCTATCTTAGAAATACAAAATTTCACTCAGCATAAAGAAAAATAAAAATTTTAAGGCATCTGTTCCAATCTTTATTTTATATGATAGTATAGATGATTTGGAAAAAAAAAAATTTACATAAAACAAAGAGAGATTCTTAGATTAAGAGTTCTACTGCTACTGTCTTAGCTTGGTCTTAGTTTATAATAATAATATTTTTGTTAAAGATTTGGGGAACATGCTGACATACACAAACATTCTTAAATGGTATCCAAACTATAAAAACACTTGCAAAATAAGTTTTAAAAATCAAATATTTTGGCCTCTAAGAGTAAAAATTTTGTTATAAAAGATATTTACACTATGTTTGGATCAAGTAGGGCTGCACATAGGATTATTTGACCCGCAAAACCCGTCCTACCCGACCCGTCCCGCCCCGTACATGTATGGGCGGTTTCGCAAATACCATAGGGTAGAGTGCGGTTTGGAATATAGCAAGTTTTTGGGTTACGGGTTTGAACCGCACCCGCCACAACCCGCCCACACTTAGAATATATAATTTTTTTTAAAAAAAAAAAAAACTTGGACCATTCATCTATGATCTATCCTAGATATTTTTGTTTTGACCAAACAAACCAAACCCTAATCCTAATCGGAGAAATCTGCGCAGCTCTATTCTTCTCACTCATTTCATTTCCCATCTCTCTCGTTCTTCCATCTCTTTCTCTCTCCAGAACCAACAAAGTGAGTGACCGATCGACCTTCACAAGATTCTCTCTCTCTCTCTCTCTCTCTCTCTCTCTCCAGTAACTCTCAGGTAAGCATCTCTCTGTCTCTGTCTTTGTCTCTCTCTCCTCGATCTTTGATGTTTTTTAGGCAAACAGATCTGTCTCTCTCTCTCTCTCCACGGTCTCTGATTTTTTTTTTTTTTTTGCTATGCAATTAGATCTGTAGCAACAAATCTTGAGTTTATTTGTCTATTTATTTTTTAAACTAGTTATTTTATTTCTTCATATAGTTGAATCTGTTATTGAATCTGTTTAGATTTTGTTATTGAATTTTAGAAGTGGAAATTGAACCTGAATTGAATATGTTATTGAATTTGAATTGAATCTATTTAGATTTTTTTTACTTTTTTGAGAGTTTTCTATTATTGAATTTCATTTAGCGGGTGATGTGGTGGGTGAAATTGAATTTCTTAATTACTTACTCCGTTATTTAGTAATTTGTTATTTACTTACTCAAAAATAAATTTTTAAAGAAAAAAGTCCAAATCGCAAACCACCCGCACATCCGCGAACCCTACCTGCATAAACCGCAAACCGCATTGCGGGTGGTTGTGGGTTGACTTTTTCCCAAACCGTATAGATGCGGGCGGATCAAAACCGAACCGCAAACCGCACAAATCTGATCCGCGACTACCCCTAGGATTGAGTGATTGAGTGATTTGGTGAGAGAAGAAATGAAATAAAGAAATATGTATTTCTCTTACTTGTTTGGATAACCTAAGTGGAGAGAAACAGAGAGAAACCCATTTCTCTTATAACCCTCATTTTCAATCTTTCCAAAAGTGGAGAGATTAGGAGAGAAAAGAAACCAACAAATTCTTATACTTTCATAATACCAATTTTGTCACTGTAGAAATAAAAGAAATAAAATAATTGACACCCATGTCCTCAAGAGCTTTTCATATTATTTTGGTAATATAGCGTAAAACAGTTTCTTTTCTTTTTTCTTATAACTTAAGTAATCATTTCTTTTCTTTTCTTTTCTCTCCTAAGTTCCCAAATATAGTGTTAGAGACCAATTTCCATTGCCATGAGGATAGTCACTAAAAGGTCGTCCCAAAAAGTCAAAAATAAGGCTTTTAGCGATAAAATTTTGAAAATGTCACTGATAAATAGACTTTAGTGACAAAATAATTTGGTTTCAAAATAGTTTATTTTTTGAGACAAAAAATTTGGTCCCAAAAGGATAATAATTTATCACTAATATCCAATTTTTATTGCTAAAAATATAATGATGACACTTTTCGCAACTAAAATATTTAATTCTTAAAAAATAATTTTATCCCTAAATTTTGATCTCTAAAACCTTAATTTTTTTTGGAGTGATATAAGGGACGGCTCATCCAGTCCTCCATAACTTGTTTCGTCAGAGGACTTGTTTGAGCCAGTCAATGGGGTGGATAAAAATATTGCCACCATTAAAGAAATCTAAATCGTTGGTCCAACTTTGAAAGTTCAAACTCATTCTCTCCCTTTGGTTTTTCACAAGATTATGAGCCCACTTTCCCTATTTTTCATTGAATAAATTATACCGATAGTTTCTATATTTTGTTATTCTATCATTTTAATCCTTACAATTTTAATTGACTTAATTTTTACGCATAATTTTAGATTTTGCATCAATTTAACCTCTTTGATAATGTCATTAGGATTTTTGAGAGAAAAAAAAAATTCATTAAATTGATTGAGATTATGCTTCATTTGGGATGTGTGTTGTCTTTTTGCCTATTTTAACCTAGACTAAAATGTCTCGTTTGGGATGAACTTTTTTATTTTTTTGACTTTTGTGTGAGAAAAAAGTGAAATGATTAAGGTTTAAATGTGGCCTTTTTTTTTTTATTAACTTTTGAGTTTATTTTGTTTTTTTATGACTATTTTAGCCTGATAGCCCTCCAACTCACATGCCAAACGAGGGCTAAGTTGTTGAATTGATCAAGTTTATCATTTGACTTCTAAAAATATGACATACGTCACTCATATTCATATTTGCTATAAAAATCAAACATTTGGAAGCAATTGGATTAATTTGAAACAAAATAAAAAAATTCAAAATCAAAATTGATCTAATTAAAATTATAAGGATCAAAATAGTACAAGAGCCAAAGTAATTTTCCCTTTTTTATTCCTTGATGAATGGTTGAAATTTTTTGAGTTTCACCTCCGAAACGGTTTTATGTGTGACCCAATGTTACATCCAATTTGATAGCCTGCATCTTACTCATTGTTATCCTTAGATTTCCTAAACCCAAGACCACCTAACTTTCTGCAAATGGTGGTGGAGGTTTGCTAAGGAACTTGACCCTCTATGGAAGAAAGTTTTATGTGCTAAAAACAATTTAAATACTAACACTTGGCTACCAAGCTCCTCATCTTTCAGGCATTGCTCATTGGTATGGAAGTCTATCTTGGACTTGGAAACATCCAATTCAAGAGTCCATAAATTATTCCGCGAGAACCTCCAGTTAATGTTGGGCGATGGAAGAAGGATCAAATTCTAGACTGATGGATGGCTTTCTGCTTCACCTTTGTCCTCTCTTTATCCCAGGCTTTTCTCACTTGCAATTGATAAGGACTCCTATGTTCATCAATATCTACCGCTTCAGACTTTGGGCAATCAGATATTGTGGAGTATTTCATACAGGAGACCTTTGAGAGCTTGGGAAGAGGAATTACACTTTGATCTACTTGGGAGGTTGTAACAGGCCCAAAGAAACAAAAATTCTGTGGAAGATTTACTGGTCTGGTCCCCCCTTTCATCAGGTATCTTCTCTGTCTAATCTCTTTATGATTTATTTGAGAACTCTCTTCAGCTCCCACTTTTTCCTGTGATGAAATTATGGAAGTCAGTTGCGCCACCAAAGATAAAAGCATTTGGTTGGTTGGTGTGGTGGGATCGAATCGCAACTGCAAATCTTCTTCTCAGACGACAAATTTCTTTAAATTCCATTCATAATCTCATAACCAGCATAGAAATTAATTCATAAAATAATATCTATTAATAATTACAATTTCACTTTTAAATTTTTATTTATTGACTTATTACAAAAATAATATTTTATTTATTTACATGAATATATTCATGTATGGGAGCTTTTTTGATAAATTCTCTTTTTAAGAGTTTTATTCCATCCAACCCATATTCTTTTTTGACTATTTCACTAGATCTTATTTGAGATAAAAAGACTAAAACACCCTCAACCTCTCTTGTCCCCTATTAATGTTGATATTTAAAGTTGATTGTCATTATATTTTTGTAGTTGTATGATATTGACTGTCATTATATTCATATTAATTTAAAATAAATTTTTGTCATTGTGTTGTCAATTATATGATGTCAATGTGAATATTCATACTAAATCATATGAATGTGAACGTTCACATCACTACATGTCGTGAATAAGAATGTGTTGTCAATTAAAAATATAATGAACATTATTTTTAATGTGTTGTCAATTAAAAATAAGACTGTTCACACATTGTGAACGTTCACATCACTACATTAAATGAGAGAAAATTTTTCTGAAAGGTGTTGTGAACGTTTATATCAGATGAGAGAGAATATTCACATTATTTTTAATGTGTTGTTAATTAAAAATATATTCACATCAGATAAGAGAGAATGTTCACATTATTTTTAATGTATTGTTAATTAAAAATATATTTACATTATATAATAATATAAAATAATAACATCAATATTATTTAATTTGTGTATGAAATTTCTTATGCCTTAGTCTTTTCCCTTCTCTCTCCTCCCTTAACATTAAATATCAATATTAAATATAAGGACATAAGAGTCTAAGAAAATAGTATAAATCAAGAAAAAAAAAACTTTATAGAATAAAAATATAAATACATGAGACTAAATGGGTTAAAAAATTCTTTCATAAACTTCTTGAATTAAAAAACTTCTAAATAAGATTTATCAACAAAAATTTCTTCACGTATTTGCGTGAGTAGAAAACGCTAGATATAAATAAAACTTTGTCACGAAAGCAACAAAATATTTAACTTTTACAACAATGCTACAATCTCAAATAAATAAATAAATGAACCGTAAAAATATTAATAATCAATATAGTGTGACTTCAACAAAAAAAAGACTTTAATCTATATCATAAATCTAAAATTCTAATTAAAATTTTGATATCTTTTCTGACATCATACAGTTTTTCTAACTTTTATTATAATAGACATATTTTACGTTGTAAAATCTAATAATATTTCTTAGGAAAAGTCAGTGCCGGGAATATCGTGGCTTGCACAAAATTTCGAGAAAATGATGGTCAATTGGCATATAATGTGGCGTTTTGAGAAGATTATTAAAAATTGAATTTTTGATTTTTTTGACTTGTTCACTGTGTCATATGAGAAGTGATATAACTCAAAATGGATTAAAAGTTGATTTTTGATTTTTTTGGCATGTTGCCAAAACAGCCCATCAAATAAAATTAATCGGTAGTGTGCGATGAAAGACTGGAAGCATTTAAAATTTTATTAAAAAAAATTATAATATATACTCAAAAAATAACAAGCATATCATATGTTCAATTATGATTTTTTATAATTTTTTATTATGATTTATGGATATATTAATTATAATTTATTAAGATTATTATTTTAATTATTTATGGATATATTAATTATAATTTATTAAGATTATTATTTTAATTATGATAGAGGCCAATTGTGTAGGATACTCTCCTAGCACCCAAGAATTTTTCGCGCAGCAGGCTAAGAGAAATTAATGTGGAAGTTTGGGTTTACAATCATAATAAATTAGCAAGGAAGTTTTGATTTTCATTGTAATATCATAAAATCAATCACAATATTACAATAAAATTTAATAAATTATACTTGATGACACGATTCATTCACAGTAGATGGACTGGACTGATCCAAGCTCCTCAAACCCTCTCCCAAGCAATGAAGCCCACTGGAAGACCTGCAAACAAGTCCAACGAGGAACGGGGTAGTCCCCCGGCGAACCTTCCGGTGTGTGAATTAGAAAGTGAAGTAGACAATGTAGAGAGAGAGAGAGAGATAGGAAAACTTAACCTTCTTCTTGTCTTCCAACTTTGCTTATATCCTTTGGTAATCATTTCACTGTCTCTGCCGTTCTGACTTTCCCGCCAAAAGCTTGCGTCGTGGTTTACCTTGTTCAGGGTGAGGGGGTGTCATTCCGGCTGAGAGGTGTTGTCGCAATAAATGCTGTGATGGGCTGCATTAATGGCGATGTGTTGTGGCAATTACTTTGCAGATCTTTGTCTGCTGACATGGCCCGTTCTGCACCCGCCATGTGTCCGAGTATCATTGGCCTTCCCTGCTCAGTTGGCCTCCAGCTGTGCTGGGTTTTACTACCCGGGTTATGCAATGGGGTCTAAATGGTGGGCTTGGGTCTGTTCACTGTGGGCTGTGGTCTTTGTGGGCCTATCCATGTCAGTAATCTCCCATTCCCGAGTGCAGTTTCAGTCCAACGAAGGGAATAGTAATGAGAAAGATGAGCCCGACCGGCAGGGGGGACCGGCCGTGAGGGCGACCGAGCGGGAGAGGCCGACCATGAGGGTGCCGACCGCGAGGGTGGCCGAGCGGGAAAGGCCGACAGTGAGGGTGGCCGGGCGGGAGAGGCCGACCATGAGGGGGGGCCGAGCGGGGAGACCGATCACAAGGCGTGCCGACCGCGAGGGTGGCCGAGTAGAGGGGCACGGGGCTCAAGAGGCGGCGTGTCACGTGATGATTGGAAGTGGAAAAGACAAGGTAAGGGCAGAAGTCAGTGCATCGGGACCATACACGTGGCAGAATTTTTGGGGAGGGGAAAGGTCAAGCGTTGGATCAGAAGTGAAACGTTAGGGCATTATTATGGGTATTGAAAAGGGCAGTTTTGGCGGACGATTTGAAAAGTTTTCAAACTGGCGAACATTAATTGGGATCCTTGGAATACGGGTAGACCGTGGCCTTTTGGTATTATTCGATTCACCTATTTCTTTACAAAAACTCAAAACCTTCGAAGTATCAGTTCCTTTGTTGCTGACGATACCCCTTTACAACATTTGTGTAACTTTCTTGCACCTGCATCAGAAGCAATACATAGACACGCCATAGACATGGCTCAGGAAGAGGCGGCGATTGTCATAGTGGACCCACTTGGGGATGACGATGCGGAGGAGCTAGTGGCACAGTACAGATCAGGGAGGGTGGAGGAAACAGTGATGCGATCCCATGGGTCCACCGTGATAGCTGCACCACAACCAATCAGCCAGGTAGAACCAGATCACTGGCATTCGAGGGCTGACAGGTCCATTATTACTGCGACGGAGTTGGAGGCCATTCGCGAAAGGTACCAGATTCCGGCGGAGGTGGAGTTGGCACTGCCAACATCAACGGAGAGGACGTCTGATGCCAGGCCAGGGGAGTTCTCCCTCTATGAGGAGGCGCTGAAAGGTGGGCTGAAATTGCCACTGCCGCAAATCGTGGTGGATGTTCTCAACCACTTGGAGGTAGCCCCAGGGCAGCTAATGCCCAATGCGTGGAAAATTTTGTTATCTTGCGCAAGTGCATAGCCGAAGGCAACAGAAGGGAAGGCCATGACAGTAGATGAGTTCTTTTGCTGCTACAAAGCTTCAGGGCAACAGGAGACTTGGGTAACCCTACAGGCCGCGGCGGGGAAGGGCTTGGTGGCAGGGTTGCCGACTTCGATCAAAGGTTGGAGACCCCGATGGTTCTACGTGTCCAATTCGGGAGGTGCTGGTGTGCGCACGATATGGAAAGTGCCAACCAGATCTATGGAGCCAAATTTGGGTGCGGCAGCGGAGGAGAGGGTAAAGAAGGTGAAAGAGTGGAGGGAGAGGGAGAAAGTCAAGTGAGATGAGCTTGTTCAGCCGTCCGCACTGTTTCAGGCGGGACTGGGTCCACAACCGATCAGGGGGGACCTCGATCGGTCGGAGTTGGAGGCCAAAAGAAGAGCACAAGAGGCAGAAGATCAAGCCATCTTAGAGAGGGCCCAGAAGTTCAAAGAGTCGCAAGCCGACCGACCGCCCCCACCAGTCGCGAGGGAGAGGATTCGACCTCGTCCCAAACCCTTAGGAGAGAAGAACTTGGGCGAGTTTGTGCCACAACCGCTCCCAAAAGACCCTTTAAAGGAGAGGTCGATGAAAGAGATGGAGGCCTTAGACGTAGGGAAGAAAAAGAAGAGATTGAGGCGAAGTGAGGGAGAGCCAGCCCAGAAGAGGAGAAAGGAGGTGAGGGTGGAAGAGGCCAGTCTAGCCGAGTAGACGGAGGGTGGAGAGGTGGGAGAGACCCCAAAAATAGTAGTCGCCCCAACCGGGGTGGAGACCCCTGTGGCCAAGGATACCTCAGAGGTGGCGGTGATCAGCCCAACAGTGGAAGGAGGAGCAGATCCAAAAGGGCCCTGCACTCCAGGAACGAGGAGTTGGTCGAGGTGCAGCGATTTATCACGCGCGGGCTGTGGCTGGAAGGCTGGAAGGAGAAGAAGGCCCAGCCAGGGCGGGGGCGGACCGCCTAGTGAAGATCGTGGAGGAGACAGCCCTGCGCTCAACATCTGGATTCAACGAGGCCAACCTGTTCAGGGGGTTATGCTCCGCCCAAATGGAGGTAACTACCCTAGCAGGGACCCTGCTGAGGAAGGCTGGGGCTGCCAAGCTGAAGACTAACGAGGCCAAGGCGGAGCTGGCCAAATTGAAGAATGAGAGTGCTGAGTGGAAGACTGCCCACGCTGAACTACAAACAGTCAAGTTGGAGCTGGAGGACACACGCCGCAGGGTTGTATTGCTCGAGTTCCAGTTGGCTGGCGATCAGAAAAAGTTGGAGGAGTCCCAAAAAGCCTGCGCCATCGCGATCGAGCAGCACGAAGAGGCCATGAGCAGCAACGAAGAGCTAGTCAGGCTGAAGGATGAGGCAGATGCCAAGGTTGAAGCTCTGCAAAAAGAGTTGGAGGCCGAGCACGCCAAGGTGGAGGAGGAGAAAGAGAAGCTGCAGAAAGAGGTGGATGCAGAGAGGAGCAGGGCGGCCGCTGAGCTGGAAACTCTGCGTAAAGAGCTGGAGGGTGAAAGATGCAAGGCAGCCTCTGGGAAGGAGATCCTACAAAGAGAGCTGGACGAAGAAAGGGCAAAGGCAGCTTCTGAGAGGGCTGCCTACCCTGATCTGTGTGTTGCAGCAGTTACTCAATTCAAAGGATCTCCTAAATTTCAGATGGCAGTGGATGCCGCAATCGCAAGGAGCTTAGCTGGGGAGGGATCTAGGGGGTCTGGCCCATCGACGACGGCTGCTGGAGGTAGAACTGAGTCTGAAATCATTGAGAGCTTCCAGCAGTCAGACTTGTACAAACATGAAATGGCTGAGTACTGGGACAGCGGGTGGAAGATGTTCAAGCGTAGAGCTGAGGAGTTGTTCCCAGAACTCGACCTGAGTAGTGTGACGGTTGGGGAAGATGATGTGGCTCAGACCCCCTTAGATGAGAGGATTGAAGAAGAAGACCTCGTCTCCAGTGAGAATGAGGAGTGAATTGAAGAGAAGTTTTGTTGTTGTCCTTGTATACACATTGTAACTTTTTATTTTGTTGTTGTTGTTTTTTTTTTTTTTTTGTAATGGACCAATGTACATGTTTCTGAATAAAGAAGAGTTCTTTTGAGTTGTTATAATTCGATTGTGTTGGTCTATGTATGTCTTACAAAGATATAAAAATCCAATATTGGGTAAAGTTAAAAGATCCTTTATATATATAGCGAGATTGGACTTGTATAAAAATTGAAAGGGGAGTGGGATTGAATTAGGTAGAAACTGAATGCAGAGCAAATGGGAGTTGTATGAAGATTCAAAGTAATGTTGAAATAGGACTTGTAGAAGAATTCAATGTAAAGTTAGACTTAGCTAAATCTTTTAATGCAAAGCAAAGTAAAAAACCCCTTAATACGCAACGTAAGCTAACATGGGACTTGTATAAAAGTTTATATAAAAATTCACACTAGATGGTGAAGGAGATAATCTGAATAGTAAATGAAAAATGTGAGAACATTTTGGGAATTTTGTTAAGGATATGATTATGGAATGTAGGGATCGTCTTGATGCGCGTAGTAAACTTTACTAAGAATAGGATTATGGAATGTTACTAGTGGTGGAATCGAGGTTATAAGTGAGGCATTCTGGACCTGTATTGGTGGCATTCAGCCTGGTTGAGTTTGTTGGAGCGCTCGGTCATGGCTGAGGGCTTTAGAAGTGCTCAGACTGGCTGAGGCTTTTGAAGTGCTCGGTCTGGCCGAGGCTTTTGAAGTGCTCAGTCTGGCTGAGGCTTTTGAAGTGCTCGGTCTAGCCGAGGCTTTTGTAGTGCTCGGTCTGGTCGAGGCTTTTGAAGTGCTCAGTCTGGATGAGGCTTTTGAAGTGCTCGGTCTAGTCGAGGCTTTTGAAGTGCTCGGTCTGGCCGAGGCTTTTGAAATGCTCAGTCTGGCTGAGGCTTTTGAAGTGCTCGGTCTGGCCCAGGCTTTTGTAGTGCTCGGTCTAGTCAAGGCTTTTGAAGTGCTCAATCTGGCTGAGGCTTTTGTAGTGTTCGGTCTGGTCGAGGCTTTTGAAGTGCTCGGTCTGGCCGAGGCTTTTGAGTGCTCAGTCTGGCTGAGGCTTTGGAGTGCTCAGTCTGGCTGAGGCTTCGAGTGTTGGGTCTGGATGAGGCTTCGAGTGCTCGGTCTGGCCGAGGCTTTAGAGTCTTTCGATCCGAGGCTTTTAAGTGCCTTGGCCGAGGTTTTGAGTGCCTAGCCTGTTGAGGTTTTTGATGAATCTTGTGTTGTAGTTCGAGGACCCAGAGTACATTTACATTTGGTAGTTCCTCAGCCCAGAGTCCCTTAGCTGCCTCCAGCTTAGTCTTGATGATCTTCAAAAGAGACCGATTGGTGACCTCGACCTGGCCATTGGCTTGGGGATGACCGGGAGAGGAGAAACATGGTTGAATCTGGAGGTCCGCACAGAACTTTCTGTATCTGGCATTGTCGAATTGTTTGCCGTTGTCTGACACGATGGCCTGAGGGATGCCGAACCGGCAGACGATCGATTGCCAGATGAACCTGGTTGTGTTCCTCTCGGTGATGGTAGCTAGGGGTTCGGCCTCTACCCACTTGGCGAAGTAGTCAATGGCGACGACCGCAAACTTGGTCTGGCCTCAGCTGGTGGGAAGTGGGCCGATCAAGTCGATCCCCCATTTGGCAAACGGATAGGGGCTGGAAAGTGTGATCAACTCTGCAGGAGGAGCATGGGGGATGTTGGCAAAATGCTGACACTTATCGCATTTGACGACAAAGTCAGTCGCGTCTTGGTTAAGAGTTGGCCAAAAGTAACCAGTGCGGAGTATCTTGTAAGCCAGAGACCTGCCGCCCGAATGGTTGCCGCAAATGCCCTCATGGATCTCCTTCATCACATATGTTGCTTGGGTCGGATTGAGGCATCACAGATATGGCCGTGAGAAACCACGTTTATAAAGGACGCCGTCGACCAAAACGTAGTTAGCCGACCGAGCTCTGACCTTGGTGGCCTGCTGTTGGTCATCTGGGAGTTGTCCTGTGGTCAAGAATAGGAGGATGTCAGATGCCCAAGGGATGGGTTCATGCTGGAGGAATTGTACTTCTTGTAGGTCGGATGAGATGGCCGAGTGGGGAAGGTATTCGAGGCGAACTCCATGGCTGAGGTCGGACTGGTTTGCGGAGGCGAGCTGAGCCATCTCGTCTGCTTTGGAGTTTTCGGTCCAAGGTATGTGCTTGATGTGGAAGGTATTGAAAAGGTAAACAAGAGGGAGTGCCATGTTTTTGTAAGCCCGCATCGTGTCATCCTTAGCATCGAATTTCCCCGTGATCTGGCCGACGATGAGCTGGAAGTCACTGAACACGTGGATGTGGTTAACACCAAGGTCTTTGGCGAGGCGGAGTCCTGCGATCAGTGCTTCATATTCGGCCTCATTGTTGCTGGCTTCGAACAAGAGACGGAGGGCACACTTGATACAATCGCCCTCGGAGGAGGTGAGAATGAGACCAGCCCCGCTACCTTCCCTCCAGGATGATTCGTCGACATTGAGAGTCCAAGAATTGGGGTCTTCTGGCTCAGCAGGAGTTGGCGGTGGTGGAGAGGTAGTGGCTGGGGCAGGGTTGGTGAATTCTAGGATGAAGTCGGCAATGGCCTGTCCTTTGATTGCTGTGTGGGGGCGGTAGGAGATATCAAACTAGCTAAGTTCCACCGACCACTGCATGAGTCGGCCAGAAAGTTCTGGTTGTTGCATGACCTTCTTCAGGGGTTGGTCGGTGAGGACCACTATAGAATGGGCCTGGAAGTAAGGACGAAGTCGTCTGGAGGCAGTGACTAGGGCCAGGGATAACTTTTCCAGTAGTGGGTAGTTCTGTTCTGCTCCCTTGAGAGCTCGACTGATGTAATAGACCGGCCGTTGAACTGAGTCGTCTTCCCTAATGAGAGCTGCACTGACGGCGGTGTTTGATACTGCTAAATAGAGGAAGAGGGGTTCGCCCGCGATTGCCTGCGAAAGAAGGGGGGGTTGGCCATGCATTGTTTTAACTGCTGGAAGGCCTCTTCGGATTCAGTCGTCCATGCGAAAGTCTGCCAGAGGACTCTGAAGAATGGTAGGCACTTATCTGTTGCGCGGGAAATGAACCAGTTGAGGGCCGCCACTCTGTCAGTGAGTCTTTGGACTTCCTTAACGGTTTTGGGTGACTGCATCTCAATCAAGGCCTTGATCTTCTCGGGGTTGGCCTCAATTCCGCGTTGACTGACCATAAAGCCCAAGAACTTTCCGGATCCTACGCCAAAGGCGCACTTCTCTGGGTTGAGCTTCATCTGGTACTTGCGAAGGGTGGCAAAGGTCTCCCGTAGGTCAGTCAGATGGTCGGCGGAGAGTTTGCTTTTGACTAGCATGTCATCCACATACACCTCCATGTTCCGACCGATCGGGTGTTGGAAGACTGTGTTGACTAACCGTTGGAAGGTGGCCCCCGCGTTCTTCAGAACGAACGGCATGACACGGTAGTGGTAGGTGCCCCGATCGGTGATGAAGGATGTGTGTTCCTAGTCAGATGAGTGCATCATGATTTGGTTGTACCCGGAGAAAGCATCCATGAAGCTGAGCATTTGGTGACCGGCCGTAACGTCGACCAGCAGATCAATGCGGGGGAGTGGATAGCTATCTTTGGGGCAAGCTCGGTTTAGGTCAAAGTAGTCGACACAGAGACGCCACTTGCCATTGTTCTTGCGGACTAGAACCACATTGGATAGCCACTTAGGATAATCCACATTTCGGATAAACTGAGCCTCGAGGAGTTTGTCAACCTCTGCAGCTATGAGATTATTGCGTTCCGGGTGGAATATACGCTGTTTTTGGCGGTAAGGTCGGAAATGAGGTTCGATGTTGAGGCGGTGAGTGATGAAGGAGGGGTCAATGCCTGGCATGTCTGAGTGGGTCCAAGCAAAGACGTCGTTGTGCTCGGTCAAAAGGGCAGTGAGGTCGGCTTTTGCTTAGGGGGATAATTGGCTGCCAATCTTGGCAGTTTTCAGTGGGTTGGTGGGGTCAATAGGAACCTCAACGAGCTCTTCCACCAGTTCTTCTCTGATCAGCTTGTCCTCATCCCGGACGTCAAGTCCATCAATGATCAACGCCTTCTTCAACTTGACTTCTTTAAGTGAGGCAACATAACACTCCCTGGCCACAGTCTGTTCTCCCCTAACTGTTGCGACCCCGAGATCGGTGGGAAACTTGAGGGCAAGATGATAGGTGGATGTGATGGCTTGGAAGGCGTTGAGGGCAGTGCGGCCGAGGATGATGTTGTAGGCAGATGGGCAATCAACCACCAGGAAGGTGAGCAACTTCGTGGTTTGCCATGGGTATTTGTCGATTGTGATGGGAAGATCGATGGAACCAATGGAGGTCACGCGGTCGCCAGTGAAGCCGACAAGAGGGGTTTGGAGCGGAGAAAGGCTTTCTTCCCCGATCTGGAGCTGGCAGAAGTAGTTGAGGAAGATAATGTCTGAGGAACTGCCGTTGTCGATGAGGACCCGTCTGACCTTGTAGTTGGAGAGGATGGCCGAAATGACGAGGGGATCGTCATGTGGGTAGCGGATGTCCGTGCAGTCGGCGTCCGTAAAGGTGATAGGCTCTGTCCATTGGTTGGGCTGTTTGGAGGGGCGGTCAACCGTGGTGACTGACTTGTCTGAGCCCTGCCGTATTCTTCTAAGTTCGGCCTTCTGAGCTGAGCGTAACGGTCCCCCACAAGCGAGACCGCCTGAGATAACTCTGATTTCACCAACAGGTGGAGGTGGATTAGATTGTGGCCAGGGTTGTTGGGGAGGTCGATCATGGCCTTGATTTGGTTGAGTTGGTCGCCGTGGTGGAGTGTGTCGGCGATTGTTCTGTGGGGTTCGGTTCTTTGCCTCTGTTGAGGGCGGGTGTCTGTGAATCGGCTTAGACGCCCCTGGCGGATGAGGGTCTCCACCTGATCCTTGAGGTTGATGCAATTGTCGGTGTTATGACCATGGTCCTGGTGGAAACGGAAATATTTAGATTGGTCTTTCCGGTTAGAAGGGTTCCGTGGAGGGGGAGGCCACTTGAGGGGGTAGTCCCGTTGGATCTGGTTGAGGACATGTTCCATGGGAGAATTGAGAGGCGTATATCGTCTTGGCCGTTGCAACCGAGGGGGTCGGTCGGTATAGCGGGGTGTGTGGCTATGATACTGGGTGTTGCTGGATTCTTGGTCTTTTCTCTTTTCTCTGGAGGTCGGGTTTTAGCTGTTGGATCTTGCCGAGCGGCTAGTGAATCCTCGGCATTCATGTATTTTTGGGCTTTGGAGAGTAGGACTGCCATGGAGGTCGGGGGATTCTTGGAGAGGGAGAAAAGGAAATCAGATGACCGCAGACCGGCCATGAAGGCTGTGAAGATGACCTTGTCGTCGTTTTCGGCAACTTGCAGGGCTTCGGTGTTGAAGCGAGTAACGAAGCTGCGCAATGATTCCCCCTCGGTCTGACGGATGTTGAGTAGCTGGGTGGCCGAGCGTCGTTGGCGCTGGGCACCGATAAAATGGCTCAAGAAAGAGTCACTGAGATGCTGAAAAGCGGAGACCGAGTCCGATGGTAACTGGCTGAACCACAGCCGAGTCGACCCTTTTAGTGTCACGGGAAAGGCTCGGCACATGATTTCGTCCGGGAAGGCATGGAGGATCATGAGGGTGCGGTAGGTCTCCAGATGGTCGACCGGGTCGGTTGTGCCATCGAAGGAGTCAATGGTGGGCGTTTTGAATTTGACAGGCAGGGGTTTGTCTCGAATGGAGGCAACAAATGGCGAGTTTGCGGTGGTGGAGGGCTTATGCTGGATATTCTGCATAACCCCTTGTAACTAGAGCTTCATGGCTCAGAGTTCAGCGTCCCAGAGGGGGATGTTGTCTCCACCAGAGGGAGACAGGTGTTGGATGCTGTTGGCCTCTCCCTCGGAGGCTGGTGCTATAACCGATGGGTGTGGGGATGGGGGTGGCGGATTTATATGTGGGTGGGGAGGTTGCAAACCGTCCAAGTTGGGTGGATTGGGTAGTGGGGCAGTATGGCCGGGAGTGCGTTCTGGGTTGGGTAGGATATCTGGAGGTGGCGGTGGAGGAATGGGGAGGTTTCTCTGGAGCAGAGCGTTTATTAAGGCTTGGTTTTGCTCGGCCATGCGGTTGATGCTGTTGGTAAGTTCGATGAAGTATTGTGGTGGGTTGTTTGGATTGGGAGGGTCGGTTTGGTGATCGGCAGCATTATGGTGGGAAGCTATGGATCTAGTCGTGACCATACACTTGACGGGTGAGGTGAAAAGGTTACTGGAAGGGTCTCCGGCGGCAATGAACACAACTGGCGCACGGACAAACCGATTCCTGAGGCGGCCAATGATGACACGATTCGTTCTGATGAGATAGACCGGACGATCCAAGCTCCTCTGCGATGAAGCCCTCACTGGAAGACACGCAGAAACAAGTCTAACTGGAACAGGCGGGTCCCGTGAACCTTCCGGTGTGTGAATTAGAAAGTGAAGTAGACAATGTAGAGAGAGAGAGAGAGATAGGAAAACTTAACCTTCTTCTTGTCTTCCAACTTTGCTTATATCCTTTGGTAATCATTTCACTGTCTCTGCCGTTCTGACCTTTCCGCCGAAAGCTTGCGCCGTGGTTTACCTTGTTCAGGGTGAGGGGGTGCCATTCCGGCTGAGAGGTGTTGTCGCAATAAATGCTGTGATGGGCTGCATTAATGGTGATGTGTTGTGGCAATTACTTTGCAGATCTTTGTCTGCTGACATGGCCTGTTCTGCACCCGCCATGTGTCCGAGTATCATTGGCCTTCCCTGCTCAGTTGGTCTCCAGTTGTGCTGGGTTTTACTACCCGGGTTATGCAATGGGGTCTAAATGGTGGGCTTGGGTCTGTTCACTGTGGGCTGTGGTCTTTATGGGCCTATCCATGTCAATACTCATAATAATAAAAATCAAATACAATACACATTTTATAATTTTTTTTTAAAAAAAACTCTTAAAATGGAGAGAGAAATGCCAATAAATACATGACAAAATAAAATTCACATGCAAGTAAAAAATTCAAACTATAGACCTACTTACTAAACAAGATAATTCCGTTGATTAAAAATAAATAGAACTTATACACTGTTGTTTTAAATTGTTTTTATATACTCGTATTCATGGAGTTTATGTCAAATGTAGGGGGGAAAAATATTTTTTATAAAAACATGGTTGTTTCGCTTAATATAGTCAGTACGTTGTTTTCAATTAAATCGACATTGTACTTATAATTCATATTGTTGCATTTTTTAATAAACACTGGACAATTATAGAGAACTATTTTGGAAAGATGGCTAAAAGTCAAATTTTGATTTTTAACTTATTTTTGAGTCGTATCACTTTTTTATTTTTTTTTACACATTTTGTTTATAAAAAAAAAAACTAAAAAAAAAAAATCAAAAAATAAGTTTTTAACCAACTTTAAAAACAATTTTCCATTGATTATAGAAAGTCCATAGAAAAAATATCAAAAGCACAAACAATCAACAATGACAATAGAAAAACAATGCTGATGTATAATTCACTTTGAACTTGTCAAAATCATATACCCTTAACATCATGGATTTTATTGACAAATGGAAGCATTTTTTCCCCCAAAAATAATTAAGAGAAATAGAGTGTAGACCATTCTTATTTTCAAGTTAAAGTGACTTTTCAAGTTAAACTCAAACGCAGAAAAACACATGTAGAAGTCATCCAGAAGTACCATTTGGGTTCAAGCATAGACATTTGGGTTTGTAAGCAGGTATTATTCGACAATCTTGAACATCTTCACAGGCCCGGCCCTAAGATTTATGGGGTCCAAAGTTGATAATCAACTGATAAATTTCTGGGGCCCTTCACATTTTTTTTTCCATTGAATAAAAAAAAATGAAAGTAAAGGACAAAAGATTTGTGTCAAAATCACAAAAAATACTTAGCATTACTGCTAAGATTCAAACTCAGTTGCCACAATCACAGTCAAAGGAAGAGCCAAAGCTGCAGTCTAACTCACGACAGCTAAAGGAGAAGTCAGCATTGATATCTCATCTGTCACAGTCATGTTTCAATAGATGTTCTCCAGATAATATCTGTAACAGTTATATATACAGTTGTAAAGTTTGTTAGGTAGTTAGAGCTGTTTGTTAACTGAGTTAGTTAGAGCACTTGCACTATATAATATCTTGAGCTGTGTGTATTTGGACTATTGAATCAATAAGAAATAGATTTACATTTTCATCATGGTATCAGAGCTCTGAGCTCCCATGAGCATAATTCAAGATCCATCCGTGGCAGATCATGCTTCTTTACCTTCAAGTCTTCAATCTCTTCTTTCAAATTTTGGTTCTCATATTACCGTCAAACTTAATTCCAGTAATTTTTTGATCTGGAGAAATCAACTTCATAATATTCTTCGAGCCATTGGTCTTCTTGGATATGTGACTAGTGCAATACCTTGTCCTCCATCCGAAATTACTGATGCATCTGGAAAATTAGTTTCCAATCCTTCATATATTTAATGGGAAGCAATTGATGCCAATCTTCTCACTTGTTTAACTGCAACATTTTCTTCTTCAGTATATTCATCTGTTCTTCATCTTCAAAGTAGCTCGCAAGTCTGGCAAACACTTGAAAAGAAATTTACTTCTATCTCCTGGTCTCACATTCATCAATTGAAGAACAAACTTCATACGATTCGAAAGCAATCTTCTTCAATTGAATGTTATCTTTCACAGATCAAAGAAGTCTCAGATCAGTTAGCTTTGTCTTGTGCAAAAGTTGATGATGAAGATCTCATTCTTCTTACCTTAAATGGCTTACCAGATGAATATGATGCATTCAAAACATCAATTCGTACTAGATCTAATGCTGTATCTATGGAAGAGTTGTGTTCCTTACTTGGCTCAGAAGAGATTCATATCGAAAACAAGATCAAGCATTCTTCTAAAACTGATTTGCATGTTGCTTATTCAACAACCAAAGGTTCCACTTCTGGTTCTAGTTTTGATTCAGGTTCTGGATTTGAAGCACAACATTCCAACCTTGGATCACATCATCGCAGTAATTTTAGTGGTAGATCTAAGCACAGAGGAGGCAAATGTGGTGGATATTTTCGTGGTAATAGATCTAATAATCGATTCTCTAACAATCGATCTAGATCAGCTTATCCTGGTACTTCTCCATCTGTTTGTCAGATCTGTGGCAAATCAGGTCATCTTGCTTTGGATTGTTGGTATCGACTTGATCCACATTATCAGCCTTCTTCCACTGCTCCTCTAAAGGCCTATGTTGCTGCTGTATCTTCTTCTTCTTCAGATTTCACTGTTTCTCCTTGGTATATTGATTTAGCAGCCACAACTCATCTCACACATGATTTGACCAATTTTCAGCAACATCAAGCTTATCAGGGTTCAGATCAGGTTACAGTGGGAAATGGCTCAGTTTTGCCTATTCAACACATTAGGAATGGTATCCTGCCAACACTTCAATTTTCTTTCCATCTTTCCAATCTTTTGCATGTTCCTTTTATATCGTCAAATCTCTTATCTATTCATCAATTAACCAAGGATCATAATTGTCTTGTTATTTTTTATTCTAATTCTTTTTTCATTAAGGACAAACATATGAAACAGGTCCTGTATAAAGGCTCAAATATCAATGGTCTTTATTAATTGTCTCCATCATCTTCTATATGTCCTAAGCAACCACAGGCTTTGTAGTCTTCCACTGTTTCCACTGGTTCAGTCTCTCTAATCTCTAATTTGCTGTGGCATCAAAGATTGGGTCATCCCTCTCAAGCTACAACATTTGGCACCACATCTTCCAAATCAAAAGAGTTTTAATAAAACCATAGCTTGCACTGACTGCTATGTGTCTAAGAGTCATAGACTTCCTTTCAAATTGTCTTGTTCTTCTAGTGATAGTCCCTTTTCTCTTGTTCATGCTAATGTATGGGGACCTTTTACTGTTGATAATGCTCCATTTCAATTTTATGTTTTGTTTGTTGATGATTGTAGTAGATTCACTTGGATCTATCCCTTGTATTTTAAAAGTGAGGTCTACGAAAAATTGCTTGAGTTTAAAGTCTATGTCGAAAATCACTTTCATATTTCTCTTAAAATTTTAAGAATTGATGGAGGTACTGAATTTGTTAACAAGAAGGTTGCTTCTCTTTTCTCTTCTCATGGTATTATTCACCAAACCAGTTGTCCTTATACACAAGCTCAAAATGGTGTTGCTGAGAGAAAGCATCGCCATATCACTGAAACTGCTATCAGTTTTCTTCATCAATCTTCTCTTCCCTTGAAATATTGGTTTGATGTTGTTGCTATAGCAGTCTTCCTAATCAATAGAATGCCTAGTTTTGTTCTTTCTAATCAATCTCCATTTCAGGTTCTTTTTAAAAAACTTCCAGATTTTTCTTTCTTCAAGGTCTTTGGTTACTAGTGTTTTCCTTGGTTAAAACCTTACACTACTCATAAACTGCAACCTAAGTCCTTATCTTGTGTCATTTTAGGTTATCATCCTACTGTTAAAGGCAATAGATGCTTAGATCCTATCAGTGGCAAGTTATTTCTCTCTCAACATGTCATCTTCAATGAATCATGCTTTCCTTTTGCTTCTTCTAATCTCTCATCTTCATCTCCTCCCCTCTTCTTACCTCATATTCATCAATTTTTTTGGCCTTCTTCTCTTTCCTCTGAGTTTCCCATTGTTTTTTCTTTATCTACTTCTTCTTCCTATTCTCTATCGTCTTCTCCTCCTCCTTTCTCTATTCCTCAATCTTCATCATCCTTTCCTCTGAGTTTCTCTCCACCTCCTCATGCTATTCATATTACTTCTATTTCTATTGATCTTCCTCCACCTTCTAGTTTGCCTTCTTCTCCTGTTCCTTCCATGCCTTCTTCTAATGTTCATCCCATACTCACTCGGTCTAAAACCAAACCTCTTTTGTGTCTTATAGCCATATCCTCTTTCTCTTCTTCTTATCTTCAATCTGAACCTCCTGCTGTTCAGGTTGCCTTAGCTTCTCCTGTGTGGCTTACTGTTATGCAGAAGGAATTTCAAGCCTTGCAACAACAGGGCACTTAGGACCTTGTGTCTCTTCCTTCTCATAAAACTGTTATTGGTTGTAAATGGGTGTACCAAATCAAGCGTAATTTTGATGGTTCTGTGGCTAGGTATAAAGCCAAATTGGTGGCAAAAGGATATCTTCAACAAGAAGGAGTTGACTTTCATGAAATTTTTAAACCTGTGGCTAAGCAACCTACCATTCGCATTTTTCTTTGTTTTGCTCTACATTTCCACTGGCCTATTAATCAGTTAGACATTTCTAATGCCTTTCTTCATGGCACATTAGATGAGGAAGTATATATGCTGCAACCTCCAGGTTTTGCTCAATCTTCCCACCAAGTGTGCAAGCGCAAGAAAGCCTTATATGGCCTTAAACAAGCTTCTCGAGCTTGGTATTCCACTTTCTTTAAGTTTCTTCTTTCTCAAGGTTTTGCTAATAGTCATTCAGATTCTTCTCTCTTTGTTCAACATACTTCCACAAGTCTTGTCATTCTTGTAGTCTATGTTGATGATATCCTAGTCACTGGCAATGATCTCTCTTTTTTTACACAGTTTATTCAACATATGCATACTGTGTTCTCTATGAAGGAACTGGGTACTGTGTCCTTGTCACGATCCAAACCCGCCCCTATGGGTTTAGCACCGTAACCGGCCAGTAATCCTAGATTACCGAAGGCCTGCTTAACAGTAATACAGTAAAATAGAGTACAGGGGCATGGCGGAAGCCAATACAGTAAATAAACAATGCCCAATGAGCTGTGACAGTCTGTATGCAAAAAGACTTTTCATACATTCACATATACATACGGAACAGAACAGTATGTAAAACTTTTTACAAGCATTCAGGACAGGAATCATGTCCCTATTAACCAGTACAGTGTAGTCTATATAGTCTATACAGTAAACAAAACAGTACGGGAGGGGGAAAACTAAAACACCACTAAGCCTTAGCTTGGCAGTCTCGGAACCTTGTAGTGAGGCACATTGGTTGGCTTGACAAAACTGGGACTCTACCCCGACGCTTCTAACTTTGATCCGGTGCCTGTACACCTACATATATATATATATATATATATGAGCAGTGAGCTAAAGCCCAGTGAATAACATAGTGCGTAAAGAGGTTTAGAATGAATGTCCTTATAGTAATGAAAACAGTTCATTTCAATCCGTATTTCAGTTGTTCAGAATAGTAAACAGTCATATGTGGTATATCCATTAGCATAACAAGAATAATGAGGTCTAAAAGACCTAACAAAGAATGATGGCCATCAATCAAGAACAAGAGTGGTTCCAACGAGGAACCAACAGAGATCTTTATAAAGAATAAAGAAACAATGAGGGTGCTAAGGATGCCACAGTACAGTTCAGAAATAAAGGACATACATTCATTCAGTAATCAATATTAGTTCAAGAAATGCCTGATTCGAAGATTCAAGATAATCATTTTGAACATATCTTTACACAATTGTTACTCACAGAGTTCAGGGCTACAGTAGACTAGAGCGTCTCCTCGGAATGCCAACCCTATACAGTTAACAGATTGAACACACGCTAAGTTTCACAGTTGGGAAAAATAACAACTTAATCTCTAAATTTGTCTCGGTGTGTTTTACATCTATATCCTCTTTAAGATGCCTTAAACTAGGCCTAAGAATGCCTAGGATGGAATGAGGATGCAAAGATGTGTACAGAAAACAGCCTGCACTTTTCGAAAACAGAGTCCCGCCGAGCGCAGTTTCCCGCCGGCGAACATGCAGACAACAGCTTCGCCGAAGGCCAACTTACCGCTCAAGCGGACGAAAAAGTACTGGATAGGTGAAATTCACGCCGATCGGCGCTGAACCTTGCCAAGCGTAAGACACAAGATCCCGCCGAAGCGCCTAATACCGCCGCTGAAAGCGATCAGAATGCAAAGGTAAAATATCGAGCTCGATTTTCCCGCTCGAGCGGCACTTCCTCCTCTCGAGCGGACAACCAAAATCTGGAAATTCCAGATTTGAGCTCTAAGTTCAAAATCAAGTTTAAATGCACTAAATTCGATCCTCTTGGGCCAATTTTCCAGAAAACTCTTATGAACTCATAGAATAACATGTTTCAAAGGTCAATTTGAGAAATCAAAGCCCAAGGGTGTTTCAATTAAACTCAATTTTCAAACCCAATTCCATGAACAATACTCAAACATAACATGCAAGACTTTAAATCAATTCGAGGCTTCAAAACACGCTCTAGTGAGCTCATTCTTTTCAAAACAAGTTGAAAACATGGACTCAAGCTTAATTATGAACATGCATGTGACAATTTGCCATGAAATCAACCCAAAACTCATCAATACAAACATGCATGCATGATTCTAGCTACATTACAACATTACAAGCCATATCTTGGCTCTAATCTTCATTGTTCCTCTCAAACATGCAAGGAGTGACTATAATCAAAAGTAAGAGGGGCAAGAACTCCACCTTAATTCTTGAGTTAGAGGTATGGAGGCTCAATGTTGCAATTCTCTAATAATTTCTACAAGTCCAAGCAAATTCTTCAAGAACACATCAATTCTCTCACTCCCGCTTTCTCTAGATCGGTTAAGCTCTCAAAATTGGACTGAGGAAATGTTTTGGAATGCAAAGCTAAGGCTCAAATATGTTTGGTGTAATGGCCCACTAAGGGCTAGTTTGGTAAATAAGGCCAACTTTGCATTTTATCAATATTTAATCTAATTTAATCATACCTAATCAGTTTTCGGATAATTATACCATAAAATTACATAAATTCTATCGATCATGGAACATCAATCAATTTTGGATTCGGCCGCCGATAAGGCCTTCAGTTAGCAGTTTAACTACACAGACACGAACAGATAATCAAATAACCAAACAGATAGAATGTAATTCAAACAGATACAAGCAATCAATCAATTTGATTTCGATCGATCAATTTGATCATCAATTATCATATTCAACTCCAATTTAACAGAATCAAGAATTAACCCAGAAATGATTGGCGAGGTTGTTACTGATCTATTTCTTGGGCATCTCAGTTCAAACCTTGTCTCATGGTTACTTCTTGTTTCAAGCTAAGTATGCAATTGAGCTTCTTCACAAAGCTGGTTTAACCGATTGCAAACCTTGCTCTACCCCTTTAGCTGTCAAAGCTTCTTCTCCTTCTTCTTCTTCAGATGGTCTTCCATTTTCCAACCATTCTCTGTATAGGAGTCTTGTTGGTAGCTTGCAGTATCTCACCATTACCAGGCCTACCTTAGCCTTAGCTGTTAATTAGGCATGCCAGCACATGCATCTTCCTACTAATGTTGATTTTCAAGCTGTAAAAAGATTGTTGAGATATGTGAAAGGCACTCTTCACCATGGTCTGCAATTTACTTCAAGTCCCTTTTCTCTTCATGCTTTTTCTTATTCAAACTGGGTTGGAGATAGTATTGATCGAAAATCCACTTTGGGTTACTGTGTATATTTGGGTCCTAATATGATTTCTTGGAGTGCTAAGAAACAGTCCATGAGTACAGGGCCTTGGCTAATGCCACTGCTAAATTAACGTGGTTACAACAGTTACTGACAGACATGCATATTAATTCCTCTTCCATTCTTGAGCTCTGGAGTGATAACGTCTTTGCTATGGCCTTGGCTTCTAATCCTATTTTTCACTCTTGTTCTAAACACATTGAAATCGATTGTCATTTTATTCAAGATAAAGTTGTTACCAAACTAATTGATTTGAAGTATGTTCTTACCATAGACCAGGTGGCAGACATCTTCACCAAACCTCTTTCTACCTCTTGTTTTCATTATTTAAAAGACAAGCTTCTTGTGTAGCCTTGCCCCATCAGCTTGTAGAGGCTGCTAAGATTCAAACTCAGTTGCCACAATCACAGTCAAAGGAAGAGCCAAATCTGCAGTCTAACTCACAACAGCTAGAGGAGAAGTCAGCATTGATATCTCATCTATCACAATCATGTTTCAATAGATGTTCTCCAGATAATATCTGTAACAGTTATAGATACAGTTGTAAAGTTTGTTAGGTAGTTAGAGCTGTTTGTTAACTGAGTTAGTTAGAGCACTTGCACTATATAATATCTTGATCTGTGTGTATTTGGACTATTGAATCAATAAGAAATACATTTACATTTTCATAATATTATAACAACTAATAAGTATCGCTTGATTCTCGTGAAAAAGGACAGGTAACTCACTCTCTCTCAAACTCCCTCTTTCCACTTCTGTCACGACCCAAGCCCGCCCCTATGGGTTTAGCATCAGAATCGCCAAGAATCCATGATTCAAGGCCCGCTAACAAGAATAACAAGAATATAGAGTATGGGTCACATGAAGCCAAAACAGTAATAAAAGATGTCCAATGAGCTGTGACAGTCTGTATGCAAAAAGACTTTCCATACATACTCACATTCAGAACCAAACAGTATATACATACATATACAAGCATTCAGGTTAGGGACCAAATCCTTACCATAACAGTACAGTGCCAGTCTCATATAGTCTATACAAAACAGAAACAGAAAAGGGGAATCTAAAACACCCCAAAGCAGCCTTGGCTTGGCAGTACTTGGAACCTCGCAGTGAGGCACAATGGTTGGCTTGACAAAACAAGAGCTAACCCGACGCTCTTAGCTTCGGTTCGGTGCCTGGACACCTATATATATATATAAACAGTGAGCTAAAGCCCAGTGAATAACATACGCGTAAAGAGGTTAAGAATGAATGTCCTTTCAGTATTTAAAACAGTCAGGTATAGCAGTATATCAGTTATTCAGTCATCACAGTCATATGTGGTACACCCCATAGCAAAACAGTACAATAGGTCTTAACAGACCGAACAGTCAGTTAATGGCCATCATAATAGTAAACAGTAGTGGTTCCAACATGGGAACCGACAGAGATCTCAGAATAAAGCAAGAATAAAGACAAGAATAAAGAAATTGCTATGGATGCCACGAATACAGTTCGTAAATAGGATAAACATTCATCCAGTAAGAAATATCATTTCAGAAAGCAGTACAGTTGGTCATTCAGAAAATATTCATGATTGAATATATCTTTACAACATTGTTACTTACAGAGTTCTAGGCTACAAATAGGCTAGTGAGCGTCCTAGGATGCCAACCCTACACAGTTACAGGATGAACACACACTAAGTTGCACGTTTGGGAAACAATGACTTAGTCCCTATCTTGACTCGGTGTGGTTCAATAGCATTATCCTCATTAAGATGCCTTAAACTAGGCCTAGGAATGCCTAGGATGGAATGAGGATGTAAAGATACACTTTAAAACACTTTTTAAATTTTTGCTGAAACAAGGGTCCCGCTCGATCGTGGATTTCTCCACTCGAGCGGACATGCAGACAAAAGAGCTACGCTTGAGCGTGACTTTCCTCGCTCGAGCGGACTGCAAAAGTACTGGATGCATGAAATTCACGCTCGACGGGTGCTTGACCCCCGCTCAAGCGTGAGACACAAGTCCTCGCTCGAGCGTGCATTCCCCCGCTCGAACGGACTGTAAACACATGCAAAGTACTAGATACACGCATTTTACGCTCGAGCGTTACTTTCCCCGCTCGAGCAGACTGCATGAACTCAGTGTGTACGCTCGAGCGTGGATCCAAAATCTGGAATTTCCATATTTGTCTCCAAGCATGAAACTCAACATTTAAAGCATCAAATTTGATCCTTTTGGGCTAATTTTTTGGAAAACACTTTAAAACTCATAATCAAAGATCAATTTGCAAAATCAAAGCCCAAAGGTAGTTCAATTAAACACAATTTCAAATAAACTTCAAGAACATGATGTACATGCAACATGCATGAATTTAGTCAACTTCAAAGCTTCTAATACAAGAACAAATGAGTCAAAACTTCCAAAAACATGATGAATTCATGGACTATAATCAAGATATGGACATGCATGTAACAATTTCCATGAAAACAACCTCAAAATGTTAGAACATGTACATGCATGCATGATTTAAGCTTCAATTCAACATTTTGAACCAATTCTAGACTTAAATCACTAATGACTCATGGACCATGCAAGGTACAACTAGAATTCAAGTTCAAGAAAATGATTCTCCTACCTTAGGTCTTCAATTTCAAGTCTAGGAGTTCAATTATGCAATCTACCTTCAATTTCTTCAAGTCTCCAACCAAATTTGTTGAAATCAAGTTTTCTCCTAACTCTTTCTCTGTCTAGTCGGTTTTGGCACAAGAAAAGGGCCAAAGAAATATTGTGTGATCAAGCGTAATTCAAGCCTCAAGATGTTAATAAAAGTGGCCCACTAGATGGCATTTTAGTAATTAATGCAACTAATGTAATTTAGCACTAATTAATCCAATTTAATCGTACCAAATCAAATTTCAATCAAATCTACCATAAAATCACATAAATTCTAATTAGCATAAAACATTAATCAATTTCAGATTCGGCCGCCGATAAGGCCTTCAATTTACAGTTCAACTTAAAACATAAACAGATCAATTTACAGTCAAACAGATAGAAATGCGTTTAAACTAATACCCTTCAATCAATCAGTCAGAATTTCAGTCAATCAGTCACTTAACATGCTTAATCATAGATTAGCACTAGTCAGTGGTATTATCAGTAAACAGTGGTGAGGGTTGTCACAACTTCATCTTACACACCTAACCTAACTTGGTCATCGGAGTGTCTACAGGGAGAAACCACTCAAATCTTTGTGTCTCTCCATCGGACCTTTTGTAGGCACGCAATAAGAAGACGAAGGCTAGTAGACTCATGGAACGCTTGGATCAATTCGACCCATCTTCCATTGATCACATTGCATGATCATGTTGAATTTGAAAAGTATTGAGAAATCTACCTTCATGGAAGTTAGTTTGCTTGATGCTTCCAGGACCGCCATTGCCTTGAACGTACTCGATGCTCTTGATGGATTAAGGGAGAAGCTTAGGGATGAGATTATGGGAGTCAAGAATCAATGCCTTGAACATCCTATTGGGTGCTACTTAGGGATTGCAATTCAAATCTGGCCTGACGGGGACCCGACTCCCCAACCCCAATCTGAGCAGTTTTTTCCAGAAAAATATCCCCAACAAGACGGGGATGGTATTTAAAAATCAATCCCCGATCAGTTTCGGGCCAAGGACGGGGATAAGTGTCCCAGCCCCGTACCCGGCCTGTCCCCAAAGTAAATTTACTATTTTACCCCTATATATATATATATAATAGAAAGGAGAGTGGACGGTCCATACATAACTCTCTCTCTCTTTCTCTCTTCCCTCTACTCTCTCTCACTCTCGCAGCTCTCCTCCTCCTCCTCAGTGCCACCGCCACCACTGTCCGCGATGCCGATCATCCTCATCCATCGTTGCAGTCATAGCCTCTATACATCGCCTCAGCGTCTCCGTCCATCGCCTCAGCACTTCCGTCGTCGTTACAGTCGTCCATGCCTCTGTCATCCTCCATCATCCATCGTCTCCGTCCTTAAATCTGTACTGTTTGTGTATGGATTTATATGTATGTTTTGTTCATTTTTTTCCATTTTTTCAGTCCTCCTCAGATCTATACTGTCTCTACTGTTAAATTTTTTTTTTGTGTTCAGTCCTCCTCAGATTGGTTGATGATTTTGTTAATGTTGATGTTGAAAATGAAACAGATTTGGTGTTGATGGTGTTGTTGAAACAGATTTGGTCTGGGGAATTTTCGGAGTCGAGAAAACCCGATCCCCGTCAGGGGGCGCGAACGGGGACGGTGATAGGTTCTCCGTTGGGGATCGGGGCCGGGGAGTGTGGTCCCCAGCCCCGCCCCAGCCCGTTGCCATTGCCAGTGCTACTAAGGTGGTGAACTCTTGGTTATAAGTGGTGACACCCATTTCTCTTTTAGACTATTTGAAGAAATGAAGGAATTGTTGTAGCAAATGCTATAATCAATTGGTTGGGGGTGATGAAGAAGTGCATTAAGATAATGGGTATTTAGAGGCTAGGATTAAGGCGTCGTTTAATATTCTTCTACTAATCCTTTTAATTATAATATTTGACAACGCCATCCATTGTAGAATGATAATATTAGATCTCTCTATGGAAGGGGGTGTGGCCTTTTTATTATCCATATATTGAGTAACCTTCTAAGATGATTGACCGTTTACTTCTTGTGCTTATTTTTAATTTCTCAAGTTTATTCTAGCCTACCTTTCTATTAGCTTATTCATCATCATCATCAGTTTAAGCCTTACTATCACTTTCTTAACATAAGATGGAAGTTATCAAATTGGATCTAACACTGGGTGAGACATAAAACCGTTTCGGAGGTGAAATTTAAAAAATTTCAACCATTCATCAAGGAATAAAAAAGGGAAAATTACTTTGGCCATTATATTATTTTGGTCCTTATAATTTTAATTGGATTAATTTTGATTCTGAATTTTTTAATTTTGTTTTAAATTAATCCAATTGTTTCTAAATGTTAGATTTTTATGGCAAATACGAATATGAGTGACGTGTGTCATACTTTTAGAAGTAAAATAATAAATTTGATCAATTCAACGACTTAACCCTCGTTTGGCATGTGAGTTGGATGGATTACCAGGCTAAAATAGCCACAAAAATACAAAATAGGCTAAAAAACTAATAAAACAAAATGTCACATCCAAACCATAATCATTTCACTTTTTTCTCTCAAAAAAAAAAAATCAAAAAACTTATCCCAAGTGAGGCTTTTTTAGCTCTAGGCTAAAATAGCTAAAAAGTCAAAAAGATAACCCACATTCCAAATGAAGCCTAATCTCAATCAATTTAACGAATTTTTTCTATCAAAAATCCTAATGACATTATTAAAAATCCATATTACGAACAATAACGTAACAATCCAATATAGCACTCGAATAACGTAACACTTCAATATAACACTACAATAATGTAAAATTCTAATGTAACACACTAAAATACTCATTAGTGTACTTTTTCCAAACGTAACAACATAATACTATAAAAAACTTTTTAGTGTACTTTTTTTAAACATAACACTCCAATATAACACACAAAAAAAAATTCTATTTTTATGCAAGATGCACTCTTTGAATTATTCAAATTTATCTTATTTTTATTTATGTCTACATTCCGCAGGCATTTTTGGATTTACCACCTTGAGATTCTTGCATTCCACGTGTACTGTGTTAAGATTTGAAACTTGTCCATGCTTTAGCTAGCTTGTTGGATTATGTAATTTTACAAGGAATTGCAGCTTTTATAACATTTTTTAGAGTTTAAGACTAAAAAATGGTTTTGCTAGATTTGTCTCAAATAAATGGTTTGGTGCTATTATTTTTAGCAGGATCTTATTTGGCAGATTTTTCTCAAAATATTCATAGCTAGAAATCTATTATTGTATTGTTTATAAATTATCATTGAGAATTATTTGCGACGGTAACAAGATGGTCGCTAATACATTGTAAACATTTTTTATTTTTTGCGATGGCAAAACATCAGTCGCCATAAATAGGCTAAGCAATCGCAAATAGTTTGCAACTGTTGTTTTGTGGTCACAAAAAATATTTGCCACCCCCATTTGCCATCACATGGGCCGTTGCAAAAGGTGTTTTGCAACTGTATTTCTATTATTTGCAACGGCTTGTAGCGGTTGCAAAAAATGATTTTTTTAGTAGTGGAAAGTGGGTTGTGCACTCATAATTATTTTTTTGAAGATCAAGAAATACTTAAAAAATTAATGAAACCACCAAAATAAAATCCTAACCCTTTCTTGTTTCCTCTCCTCTTTCTCGGAACTCCCCCGTCTCTCTCTCTCTCTCAACTTTATCTCCGCCGCACACAGGCACAACCCTCTCTTTTTTGTTTTCTTTTTTTTGTTTTCTTTCTTTTCTTTGCCTCACCTAAAAACTATTATATTATATTTTATTATAAAATACAACATATATAAATATGCTATATAAGATCAATATATATATAATATAAATATATATATATAAATATTCAGATTTATTATATATAATTAAATATCACATTAAATTAATTAAATATCATATTAAATTCTCATGTACCCACGCAATTAATAAAGCCAAAAAAATAAAGTAATAATAACAATAAATAATGACTTAAGAAAAATTAGGGTCGCTACAAGTAGTGTACCAAAAATTTATTTATTTGTTTATAAATAAATTTGTTCACATTTTAAATAAATAAATAAATATTATTTTTAATTAGATCAATTTTAATTTTTAATTTTGTGTCAATTTGATCCAATTAATAATATCGTTAGTGTTTTTGACAAAAAATGATCACTGAATTTGTTCAGAATAACTCATTGAGTTACACAAATTTATATTTTTGCCTCTAAAAGAATGACATATGTCACTTATATGCATATTTGTCATTAAAAAAAGGCTAACAATTAGGGCAAATTACACTATTAGTCCCTCTATTTTGGATATAGTGTTATTTTAGTTTTTGTAATTTCAATTGAATCGATTTTAACCTTAAATTTTTTATTTTGTCACAAATTGGTCCAATTCATAGCATGTTATATTGAGTTCAATTTATTTTTATATTTATTGTTCATTTTAAAAAATTTTGGAATTATATTGACATTTTTTGTTTTTTCAAAAAATGACATTAGATAGCTTGGAAATTTTTTGGTTCAGTGACATTTCTCAAAATGCCATAAAATATTTGCTTATGACACTTTTCACTTAATACCAAAAGTAACTTGCATCTATATTAGTGACATTTTAAAAAAATGTCATTACTACTAAAGTTTAGTAGCATCTTTTGATAAATGTCATTAAAATAATTTCTTGTGTCATTCTTTTGTAAAATGTCATAAAGTTAATGCTATTAAATCACATTTTTGTTGTAGTGAGGTGGCACTTTTTTTTATTGAAATGCCACTACAGTCTTATATGTTTGTGGCTCTGTGACATTTTTCTAAAACATGCCACCAATTATTCTTTTTGTGACATTTTTTAAAAACATACCACCAGTATAGTGTCACTAAAATGTGTTTTTGTTGTAGTGATTAGTCAATAAATTTCATTAAATTGGACAAAAATTTGTCCTATAATTAAATTTAAAATTTCAAGGACCAAAGTAAAATTTAAATAAAATTTAGAAAGTAAAAAGCTTTATTCAAATTCAAGGCAAAGTAGTTAATGTATTAGTTAATAGGTCTCTACTAACTAATTTTGTCTAAATTTTAAACACTAGTATTTTAGTAGTCAATTTTAATGTGGTAAACAAAATCTAGGTGAAATTGAGAGACTTTTAAAGGCTAAAATTTAAATAAAATGTGATAGGTAAAAATGGTTTTTTTGTAAGTTTTTGTAACGAGAGCTGATGAAATGATGATATTAAAACTTGATTAAAATTATTACAATTGAAATATGATAAACTACAATAAAATTTGAAAAAAAAAATTGGGTACATACAAAGTGCAATTTGTTTACTCATGTCCCTCCTGTCTTGTTTTGAGCCCTTGGATCTTCTGTTTGGAGTGATGGACGATTGGGATCAAAACATCCATTTATTGACAGAATCATCCTCATCCTGCTTCCCTCTAGTTTGGAAGCTTTAAGCAAAGCTCCAATGACTTGACAATTTAAAAAATAAATAAATAAAAATAAGACACAAATATTATATTATGGTGGGACCCACACATCAGTGTATTTGGTTTCAGTTTTCTAAATTCAGTTTTCTGAAAACTGAGTTTTTTATTTTTCATGATTTTTTGTTTTTAGTGAATATTTTTAAAATTTTAAGTAATTTTTTTACTCTTTTAGATGCACCTTACTTAGATATATCTAAAATAGTAAAATATTTAAATACATAAAAATACGAAAATATACTAAATTTTCAATTTTTTTTTTATATTTTTTGGTATTTAGTATATTTTTAAAGATTTTTTTCACAAATATTATATTTTTTAAGTGTTTATGTTAGGTGTGTCTAAAAATTAAAAATAATGCTTAAAATATTAAAAAAATTCATTAAAAACATTAAAATACGAAAAATAAAAATATTGTTTTCTAAAAACTAGAACCAAACAAGTAAAACTCTCTAGAACTCTTCTTTTAGAACCCTCAATCTTTTTTCTACACCCAAAATAGGCCATAGGGTATCTGTGATAACCCAAATTTTTAATTATTTCGTAGAATTTATACTAATATTATTTAATTTCAGTTCAGAAAATATATAATTTATTATATATTATTATGCGTAATTTAAAAAATAATATAATTATTAAAAGTTTAGGGGTCAATAATAATAATAATAATAATAATAATAATAATAATAATAATAATGATGAGTATGATATTAAAATAAATAATTAATTTTATATTGGTATACAATAAAATGTAATTTATTTAAAAATTAAATTATTTATATAATTATATTAAAATATTAGATCAAATGGTAATTATTTTAAATATTTATTAAACGAGAAGGTTGAATCTATATATGTTAACGGCAAATCTGGAGAGAGACACGTGGGCTGGACACCTGTGGGCAAGTTATTGGGTTTTTGTCCCTATAAATTCAGGGAGAGCGACCAACCTGCGTAAAAGAAAAGAAGAAAGGAAATGAAGACAAAAAAGGAATAAGGAAAAAATAATGGAAGCTGAAAGGTTTTTGATAATGGAAAGAAAGAGTATGAGGTATTAAAGTTAAGATGGGTTATATTATAGCTTGAGTCACCAAAATATATTTTACGTATGTTTTGACTTACCAAAATTTATTTTATATAAGTATGTTTTATTAATATATTAATAAAAATTTTGTTTTATAAAAGTTTCAGTTACGTGGTTTTATTTATGAACGCTATTTGCTTAAAAGGAAATCTATGAATATGTTTGTTTATATTTTAAAAAATATTTAATTATGACCTTATAGACAATTATGTTTTGTAAGTATCACTACGGAAGTCCCTTGCCTTAGGGGACTTAAATAATCACTGGCCTCTATTTGACCACTTTGTGGTCCTTCGTTTGTCATGGATCCATTGACCTCTGTTTTGTGCGGACCAAAGTCCTGTGCGAAACTAAGTACTACACTATTGTGGGAGCTATCTCTAGAATTCGTACGAGCCACCCCTTGAATCCGTATCTCTGTTCTGACTGTCACTTCTGTAACCTCTGTTCTGTTCTGTTCTGTACCGTGGTTATGGTTATATATTTACATAATATCTGTATTTTGGTTTTTGCTACTTAAATGATTTCTGTTACTCAAATGATTTGTTATATAAATGTTTTGGCCTAATTAACTATCCATAGTTATTTTGTGTCTCTTATACTCTTGGTATAATATTTCTAACTCTGTCAAATGCTTATAGATGTTTACCAATTTTCAAGAAACAACACAATTTAGAAATAGTTTTGGGGAAGTCTTAGACGCGGGGCTGCAGAATAGACACACACAGCACTTTATTGATATTTTTATATGTAAATATCGACATTTTTAGTCAATAAATTTTGTAATAAAAGTAGAAACTCCAATGATTATTTTGGTACCCTCATTTAAATATTACTTCCGCTTGCGTTTATTGATCTGTTTTAGAATTGGCCGGAGGTAACCTCAGTTACTAGTCATCACGATGCTTAACCCTTGGGTACGGGGAGCGGATCGTGACAAATGGTATCAGAGCAATGTTTTTTTAAAAAAAAAAAAAATCATCATTGGAGCATAAGACACATGCACATTTAAGAAGTAAGATAGCGGGTAATTAATACCGAATTATTATATTTTGTTCGTCGATTTAATTATATTATAATTTTATATGATTATATATATAATAAATTTTTTTTTAGTGTGCCTAATTTGTGAAGGATATTAGATATAATTTATATTTGTTATAGCAAAAGAAGGACAAGAAAAGAAGGATGTCGGGCTCAAGTACTCACTAAAATTTTAATATAATTATATATATATATAAAATTTTCAGTTCAGTATTGAAAAAAAAAATTATTTTGATGTTTTTTTTAAAAGTGGATTCAAATTTTAAAGATACTAATTTCGAAACTATTTCCCATCAATGAAAAGTTAATCTCAAAATTTTCAATTCTTGCATATAATTCTGTCATTATGTTCTCATTTTTATTTATTTTATCATAAACAAAATGAATGAAAAGTTTTTCAAGTCACCCACTATTTTCTCATTTTGGCCTAAATTAATTTTTGACAACTAGACAGTGAGTTATTTTTAGTAAAAGTTTTTTTTTTTTTTTTGAGGTAGTATTTTCTATCAGATTAATCATCTAATATATATTTATCAGAGTGCGTAGCGGATAGCTTATATATATGACAAATTTTGAGGACGAAATTTTAAAAGAGGGGAAGATTGTGATAACTCAGATTTTTAATTATTCCGTAAAATTTATACTAATATTATTTAATCTCAGTTCAGAAAATATATAATTTATTATATATTATTATGCGTAATTTGTAAAATAATATAATTATTAAAATTTTAGGGGTCAAAAATAATAATAATAATAATAATAATAATAATAATAAGTGTGGTATTAAAATAATAATTAATTTTATGTTAGTATATGATAAAATGTAATTTATTTAAGAATTAAATTATTTATATAATTATATTAAAATATTGGGTCAAAGAATAATTATCTTAAATATTTACCAAACGATAAGATTGAATCTATATATGTTAATGGCGAATCTGAAGAGAGACACGTGGGCTGGACACCTGTGAGCAAGGGATTGAGTTTTTGTCCCTATAAATGGAGAGAGGGTGACCAACCTGCGTAAAACAAAAGAAAAAAAAGAAGAAAGGAAATGTAGAAAAGAAAAGAAAGAAAGAAGGAAAAAAATAAGGGAAGCTGAAAGGTGGAAAGAAAGAGTATGAAGTATTAAAATTAAGGTGAGTTATATTATTATATTTTGAGTCATTAAAATATATTTTATGTATATTTTGACTTATCAAAATTTATTTTATACAAGTATGTTTTATTAATATATTAATAAAAGTTATGTTTTATAAAGGTTTCAGTTACGTGGTTTTATTTATGAACGCTATTTGCTTAAAAGGAAATCCATAGATATGTTTGTTTATATTTTAAAGAATATTTAATTATGACCTTATAGACAATTATGTTTTGTAAGTACCACCACGGGAGTCCATGCCTTGGGGAACTTAAATAATTATTGGCCTCTGTTTGACCACTTTGTGGTCCTCTGTTTGTCATGGATCTATTGACCTCTGTTTTGTGCGGACAAAAGTGCTGTGCGGAACTAAGTGCTACACTATTATGGAAGCCACCTCTAGAATCCGTACGAGCCACCTCTTGAATCCCATTACATTGTTCGATCCGTGACCTACATTTGTTACTGCATCAGTAGTGGTTATGGTTATATATTTACATAATATCTGTATTTTGATTTCTGCTACTTAAATGATTTCTGCTACTCAAATGATTTGTTATATAAATGTTTTGGCCTAATTAACTATCCATGGTTATTTCGTGTCCCTTATACTCTTGGTATAATATTTCTAACTCTGCCAAGTGCTTATAGTTGTTTACCAATTTTCAGGAAACAACACAATTCAGAAATATCTTTTGGAAAGTCTTAGATGCGGGGCTGCAGAATGGACACACACAGCACTTTATTGATATTTTTATATGTAAATATCGGCATTTTTGGTCAATAAATTTTGTAATAAAAGTAGAAGCTCCAATGATTATTTTGGTACCCTCATTTAAATATCACTTCCGCTTACATTTATTGATCTGTTTTAGAATTGGCCGGAGGTAACCTCCGTTACTGGCCATCACGATACTTAACCCTTGGGTACAAGGAGCGGGTCGTTACAATATCGCTAAAATTCATAATAAAGTAATGATAGGAACTCGAAATATTTTATTAACATTTCTATTAAATGTCTCATATGAATATACGATTTACATAGGACCCACATGATATGAGATTTACAGCCATATGAAACATTTAATAAAAATATTGATAAAACATTTTAAGTCCTAACATTTTCCTCAACACCAATTAATGTAAGAAAATCCTTTTTACAAAATAAATGGCTTGTTTGGTTTGTATTTGATAAACATGTTTTGAGATAAAAAGTACGAAAATTTATTTGGTTTGAATTTTTTTGAAAAGATGTTTTGAAAAATTATTTTGAGAGAGAGTTTTGGAAAAAGTGATTGATTTGATGTGTATGAGAGAAAGATTTGTTTGAAAAACTTGTAAACCAAACAAGTTTTGAAAAAAAAAATTTAAAAAAAATTGTTTGGTTTGATTACTTTTGAAAACTTATTTGTAGAAAAATTTTTCTAAAATTTTTTGAGAAACACAAACCAAACAAGGCCAAAATCTTTTCTTTCTTAAAACTGAATACGAGAATCTTTTTGTATCAACAATAAATTTTGTCATAACCGACCGTATAAAAATAAAATTAAAAAAAAAAAAAGGAGCATATTGTTGGGTGCTGGGGCCATTATGGGTCTCGTTTCAATAATCTGAACCGTTTAATATGTAGAAATCATCAAGTACTTTATGCCTGCAAAAAAATTATACTGATCGGATATCAATGGGCCTTTATCAGAACACATTTTGTTTAATGGTAAATATGATTTTAAAAATAAATTGTTAACAAAAATGTGTTTCGATCAACGGATTACCGATATTTGATCAACTTAGTTTTTTGCAAGCATAAATTACTCGACGAATTTTACACATTGAACGGTTCGAATCATCAAAACGGGACCCATAATGGATCCTGTGGGCCTAATAGTACACTCCAATCCACATCTCCAAAAAAAAATTTGACACTTTGATGTCCTATTTTATAATGACCTATCTTATTGGATTAAATTTTTTTCTATATGCTTTGATGGGATGGTGATTTCAGACTCTAAATAAATAATAATGTTTAAGAGCTCTAATCTATGATGCACGGATACTCTGAAATGGGCCCCGTACCCATATCGGATACGGATACGCGTTTGATACGATGGGATACGTATCAGTTATGGCAAAAAAGTATCCTATTTTTTTTTTTAATTTTTTGAATTTCGGATATGTTTGGGATACACAACGATACTTCAAGAATACAGTCAGGATACTTTTGGGATACAACAGGACGAAAAAATAATTTTAAAAACTTATAATGGAGTGAAACTGTAAAATAACATAAGTAATGTAAAACAAAACAACAAAATCATTGAACCAAACCCTAGCGAACAGCAGCAGCAAAGGAGAAGTCTCTATGGTTTCAGCAAGTCGTCGTCGTCGTCGTCGATCAGGTTCGTCCCTCTCTTTCTCTCTTCCTTTCGCTCTCTCTCTCTTTCTCTCTCTCCTTCCCCCTCTCTCTCTCACTCGATCTCTCTGGTTTGGACAAATGTTGCTCGATCTCAATGAGTGAGAATCTCACTCACTCACTCTCTCCCTCTCGCTCTTGCTCGATCTTCTTTTAGGCTATTTTTATAATACACATTTTTTTTTGTTTTTTAAATATACTCATGTTTTGGCCTCATTTGATATCAATGTCATTTATATGTTAGCTTTTATACTTATAAAATTTTAGATTATTAGTTTAAAAGAATTAAAATAAGTTGTAAATGTATTTGATTATAAAAAAAGTTGAACCTATTTGGCTAAATAAATTGTCACATTTTTTTTATTTTTTTGCAAAAAATATCAAAAATGTCCTCAAAAGTTATAATGAAAACAAATATATGTTACTTTATTTGTTCATACATATTTAAGGATTTCAATTATGCTAAAAAAAACCCACATAATGTAGTTCAAAAAAATACATTGTCTTTTTTGGGCCAAATTACCTGAAAAATCAAATAAATTATAATTTACAATTGCAACTAAACACCATAAATTAATTATAACTTTGGAGGGACCAAATAATATATGAGAAATTATTGGCTACTTTTGGGAAGAGATAAAAATGCCTGGTTGGCCTTGGAGAGCAAAACGCACAGCTGCGTTTTTTGATTCATTTGGCAAGGAGAAAAAGTAGGTTAGGAAATTACATAATTACCCTCAATATATATATTTTATGGATTTGGTTTAAATGTAAATTTTTTAAGTTTGGTGAGGTTATTTTAGTCATTTTGGTGTGATGTGACACCATAAATAAATACTAATTCAAAAAAAAAAGTAATTTTTTATTAACTTTTCAAATCACTCTAAAAAATCTTAATTAAAAACAAAAAAAATTAATTTTTACCACCTGTCCAAAATAGGCCATTGGGTTTGATCGGTTTGAAATATGCCACTTTATTTGATTTATATTTTCAGAATTTATTGATCTAGTTTGAGATATAATGTTTGGTTTGTGTTTGAGAGATGTGTTTTAGAGATAAAAAGTACGAAAACATGTTTGGTTTGGTTTTTTTCAAAAGATGTTTTGGAAAATGATTTTGAGAGAGAGTTTTGGAAAAAGTGATTGATTTGATATGTGTGAGAGAGAGATTTGTTTGGAAAACTTGTTTGGTTTACAAGTTTTGGGAAATTTTTTTGAGAAAATTTGTTTGGTTTGATTACTTTTGAAAACTTATTTGTAGAGAAAATTTCCCAAAATTTTTTCAGAAAATCAAACCAAACGAACCCAATATGTGGAGTTTGCAGCTTTTGGAGCCGTGGTTGAAAAGGCGAAGGGCCTGTACCAGTAAGCAGAGACAGGAGAATTATTTCGTCTAGAAACAAAACTGGTTTGAGAACCCGTTTAATAATTGACTGTTTTAGTTAAAATTTTAATTTTTTATGAAAAAAACTTGTAAAATATTACAAAAAATATATTTTTTAACTATTTTAACTAAAAAATGAACATGTCCAACATCCCTTGAATTTCAAAAATTATTTTCCGAGTTTTATTTTTGAAAAATAGATATACTACTAGTTTAACTAAAATTAATACTAAGATCCCATTTGAGAATTGACTATTATAAGTGACTAGCTAGCACCATCTTTCTATAAATTAAATATTGTAAGGATGCTATTAAGTGACATTTACAACATTTAAAAATCAATTCATTACAAATTGTAAAATATTAAAATAATATAATAAGGACAAATTATACTAACCGCCTTTATATTCAAAATTTATAGTTAAATGTATCACAAATTTTAAACTGTAGGGACTATTAATATAATTTGTTCATATAATTATGTCATTTTAATAAATAAATATTAATTTTTTTGAATGTTTTATTATAAATTTAATAATCTACATTAATTTAGATCATTATGTACCCAAAAAAAAAAATCATATACCATTACTCCATTAATGAGAGGAAAAATTACACATTTATGAATTACAGCAATGATTTCGCCACTTAATTGGTGTAGTTTTATTCTACGAGGCGTTCAATTTTAACATTACATATACTTTGATGGGTTTGGTTATGGTGTGCAACTTACACCTTACACTTTATACCTTACATTTACACCTTTTGTGAAAAATTAAACCTTACACTTAGGGTCCGTTTGGGAAGGGCTCAAGTGGCTCATGAGCCACAAAAGACAAAACAGGCTCATGAGCCACAACAGACAAAATATCACATCCAACCCCATAATCATTACACTCTTCTCTCATAAAAAAAGTCAAAAAAGTCAAAAAGCCAAGAGCCCTTCCCAAACCAGTTTTTTGAGCCTCATATAGTAAAAAGCCAAAAGCCAAAGAGCCACTTCCCAAACGGAGGCTTACACTTTTTTGAGGTTACCATATGCAACCCACTTACACCTTATACTTATACTTACACATTACACTTATACTTTTTGTGTAAGTGGCACATAGTGTGCAATTGCACACTTAAGAAAAGTCCTACTTTGATTGGTTGAGAATTGTGAGACTTGTCATTTGAAGTGGAGTGATTACACTTTTTGAGTATAAAATTATATATTTAGATCAATTATATTTTATATTCAGAAAAAAAAAAAAAAAAAAAAAAAGAAAAAAAAAAAAAAAAGAAAAAGAAGAAGATAAGTGTGAATAAATTCATTTTCAACCTAGCCCAATAATAACAAGGATCTAAAAGTAAAGACATGGTAAGAAATGACAATACGACCATTTCTTAATCCGAGTAGCTTCCTATTGTCCGCTTCCCCCACCCTCACGTCCATTCTTCTTCTTATTTGCCTTCTTCACCTAACAAAATAAAATCCTAACAGATGAGGATTTATGTCTAACATTTTATGATTAATTTTTATACGAGAATTACTAAATAAATGATTCCCTTTTATGTTTGCAAACAAATGTAAACAGCACAAGATTAATCCAAAATTAGAAGCACGAAACTATCATTTACGAAAACAAAGTAAGCCATACCATATTCATACCAAATATGATTACTGAGGCAATCCCGTCACAAGAAGATGATCGACATAAGACATATATATTATTCCAATTACGAATACTATATAAGCTTCAGCCTTGTTTTTATTTATTTATTTATTTGTCATTTTTAATGTATAAATGTTATTAATAATATATTTTTTAATCATCTAAATCATTGTTGAAATAAAAAATAAAGAGAGTACCCTTTCCCAATAAATCGACCAACGATCAGTGAAGGTACAATGACTTTAGAGTAGCAGCTGTCACAACAAAGAAAACATGGGTTTAATGTATTGAAACAATCTTTAAAATTTAGAGCTAATCAGAAAGGAGTCTGGATCCTCTGCCATACTTTCTTACAATTGTTCTTGCGGTGCCCCAAAACGACGTCGTTTTGGGGCAAGTTTTCAAAAAAAAAAAAAAGGCAAAAAAAGAGAGAGGAGGCCAGAGGAAGAACACCTCCAGATTATCATGTAATCTCCAAAAAGTGAGATTCAAACACCCATTCAAACATTCAAACAACCAAATCTAAGAGGAAGAACACCACCCACCCTTCAAACCCAATCATCTATATATATATATACACACACGTATGTATACATATGTATATATATACAGGAAATCAGATTTTTCATTGTGGGAGAAACCCCAAATCGAAGATGAAGAGAGAAAATCATGAGAGATTTTTGTGATTTCGCAAAAAGAATTAGACTTTCCCAAACATAAATAGAATTTTCAGAGATTAAACAAAAAAATTCTTGGAAAATTCAACTTTCCCATAAATAAAAAAAAAGAAAACTATAAAACAGGGTTCTCAAATTCACTGAAAATTCAAAAGCAGAGAGAGAGAGAGAATGGGACAAACATGTACATGAAGTTTTGATCTGCAGACTTTACAAACTCCATTGTTAAAGAGAAAAAAAAAAAAAAAAAAAAGGTGAGATTCAAACACCCATTCAAACATTCAAACAACCAAATCTAAGAGGAAGAACACCACCCACCCTTCAAACCCAATCATCTATATATATATATACACACACGTATGTATACATATGTATATATATACAGGAAATCAGATTTTTCATTGTGGGAGAAACCCCAAATCGAAGATGAAGAGAGAAAATCATGAGAGATTTTTGTGATTTCGCCGAAGCCATCTCCGATGTGGCCAGATCGCAGTTTATCATTAGCCGAAGCCATCTCCGGCGTCTTCTCTTCTTCTTCTTTCTCCTCCTCCTCTATTCCTCCTCCTCCTCTGTTTTTCTTGCCTCTTTGTATTTTAGGGTTTGGTTCTCAAAAGTTTGAGAGGCAAAAGAAAGGAAAAAACATTATAAAAAAAAAAAAAAGGTTCCAAAACGACGTCGTTTTGGCACCACCGCAGGAACAATTGTAGGAAAGTATGACAGATGATCTGGACTCGAAAGAAAAATAGTAATCATGAATACAAATCATGAACAACCCAATACTGAAAACAAAAATATTTAAGAATTTTAAATTAAGAGCTCTAAGGAAACTTTAATTTGTCTTTTTTCATGATAATTTGTCTTTTTTTATTTTTATTTATTTTTTACCTCTGCCAGCTGTATAGAGATTAATTTAAAACTTTACACTTAATGCTCTATATCATAGCCGTACTGAAAAAGTTACCAATCGAAAGATTCTCTTTGGATTCTGACATCCTCAATTTTGCTGCAAGGAAACAATCTTCTTTTCAAGTTTATTGGTGAGCGAATTACATTAACGGTCTCTGTTATTTGTGATTTGTATTATTTTGGTCTTTAATTTTTTAATTGTGATATATTTGACTTTAAATTTTAAATTTTATTTTAAATAAAGATAATTGAAGATATCATTACTTAAATTTCAAGGACAAAATCGTCAATTTGATAAAATATAAACTAATTTGACAAAAATAAATGTCAAAAAAATATTTTTAAATTTTTAAAAACTATTTCTACTCACTAAAAATAAAATTATGTAAAATTAATAAATATTTTATTTATTTATTTATTTGTTTATTTTACTAAATTAATTTTTATTATATGTTTGGATAATAAGCATGTAATGGATAGTTGTTTTTATTTTCATTAAATTAGTTTTTATTTTTCAAAAGTCAACTATGGCGACAACTTTGATATCATTATTACACTAATCCATTAAATCAAAAAATTCAAAACTAAAAATATTTCACATATTAAATATATGGATTACACATTAAAATCCTAACAACCACCCATTACATGATCATCATCCAAACACATAATAAAACTTAATTTGGTAAAAAAATAAATAAATAAATCTCTAAAAATTTTATTAATTTTACATAATTTTATCTTTGGTGGGTAGAAATAATTTAAAAAATTTTAAAAGTATTTTTTGACATTTATTTTTGTCAAATTAGTTTATATTTTATCAAATTAAAGATTTTGCCCTTAAAATTAAGCAATGGTATCTTCAATTGTCCGTATTTAAAGCAAGATTCAAAATTCATGATCAAATGTGTCACAAGTGGAAAGTTAGGGACCAAAGTGACTCGAGTCCCACAATATAAGAGCTGTTAGTGTAATTCGCCCATTTATTATTTCATCAATATTACAATTTACAATTATTTTTTCTTCCAAATATCTTGATTATTATTACAAACAATATATATATATGTCTGTGTGTGTGGTATATAGAAGATTCTCTATAGGGAATGTGAGATGAGATGTCCCTTCCTGTACTCCTGTAAAAAGAAACCAATTGGTCAATGATCTCTCCTAACCAGATTTGGTCGGGAGAATCCTCCGATGATCAAGTCAAACATCAAATCGACAGTATAGTATTTGTTTTATAGATATAAGCTTTATACTTCTTTTTCTTTCCGTCTCCTACTTACCTTTTGCTTTTCCTTACTTTCCTTTTTATAGTGTTGTAGTTTGGGCCTCGTCTGTTGGATTGGCACCTTCATCCAAGGGTTTCGGTTATCGCCAGACTTTGGTCGGGCAAGTGGCCAGGCTGCTTTGATCTTGCACCGTTGGATTTATGTTATGTTCGGCTCAAATTATGTCAAGCTTCGTAGGGGACATCCTACCAACTGCCTCATTTGTCCGATCATATCTATCGGATGACCATTACATTTACACAAGCTAAGCCTACATACCTATTTCTGGCGATTGTGATCTTCATCACTTGTTATGCATTAATCAGACGACTCTCTTGCATTATGCAGATCCTTTAGAAGGCAATTTTGTTCAAGCTTTAGTCACGTAACATTGTCCCTTTCTTCGTTGGACCCATCAGTGGTTTGGGCCTTTCATGATTTCAGGTTGCTGGGCCGGACTTCGATTTTTGGTTTTTAGGCCTAATCTCGTAGGTTCTTGGCCCAATATTTTTATCCCTCCACAATATATATAAGTTGGCCGTTGGTCTCCCATTGAAGAACATAAAAAATAGGTGACTTTGGTTTCTTTCTTTTTTTTTTGGCCAAGGTGACTTTGGTTTTAAAAATGATAATAATAATAATGTTTGGTTCTAGAAAATTAAATTTTTTGTTTTTCGTATTTTTTATTTTCAGTGAATTTTTTTAATATTTTATGTAATTTTTTTTTTTTTTTACATACACCTAATCAAAATACATTTAAAAAGTATAATATTTATGAAAAAATAAAATAAAATAATTCACCAAATACAAAAAATATATATAAATTTAATACATTTTCTTATTTTTTTTTGTATTCAATGAATTTTTAAAGATTTTTGTACAATTTTTTTTAAAACTTTTTAAGTATATTAAGATTAAGTGGATCTAAAAGTTAAAAAAATAATTAAAATATTTTTAAAAAATCATTAAAAATACAAAAATAAGAATTGAAAACTTAAAAAATTAAGGATTCATTTGATAATTAATTTTTTAAGTTGACTTTTTAACGTTTTACAAAATATGTATATATATACAGAAAAGTAAAAAGTAATGTGACAATTTATAATAATTTTTTTACTATTTTTATCACATCCCAAACGATGCCTAAAATAACAAAAAAGCTAAAAAATCACTACAAGTTATTATCTTACTCTTTATTTTTTTACACATTTTTTTTATGAAAAAATTAAAAAATAATTAAAATAATCAATTCACAAACAAATCTGTGCGTAAACAAATTCTCACAATTTCAACAAATAATATTAATAAATTGAGGGGTGACTAAAAAAATCCAACAGCTTGTTCAAAGAATGTAAACAAAGCATACTATTTATTCCATTGGTTGAATCAATGAATTAGTCCCATAGAGGGTGCAAAATTGACCAATGGAACGATATATTATCTCTCTACTATGTAGGGGTGAGCAGCGGATATACCGATCCGCCAAAATGGACCGAACCAAACCGATCTGCCGCATTTTGGACGGATGCGTGATGATGAGCGGACGGTTGCGGATTGATTTTCTTCAATCCGCCAATCTGGAAGATGGATTATAGCGATCCCGGTTGTCCCTTTACTGTTCAATTGTATTCCGGGCTCGGTTCCGTGAAGTTGATAGTTGTAATTGTCTTGTTGTCGTCCTTTAAATCGATTCGTTTGAGTTTTAGGATGTGTTGGGCTTGGTTGATTCAGGTTGGTAGAGTTTTGGCTCCCATTGTTGTTGCCTAGTTTTTGAATGGTCCGCTCCAGCGGGTCTTCCTGCGCTCGAGTGGGGTTTACACCCTTTCAGTATTTCGTGTCCCTGCAAAACTTCTGCAGGTGTGTTTTCTACGCTCAAGCGGGTTTCCTGCGCTCGAGCGGGTAGTACATTTTTAGTGTAAGTTCTGGGAGAGGGAAATCTACGCTCGAGCGGACTAGTTTTCACACTCGAGCGGATGTACTTTATTCCTGTGTCTTGGCGCTCGAGCGGACCTAGTTTTTGTTCTTGACGCTCGAGCGTTGTGTTCTTCGCTCGAGCGGGAATGTTGTATAACAGAGGGCAGTTGGGCATTTTTGAATCATTTTCTACACTTCCTCTCTCTCTCTAGAAACTCCCTTCTCTCTAGGGTTTGATCTAGTTAGAGTGCTTTCCTTTCCTTCGGCCTTTATAAAAGTTGTGTTGATCGTCGAGGGCTACACTTTGATCCAAAAATTTCGGGATTTGGAGCATCTTCATTTTCGTCATTTTCTTCGTTGGGTTTTATCTTTTGAGGTAGGGATTCCTACTCACTACTATGGATTTTGACCTAAATTTTGGGGCATTTTGTTAAATGGTTAATTTGGGAAGTTAGGGTTTGAAAATGTTAAAAGAGGGTTTTTTCATTTTGATTCTAAAATGTGTGTATTGGGTTTCAAAATGATGATATTGTTGTTGGTTGTTGATATTTGAACCATTGGGTTGATATTGGGAATGGAGTAGGAAACCCTAATTTGCTGTACAAATTAATTGGTATAATTAATTTGGGAAAATGATGTTTATATGGAATTGAGTTGGAAATAATGAAATCAGCTCATAACATGGTAGAATGGTGGAGTTGGATTTATTAATCGTTCACTTTTGAAGACATTGATATTTTATCTGTTGGAGCTTTTATTATCTGTTTAGAAATAATTGCTTGGGCTACCGGTGGAGGGTAGTTTTGATTGTTGTAGACAATGCATGATGATTAGGCCAACTAAAACTAATCAATTGGATGTGTCATAGAGTATGACGGTTGATAGAATACATTAACGTTATGTATTGATTGATTGTGTATATGACCTATGTGTATATACGGTGTGTGTGCGAGAAGAGATAGGGGATGTACTTCACGGTTTAGGGGAAGATAGGGGATGGACCTCTAAACCGGATGTCGTTTGGGAGGAGATAGGGGATGGACTCCGCTGATACAGCTTATATGCTTGTCAGTTAATGTGTTGATATTGCTCATATGCTTATCTATGGAAGTGTTGATATAGCTTATATGCTTATCTGTTGAAATGTAGATACAGCTTGTATGCTTATCCGTTGAGATGTTGATATAGCTTATATGCTCGTTTATTGAAGTGTTGATATAGCTAGTATGCTTATCTAATGTAAAATGGGAAACGTTTAATGTGAATTACTATCTCATATGAGTTGTTGGCCAGATTCTGAGCCGTTGTTGTGAATTGTGAACTTGATAAGAAATGGAAAATGAAATGAAACATGGACATAGTGATCATGTAATGGAAATGGGTTATGAATTGATTTATGGGAATTAAACATTTATCAATTGCTAATGTCTTAGTTACTGCTCATACTGTGTTTAGCATATCTCTACTGGGCGTTGGCTCACCCTATATGGGACATTATTTTCAGGTACAGGTAGCATGCCACTTCCAAGGACTTAGCTTGGATGGATATGGGAGTTGAAGACTCTTTTTGATTATTTTGTTTGTAGTACATGTATATCAAGCCAAGGGCTTCCTTTGTATAGAGTTGGTACTCTTCTTTTGTGTAACCAAGTGTTGACTTGGAAAACTGTAAGCCTCTAGGGCATTTGCTTTTGTTGTTAACATGTAATACTGATGTAAGAACTACTCTGATGAATAGAAAGGTGTTAATTTCTTTATATCCTTGCATGTCTAAAATGATGGGTTTTACGTATTATTTTGAGGGCGTGACAACTTGGTATCAAAGCGTACCGAGTTTGAATACTTTGGGTACGTGGGAAGTGATTAGTATCACAATGGGTTTGTCTCGCTTGATATAGACTTAGATGTACTGTCATATGCTATGTGTTTAATTGATAACATGCTTATGTGACTATGTCGGTATGGAATGTAGTTTCTAGGATGTTGATTAGATCCTTGGGTTTCTGGAAGTCTTGTTGGAAAAGCACTTGATCAATGTTGTTTCTAACCGGAACTCTAGTAGCGCCTCGGGACTATCATTATCTAGGAATGAAATTCGTAAGTGCTTATGTGTTTATGTGTTTACATGGAGTGAATTACAGTTGTCCATGCATTAGGACGCGAGTGTTTAGTTTCGGCACATTTATGAATGTGCTAACATCTTCATTACCTTTAATAGGATGTCGGGACAAGGACGAGGTGGTAGGCGTGGTAGGCCTAGGAGGCAGGAAGTGCCTTTACCGGATGACATTCCGGCAATGCAGGAGGGAGTTGGTTAGGCCAATGTGGCCGAGCCAACGGGTCAGCAGGCTATGAGCGTCTTGGCCCGAGAGATAGCAAGAGCTTTGGGTATTCTCAGAGTTAAGAATCTGGTTGTTGAGGCAGGACCTTCTTTCTTGAAAAAGGAGTTCTTCCGGTCTAATCCGGACGAGTTTATTGGGGATCCGAAAAAGCCACTTAAGGCTAATGAGTGGTTGGAACAGATGAGTAAGACGTTCAAGATGCTTGGCATCGAGGACAGAGCATTGAAGGTGACCTTGGCATCCTTCCAGCTTTGGGAGATGCGAGTCAATGGTGGAAATACGAGAAGGGTCGTGTTGGTGGTACATGGGGGGCTTTTGTAGACGCCTTCCAGGAGAAGTTCTTATCTTCAGCTGCTAAGGAGAAGCTAAGGGACAAGCGATTTGCCACAAGGCGAGTTTGTCAAGCGAGTTTGAGGCCACATTTACTAGTTTGTCCAGGTTTGCACCTGAACTTGTGGCGTCCGAGGAACGCCGTTGCTTTGAATTTGAGCAGAAGTTGAGGCGTGGGCTCAAGTTGAGGGTTGGAGGGTCTTTTATCTGAGAGTATAGACATTTGGTGGATGTTGCAGCTCATATGGAGATTATGATGCAGAAGGAGGAGGAAGGGCAGAGAGGTTCCAAAAGGAGCCAAGATGGTCAGGGTGATGGCAGGAGACAGAGGGGTTCTAACCCTCAGCAGTCTCAGGGTGGTTTGGCTAGATCGACCTTCCCAGTGCAGAGTGCAGGCTCCGGGAGAGGTAATCAGGGAGGTTTGACTTGTTTTACATGTGGCCAGCTGGATCACAAGTCTTCGGTTTGCCCACAGAATGGAGGGGATCAGCGAGCTGCTTCTTCTTCAGCTAAACCTCAGGGCCAGAGTCAAGGCAGGGGCCAGCCTTTGTCTTGTTATCAGTGTGGTCAACCTGGGCACCTGAAGAGGTTTTGCCCACAGTTGAGTGCCACTTCGGGGGCATCTGGTTCTAGGCAGACATAGAGTTATCAGCCAGCTCAGTCTGTGCAAGCCTCGAGGGCCAATCCGGGAGCTTCGTCATCCCAGTCTGTGCATCAGTCTTTTGCTCCTAGAGGTGAGCAGGTGTATCAGGGGCCTACAAGGCGCGTATCTTTATTACACAGACAATCTTAGTTCAGCGGTTGTGAGAGATACCTTTACATTTTTACTTCGGTTGCTAATGTATTGATTGATACGGGTGCATCTCATTCTTTTGTGTCTGCTGCATTTGCATCTATGTTGGAGCTGGAGTTGGCACTATTAGCATCTCTTATATGTGTTGTATCGCCTATTGGGGGTGAATTGATTTTGAAACACGGATGTAGAGGTTGTGATATAGAGGTCGCCGATCATCGACTTCCGTTCCCTTTTATAGTTATGCCCATGAAGGGTTTCGATGTTATTTTGGGTATGGACTGGTTATCGTCATACCGGGCTGTTATTGATTGCTACCACCAGAGGGTCACTATATGTACCTTGAGCGGGGAGTGTTTCCATTTCTTGGGGGATCGGGTTGGTAGTGTATTGCCACCGGTGCATGATCCGCGAGGGCGGAGTGAGCTTAGTGGTCTACTTACTAGCTTTATGAGTGGTGAGTGTGATGAGACCCAGATTGTATTGCCGAGGGTGGTTTGTGAGTATTCGGATGTTTTTCCCGAGGATCTTGTTAGTTTGCCACCTCACCGAGAGATAGAGTTCTCTATTGATTTAGTGCCCGGCACGGCGCCGATTTTTATAGCACCTTATCGTTTTGCCCCAGCCGAGTTGAGTGAGTTGAAGATTCAGCTCCAGGAATTGCTAGATAAGGGATTTGTTCGCCCTAGTGTTTCACCATGGGGAGCACCAGCCCTCTTTACTAAAAAAAAAGATAGTGCCTTGAGACTGTGTATTGACTACCGGAAGTTGAATCGGGCTACGGTTAAAAATAAGTACCTTATGCCCCGTATAGATGATTTGTTTGACCAGTTGAAGGGTTCCCATCGTTTCTCTAAGATAAATTTGAGATCGGGTTACCACCAGTTGAGGGTCAGGGAAGAGGATATTCCGAAGACGGCATTCCGTACGCGGTATGGCTATTATGAGTTTCTAGTGATGCCATTTGGGCTTACCAATGCACCGGCAGTCTTTATAGACTTGATGAATCGAATCTTCCGGGAATTCTTAGATCGTTTTGTAGTCGTTTTCGTGGACGACATTCTTATCTATTCACCTTCTGAGGAGGAGCACGAGGCACACTTGAGAGTGGTGGTTGAGTTGCTTAGAGCCCATAAACTGTATGCCAAGTTTGGGAAGTGTGAGTTCTGGCTAGAGGAAGTCAAATTCTTAGGCCATGTGGTATCCGGGGAAGGGGTGTTTGCTGATACATCCAAGGTAGAGCGGCAAGATGAGCCTGACCTAGGCGTTTTAGATCCGATTTTACGGGATTAGCTGGGTATTACCGCCGATTTGTGAAAGATTTCTCCAGGCTAGCTTCGCCGTTGACTAGGTTGATGCGGAAAGGGGTCAAGTTTGTATGGAGTGAGACTTGTGAAAAGTCGTTCCAAGAGTTGAAGGTTAGATTGACCACCGCTCCTGTATTGATTATTCCGGAGAGAGGGTTAGGTTATGCGGTTTATTGTGATGCCTCACGAGAGGGTTTGGGTTGTATGTTGATGCAAAGGGGAAAAGTGGTAGCCTATGGCTCACGTCAGTTGAAAATACACGAGAAGAATTACCCTACACATGACCTAGAGTTAGCAGTAGTGATCTTTGCCTTAAAGATTTAGAGGCACTACCTTTATGGTGAGAGGTTCGAGGTGTTCTCAGACCATAAGAGTTTGAAGTATCTGTTTACACAGAGAGACTTGAATTTGAGGCAGAGAATGTGGATGGAATTCATTGAGGACTATGACTTTGAGTTGCATTATCACCTGGAAAAGGCCAATATTGTGGCCGATGCCCTTAGCAGGAAATCCATAGGTGATGTAGCTTGTCTAGCCATCTGGGAGTAGGAGATGTTGGGGGCACTTGGCGAGTTTGATTTGCTACTAGGCGAATCTATTGAGGCTGCGGCCTTGTTTTCTGTTGTTGCACAGCCTACACTTGTGACTCGAGTGTTAGAGGCACAGAGAGGTGACCTTGAGGTAGAATCCCTTCGAGAGAAGATCTCCAGTGGGAAGGTTGAGAAGGGTTTGACGGTGTATCCCGACCAGAGTGTGAGACACCAGGACCTTTTATTCGTGCCGGAGACTTGCTGAGAGGAGGTACTCCGAGAGTTTCATCATTCAGGCCTTACGGTGCATCCGGGAGGCACAAAGATGTATCGGGATTTGGGTCTCCAGTTTTGGTGGCCGGGAATGAAGAGAGATGTGGCAATTTTCATGTCTAAGTGCCTTACTTGTCAGCAAGTGAAGGCCGAGCATCAGAGGCCAACAGGTTTGTTGCAACCCTTGCCTATTGCCGAGTAGAAGTGGGAGCATGTCACTATGGACTTCGTTGTAGGTCTTCCGAGGACTCAGCGAGGTAGTGATGCTATTTGGGTGGTTGTAGACTGGTTGACTAAGTCGGCGCACTTTATCCCTATACGCGTGAGAGATTCGGTAGATCATCTTGCCGACTTGTATATTCGGGACATAGTGAGATTGCACAGGGTCCCAGTGACGATCGTCTCAGATAGAGATCCTCGTTTTACTACTAGGTGTTGGCAGAGTTTGCAGAGTGCCTTGGGCACTAAGTTGACCTTTAGTACGACTTACCATCCTTAGACTGACGGGCAGTCCAAGCGTACTATTCAAATCCTTGAGGATATGCTTCGAGGTTATGTCCTTGACTTTAGTGGGACGTGAGAGAGGAACTTGCCCTTGGTGGAGTTTGCCTACAACAACAGTTTCCAATCTAACATCGGTATGGCACCGTTTGAGGCCTTGTATGGCCGACCGTGTAGATCTCCAATTTGTTGGGCCGAGATGGGTGATGCACCTTTGTTGGGTCCGGAGTTAGTAAGGGAAACGACAGAGAAGGTTGAGCTTATCCGTAGGAGGCTTGTTACAGCCCAGAGTCGTCAAAAAAGTTATGCCGACCGTAGGAGGAGGCCTTTGGCGTTTGAGGTAGGTGATCATGTTTTCTTGAAAATATCACCTAGGCGAGGTTTGATGAGGTTTGGGAAGAGTGGGAAGTTATCCCCTCGGTTTATTGGTCCCTTTAAGATCTTTGAGAGATTAGGGAAGTTGCTTATCGTTTGGCTTTACCACCGCAGTTGTCTGTTGTTCATGACGTGTTTCATGTTAGTATGCTTCGGAAGTACGAGCCGGATCCATCCCATGTATTGGATTGGACCGATTTGGAAGTAGATGAGGATGCCTCGTATAAAGAGAGACCGGTTCGGGTCTTGGATAGGCGGGATCAAGTCTTGCGAGGCAAGACTATTCCCTTGGTAAAGATTTTGTGGAAACATCACGGAGTGGAGGAAGCTACTTGGGAACGTGAGTTAGAGGTCCGTGAGAAATATCTGGACTTGTTTGTTGATGTGTAATCATGAATAGAAATTTTGTAACGTTATTGAACTTTAAGAGCATTATATATGTCTTAAGTTGTAAAACATTGTGAATGTTTTGGTTTATGGAAGTTATGTTAACATTGTGTATGTTAAGTATATTGTGGAAATGCAAGCATGATATTAATGTTGCATTTGTTATGTAATGGTGGAAAATGAGTTGAAATTGGTAAATTTCAAAGGAATGCATGTTGTTAATGCAAGTTGTTATATGATGTGAATTGCCTCTTGAAAAGAGAAGAGGTTGACCGGTAATGGGTCGGAATGTTTAATATTATGTTGTAATATTATTGAGAATGGAGAAAACCTGTTCTTGAAAAACTTGTATTTAATTTCGGGGACGAAATTCTTTAAGGGGGGGAGGTTATAGCGATCCCGGTTGTCCCTTTACTGTTCAATTGTATTCCGGCTCGGTTCCGTGAAGTTGATAGTTGTAATTGTCTTGTTGTCATCCTTTAAATCGATTCGTTTGAGTTTTAGGATATGTTGGGCTTGGTTGATTCAAGTTGGTAGAGTTTTGGCTCCCATTGTTGTTGCCCAGTTTTTGAATGGTCCGCTCGAGCGGGTCTTCTTGCGTTCGAGCGGGGTTTACACCCTTCCAGTATTTCGTGTCCCTGCAAGACTTCTACAGGTGTGTTTTCTACGCTCAAGCGGGTTTCCTACGTTCGAACGGGTTGCGTTCGAGCGGTCTTGTTGGCACTCGAGCGGGTGGTATATTTTTGGTGTAAGTTCTGGGAGAGGGAAATCTACGCTCGAGCGGACTGGTTTTCACGCTCGAGCGGATGTACTTTATTCCTGTGTCTTGGCGCTCGAGCGAGCCTTCTTGCGCTTAAGCGAACCTAGTTTTTGTTCTTGACACTCGAGCGTTGTGTTCTCCGCTCGAGCAAGAATGTCGTATAACAGAGGGCAGTTGGGCATTTTTGAATCATTTTCTACACTTCCTCTCTCTCTCTTACTTTCTCAAAAATGTTTTTGAGAGCCTCTCTCTCTCTAGAAACTCCCTTCTCTCTAGGGTTTGATCTAGTTAGAGTGCTTTTCTTTTCTTCGGCCTTTGTAAAAGTTGTGTTGATCGTCGAGGGCTACACTTTAATCCAAAAATTTCGAGATTTGGAGCATCTTCATTTTTGTCATTTCCTTCGTTGGGTTTCATCTTTTGAGGTAGGGATTCCTACTCACTACTATGAGTTTTGACCTAGATTTTGGGGCATTTTGTTAAATGGTTAATTTAGGAAGTTAGGGTTTGAAAATGTTAAAAGAGGGTTTTGTCATTTTGATTCTAAAATGTGTGTATTGGGTTTCAAAATGATGATATTGTTGTTGGTTGTTGATATTTGAACCATTGGGTTAATATTGGGAAATGGGGTAGGAAACCCTAATTTGTTGTACAAATTAATTGGTATAATTAATTTGGAAAAATGATGGTTATATGGAATTGAGTTGGAAATAATGAAATTGGCTCATTACATGGTAGAATGGTGGATTTGGATTTATTAATCGCTCACTTTTGAAAACATTGATATTTTATCTGTTGGAGCTTTTATTATCTATTTAGAAATAATTGCTTGGGCTACCGGTGAAGGGTGGTTTTGATTGTTGTAGACAATGCATGATGATTAGGCTAACTAAAACTAATCAATTGGATGTGTCATAGAGTATGACGGTTGATAGAATACATTAACGTTATGTATTGATTGATTGTGTATATGACCTATGTGTATATACGGTGTGTGTGCGAGAGGAGATAGGGGATGTACTCCATGGTTTAGGGGAAGATAGGGGATGGACCTCTAAACCGGATGTCGTTTGGGAGGAGATAGGGGATGGACTCCGCTGATACAGCTCATATGCTTGTCAGTTAATGTGTTGATATTGCTCATATGCTTATCTATGGAAGTGTTAATATAACTCATATGCTTATCTGTTGAAGTGTGGATACAGCTTGTATGCTTATCCGTTGAGATGTTAATATAGCTTATATGCTCGTTTATCGAAGTGTTGATATAGCTAGTATGCTTATCTAATGTAAAATGGGAAACGTTTAATGTGAGTTACTGTCTCATATGAGTTGTTGGCCAGGTTCTGAGCCGTTGTTGTGAATTGTAAACTTGATAAAAAATGGAAAATGAAATGAAACATGGACATAGTGATCATGTAATGGAAATGGGTTATGAATTGATTTATGGGAATTAAACATTTATCAATTGCTAATGTCTTAGTTACTGCTCATACTGTGTTTAGCATATCTCTACTGGACGTTAGTTCACTCTATATGGGACATTATTTTCAGGTACAGGTAGCATGCCACCTCCAAGGACTTAGCTTGGATGGATATAGGAGTTAAAGACTCTTTTTGATTATTTTGTTTGTAGTACATGTATATCAAGCCAAGGGCTTCCTTTGTATAGAATTAGTACTCTTCTTTTGTGTAACCAACTATTAACTTGGAAAGTTGTAAGCCTGTAGGGCATTTGCTTTTGTTGTTAACATGTAATACTGATGTAAGAACTGCTCTGATGAATAGAAAGGTGTTAATTTCTTTATATCCTTGCATGTCTAAAATAATGGGTTTTACGTATTATTTTGAGGGCATGACACGGATGGCGGATTTGAGATTCGTTTGGCCGCAACAGAACCGCCAAACTGTGAACACCCCTAGTAATTTATAAGATTTTGTGTTTTCAGTTTGTTTAAATATTCTGTTTGTGTTTTCAATTAAAAAAGAGTTTAAATATTCTGTTGAAAAAAAGTTTTCAACTTGAATATCTTTTTTGAATTGAAAAAAATAAACGTATTACTTATCTATATTTTTTTGTTTTTAAATCTATCTCTAAAAATAATAAATAGAAAATATGATATATGTTGGTTGGTTTTTGTTTCAAAAACAGATATAGATATAACAATACAGAGACATACAATGTCTACTACTACTTTGTTCATGGTTTTGGTGATTTGAATTTTTTTTATATTTTAAGAACCACGGATTGTAATACTTTATGTAGATGAGGCATGATGTGGTTGTAGTATGTGGATGAGACATGCAGTGATTGTGATATAAGTTTCAAATTTTCTTACTTTGGATAAGGCATGCAGTGATTGTAATATTTTTTTAAGTCATTAACTGTAATACTTTCTTCTTTTTTTCTTTTTTTCTTTTTTGAGGAAGTGCACAAGTTGAATTATGTTGAAAGTTTATAAAATTTTAAATCGCCAAACCAATTCGCATCCATCCGCCAAACCGCCAATCCACTCAATCCACATCCGCCGGATTGGCGGACGGATGCGGATTGATTTTCTCCAATCCGCCAATCTGGCGGACGGATGGCGGATTGGAGGTTCCGTGGTCGCAACCGACCCATGCCCACCTGTAACAACCCCATCACGTATAAGGATTAGTACTTGATTAATTAAGGGGATTTGAATTTAATTGCTGAGTATTATAATTTAATTGGGATTTGTGAGAATTATGGGATCTAACTCATAAATGATTCTATTAAAGAGTTATTTTGAAATTAGAAATTAAGGGTCCAAATGGCTTAAAGAAGTGAAGTTGGGAAGTTAAATCAATTTAATCTTAATTATGGATCCATTTGGGAGTTTAATTAAATATTCGATTCAGATTAGTGGAATTGAGATTCGATTAATTAGATCCTAATTGGAGTTGATTAAATTATGAGGATTGAGGATTGTGATTATTGCGAATTAAATTTAGTTATGGGGTGACCAATTTGAATATGTAAATTAATTGACGGAAACTTGGAGTCTTATCAGAAATTGAAGGCCTAAATGATTTGGGAAATCAAAATTGATGATGGCAATAGGTTCGATTTAATAATTGGAGTCTTTTGGGCTATTGATTAAAGATCTGATTTTGAACTGACAAATTTAAATATATTTAATTAGGCTCTAATGGAAGTCAATTAGATCAATTAAATTATGAGAGATTTATGATTAGTAATAATTAATTTAATGATGCGCTAATTGAAATTTATTAGGACTAAGTGTTGCCTAATTAAGTTAATTTTAATCACAAATTGAAAGGTGTAAATTTATGGGTGTAAATGAAGTATGGATGTGCTGAGAAACCCAAGTGGGTGTGCAAAGGAATCTGATTGTGTGTGTGTGCATGTGATGTGTTGGAAAGCTTAGAATGTGGTGGCAACAAGAGAAGCATGTGTGTGTATATGTTGGTGAGCTCAAGAGGCAAGTGTAATTCTTTGAATTCATTTTTTTGCTTTGGGCTGGGAAGCAACCGAGAGAGAAAGCTTTTGGGGAGAGAAGGCTCAACACTTAAGAAATTTGAAGGCAAATTGAAGTCCTAGGTAAGAAATCTAAGCCTAATTCTAGCAAGAAATTCATGTAAAAATTTAATTTAAGAACTAATGGGTTCAATTTCATGTAAATAAAAAGGAAATTAACAAAAAGATGATGAAATTAAATTAGATTCATGATCATGGAAATTAAATTGGAAATTAATTATTTGGGTTTGATATTTTTCATCCTTCACATATTTTTGGTTTATTCTTACATGCATTGTGAATTTTCAAGATTTTAGTTGAGAATTAATTATATAAATTCATAGAAATTGGGTCTTGCATGTTTAATCAAATTAGGTTGAAAATATGAATTTTAGTTCTTTAAATTTGTTATGTTTGAGTTTGATTTTGAGAATCATTCATAAATTGGGTTCTATAAATTACATGCAACAAGGTTTATTAAAGATTTGGTCCATACAAATGGGTTAGGTTAGTAATTATGGAAATTAATTTAGAAATTAATTATTTTTATATGAATTTGAATCTTATGGTTGCATGCATGTAATTTAGAGAAATTAAAGAATTAATTCATGAACATTTGAGCTTAATTTTGGAATAAAAGGGATTTTGATGTAGATGGTTTGATTTTGATTATGATTTCACACATGCAAATATTTTTCCAGGAGTTTTATAATTTCAATTTCATAATTTAAGGAGATAGAAAAGAGTTAGAAATCGATTTTATGGAATTAGAAGGAAATTGGTAAGGAAATGATGATTTAGAACTAAAATTAAGTCTATGGAAATTTGGGAACTAATCCTAAAGCTTTGATTTTATAATTAGATTTTTAATCCATGCATGTAATGTAATTTAAGATTTTATTTGAATTAAACATATTTTGATTACAAATTAAGTTGGGTTTAAGATTATGGAAACTAGTTGGAAAAATTTATAAGAAGTTTCATGACTTCAATTTCATGATTTCAAGGAAAATAGAAAGGACTTGACGCCAATTTTATGTAACTAAAAAGAAAATGAGAGTTTGGAGTCTTGTTCAATTTATGGAGATTAAGTTAGAAGTTAATCATTTTGAGTTGGGATTTGGTTTGTTATGGAGAAAATGATTTCAAACTAAATTTGGCAATTGGGGCATGATGTTGAATAATTTAGCAATTTATGACTTTAATAAATGGTTTTCTATGTTGGTATACTAAAGTGCATGTTTTGAAGCTTTAAATACCAAATTTGAACTTTAATTTCAATTTTAGAATTTCAGAATTTTCGTTGTTCGCTCGAGCGAGGGAAGTCTCGCTCGAGCGTGAAAATCAAGCTCCCAGTAGTTTTTTAAATTTTACAGTTCGCTCGAGCGACCAAAGTGGCGCTCGAGCGAAGACCCATTTCCAGCACATTTTGAAAAGTTGCATTTAGTTCATATTTTTATCCTCATCTCTTTCCAATGCATTCTAGACATGATTTATGACTCAATAAAGAATAATAGGCTACTAATCAACATAGATTAGCTAGTTAAAGAATGAATCATTGATCTTGTAGTCATTATTTAAGGAGCTAAGTAAAGGATCAATCTATTTGGAAAATAGGGACTTAGTAACGAAAGAATATGTGAAATAAGAACCCGGTTTATTTAATTAAGAAAGAATAACCGTAGTAGAACTTCGGACTATAAAGATTAGAGACTTGAAAGGACAAGTTTAATCAAGGGAGTAATGTTGTATTTCAATATGTATATGTTATATGCTTGTTAGGTCACGCGCCATTGTCTGCCTGATTTATGTGATATGTTCAGTCCGTCTGATTTGCTTCTGCGGCTATCTGTGAGTAATAACTTAGTAAAGTTATGTTCAAATTATATCTACTTTTTGTGTGATGAAACAAGATCTGTTTTCTGCAATGATATTTCTGTATGAATGAATGGTTGTCCAATGTTTTCTGAAATGTATACGTGACATTCTTAGCCTCAATTATGTTCTGTTTCGTCCCTTTATGGGCAATTGTACGTCTCATGAGCCAACTGTTTATGGATCCTTACGTCCCTTCATGGGCCAACTGTACGTCTCATGAGCCAACTGTTTATTACGTCCCTTATGGGCCAACTGTACTGTCTCCGTGCACGTGAGTCAACTGTTTGCCTTTATGGCAGTCCCTTTATGGGTCAACTGTATTTGTGAGAGCTAATGAATGTATCATGTATGCTTACGCATGACTTATGATTTCTGTATATGATCTGGACAAATTATGATTCTGACACGAACTGAATTATGATTTGTGAATCTGTAACTATTATGAACTACTGGATTCTATTTTATGTAACTGTTATGGACAGCATTCATTAAACCCTTTACTCTGTTATTATTCACTGGGCTTTAGCTCACAGTATTATTTATGTACTTAGGTGATCAGGCGCGTGACCAAGCTTAAAGGCTTCTGCCTAGAATCTGTTTTGTCAGCCAACCTATGAGCCAACCTATGTGCCTCCCGTGGAGGTTCCGGATATGTCAAGTGATTATTGCTTAGTAACTTAAAGTTTAAGTTCTGTTTTCTCGTTTGGTTAACCAAGTCCTGGGTATTTTGTAAATAGGGCTAAGTTCCTGTTTGGCCTAATCTGTATATATATTATGACGTGAGGATGATGTGTATATATGTTTATAAAAAAAAAATTAAAATTATGCTGTCTCATATAAGTCTACACAGCTCAATGGACGTTGTATATTTTTATTTGCTTCCGCAGCCCCTTAATATTATGTTAATATGTTCAAAAGCCGTAGGTAATCCTCGGATTACTGGCCGGTTACGGTGCCAAACCTATAGAGGCGGGTTTGGGTCGTGACACCACCCCTACTACTATGTGAACAAATTCACATACACATTCAATATATTTTGAATTGGAATAATTTTTTTAGTTTTTTTATGAAAAAAAAATACAAAAAGTAATCTCAGGTAAGGGTGTAAATTTGACCTAACTTGGGCCCGAGCTCGGGCCGGCCCATGTCGAGCCTCGCGAGCTCTCGTCAAAAGTCAAACCAGGCCAGCCTAGCCCATAGGCCAGAAAAGTAGGCCCAAGTTCAGGCCTAGGGGATATTCGGGCCTTGGACGGGCCAGTGGACCTAGGCTCGGGCTTAGACAAAACTTGAACATTTTTTTCTATTTTTTTTCACCAAATTTTTTTTTTCCGCAGCAAAAATGGCATTGGGCCTCGAGCTGGGCTTTGAGTGGGCTTTAATCGGGCCGGCCTAAGCAGGGCGGGGTAGGCTTCAAAATGATGGCCCAGGCCCAAGGTCCTAGGCCGGGTTTGGGCCCAAGCCTAATCGGGTCATGCCCATCCCAAACTGCAGGCGGGCTTCACATGACATTTAATTATTTGTTCTTGTTTTCTTCATGACCGCAATTCTTCAATTTTGTTTTTCAGTATTGAACATCTTTTTAGTATGAATGAAACCCGTTAAATTTGAATCAAGAATTTAGTTTAAATGAAACAGGGAAAATTATGAAAATAGTATTTATATTTTGATCATTGTATTATTTTGATTTTGTTAATTTCATTTGACTCGCTTTTGACCTTTAATTTATAATTTTGTTCTAATTTGATCCAATTGATTAAATTACTTGTGTTTTTTTTAAATGAAAAATACATGCATGGGCGATATGTATCATACTTTTATAAGTAAAATTGTAAACTTGTTCAACTCAATTAATTTCAACTAATTCAAAGACGATTTTCCTTCAAAAACCCTAATCGGCGTTATCAGTTAAACTAAATTGACACAAAATCTAAAATCAATGATCAAAATCAAACTAATTAAAATTATTGACACCAAAACAATATAATTGACAAGATATAAGGATTACCAATTCTGTCCTCGAAACAGATATAAAAATAAACATTTCTTGCACAACTTTACTATTACACTTGTTTTCATTTTTGTTTTACATGCTTTCAGTTTTATACTCCACAACATTAATAATGTCACATTAACGTGGAGTTCTTATTCTCAAGCTTAAGGTAGCAGTTCAAACAGCACAAAAAAAACACAAAAAGAAATCCACACCTTCAAATACTGCATAGGAATAGAAAATAAAGAAACAACTCAACAGTAACACGTTTTGGTTCAAGCATAGACATCTGGGTTTGCAATCAGGTAATCTTCGACAACCTTGAACATCCCCATGGCCTTGTCCTTTCCGGCTGTTAGTTCATCTACTTTGAGCTCAATGTCACCTTTGGCGTGATAATATGTTGTGCTTGTCACCTTACTTCCGCCATCAGCAATAGCCTCAAACTTAACCTCGTAAGAGAGAAATTCTAATTTGTCACCCAACGCATCGCCTTCAATCAAAGTATATTTGCACGCATAGTTCTCGATGTCAAGTGAATCAATCTTGTGCTTCAAGCACTTCATGTGACTCCCTACAAATAGCACAAGCATAACAACCAATTTTATTGCACTCTTTTTTAAAACATAAAACAATTCTTTATCTTGTTAATATAAATTGACCTGTATTATACCTTCATGGAAGTTGGTTTGCTTGATGCTTCCAACACCGCCATCGCCTTGAATGTACTCAATGCTCTTGATGGATTGAGGGAGAAGCTTAGGGATGAGATTGTGGGAGTCAAGCATCAAAGCCTTGAACATCCTGTTGGGTGCAATTGAGGTGGTGAATTCTTGGGTGAAAGTAGTGACACCCATTTCTCTTTTTGGCTATAGAAAGGAGAGAGGGAATTGGTGTAGGAAATGGGAATGAGAGTGAGTTGAGGATTGTGGGGTGTGAAGAACTGAATTAAGACATGGGTATTATATAGAGACTTGGGACTAGATAGAAACGTATTGAGATGGTATCAAAATTCTCCAAGTAGGCCATATAATATTCAATAGCCATCCATTGTAGAATAATCGCGCTCTGTGGCCCTTGACCCATTTAGTCCATTTAAACCTGCCTTCTAGATAATTGACCGTTTACTTTAGCCGTGAATAATGGTTATTACATATAAAAAAATAATAGCAATGATCTTCATAAAAAAAAAAAAAATCATAAAATCTTTCATGAAAAGTTTCTATCTTTGGATTATATACATAATAAAACACCACACGCTAATCAAATGATGAAAAGTATCATGAAATGTTTCATGAAAATTCTCCACTCTTAAATTAAATACAATAAAACACCACACACTAATTAAAAGATAAAAAATCTTCATGAAATATTTCATAATATTTTTTTCATGATACTTGACATTACTATTTTCTTTTCCAGTCAATGGAGGGGATATAGGAGAATAAAATATCGTCACTTAAATTGGAGTGTTGAATTTAACTGATTTTTAAAGTTTGACGCTTAACTAAAAAAAATGTAATTTCCATAATAACAAAAAAAAAATGGCCTTATTTGATAGGCTATAGGAACTGGAAAATTTGTTACTAAGTTCATTTCATTTACGCTGTGTTTGGTTGGAGAATTTGGGGAAGAATTTAGAAAGGGAAAGAAAAAAAGTGTGTGAAACTAGGTGAAATATAGGTATATTTTATTCACATTTCACTTACTTTTTTCTGTTTTTCCTTCCAAATCTCTTCTGAAATCTCTCAATCAAACACAGTATTAGAGAAGTCAGAAATTGTTAAGAAAAAATAACAATTCAGTGGAATATAGGATAAGTATTTACAATTTAGTGGTTAATTCTCAAAAATTACAAAGTTGGAAAATGAAAAAATATATATATACAAATAGTTGGAACCTCTATTTTTGCCCTTATGTCTCTTGACAATTCGATTGCTCCAAGTGGACGCAATCAGGTCTGCACATGAACCACCAATCTGATGGGTACATCACTCTTTTCGTTATATTATAGCTACCAATGCCATAACTACAAGACACCATTTGTCAAATTACTTACCCAAAAATACCATAGGAGCCGAGTGTTTCTAAACATGTTCTTTTTTTTTTATTCTTTTCAAAAGCTTCCAAATATCAATAGGCCCTCTCTGATCAATTATGAATGAGTTCTACAATGGATGGCTATGGCTATTCAAATGTGAAGTGCTAAAAGAATCATAATCTGCCAAAACATGCCCTCTAATCCCATTCTATAAATACCCATTGTCTTAATGCAGTTTCTTCATACCCACAATCAACTCATTCTCATTTCCTACACCTCTAGTTCTTCCTCCCTTTCTTCCAATAGCCAAAAACAAAAATGGGTGTAACTACTTTTACCAAAGAGTTCACCACCACAGTAGCACCCAGCAGGATGTTCAAGGCTTTGATCCTTGACTCCCACAATCTCATCCCTAAGCTTCTCCCTCAATCCATCAAGAGCATCGAGTACGTTCAAGGTGATGGTGGTGTTGGAAGCATCAAGCAAACTAACTTCCCTGAAGGTAGATTTATCTATATTTCTAATTTTAATAGCAGAGTACACGCAAGTGATTTTTAATTTTTTTAATTTTATTAAAAAAAAAAAAAAAAGCACAATAAAAATGGTTGTTATATGTGTTATTTGCAGGGAGTCACATGAAGTGCTTGAAGCACAAGATTGATTCACTTGATGTCGAGAACTACGAGTGCAAGTACACTTTGATTGAAGGCGATGCATTGGGCGGCAAGCTTGAATCTCTCTCTTATGAGGTTAAGTTTGAGGCTATTGGTGATGGAAGTAAGGTGACAAGCACAAGCTACTATCACGCCAAGGGTGACATTGAGCTCAATGAAGAGGAAATGAACGCTGGAAAGGAGAAGGCCATGGGGATGTTCAAGGTTGTCGAAGAATACCTCCTAGCAAACCCTGATGTTTATGCTTGAACCAAGTATATTACTATTGAGTTACTTCTTTATTATCTGTTCCTTTGTCATGTATTTGAAGGTGTGAATTTTCAATTTCTTTAAGTTGTCATGTATTCGAAGACATGAATTTTCAATTTCTTTAAGTTGTTTGAAGAACTACCTTAGCTTGAGAATAAGATCCCCAAATTCCTCTGACACTAATATATTATGTGTAGCAAGTCTCTTGATTCAATCTCGTATGTGGAGTGTAGAATTGATTTTTATTTCTTCATGCACCATTATTTTCTTCCTCAATTATATATTATTATGCATGCCTAATACGGTGAAGTAAACCTAAACACATCGATTTTGTCAACAAATAGATCGCAAAGCAAATATCATTTCAACAGTGATCAGAATGGATATATGCCCTTTTCTCAACTCCGTTACTAGATGAAAATTAGCACGCCAAAGGCCCAATTTCTAAATCAATGCCGAAGAAAAATACACAAACGCGTTCCTCTGCATTCAGAAATATAAAGAAGAGACATTCTAGATATATGAAAAATGCTTAATAACATAAATAATGCAGCAAAGGAGAATTCATATGTATGCATGCACAAAGACAAACTACCTGCCAGAAAGAATGAAAGAAAAAATTAACAGAAACATTGAGTTCAGATGCCAATTCATCAAAAATTGTCAGAATATTATCCCTTCAAACCGTAAAACAGTGCACTAGTTCATTGCTTCATAAGATGCAGAAGACTTTTATATATGAATGAAAACATTGTGGAATCCAAAGAATTGGAGTACCTCTCTTAAGCTTGACAACAACAAATACAAGCAACTGGAGTTATGGTTGCATTGACATATATATAAACAAAAAAATGAATTCAAGAAAACAAAAAAAAAAAACAAAAAAAAAACTATATTATAGAAACACCTCACCTCTCACACACTCACCTCACCATCAGATATAGAAATAAAAAATTATAAAAAAATAAAAATAATAATTCTGCTACATACAATCTACCCTCTATTTTCTATTCCCAGTTTTCCGTTTAGCTTCAGTAGGGATTGCCTGCCTTCCACTCCGTTGAGAATTGGGGCCAATGCCGTTTGACAATTTATGTGATTGTGAAGGGCCTAATTTAGGAATCACATTCCGGCTGTAGAAGAACAACTAGTTAGAATTTCGAAACACATTTTTTTTTTAAGAAGGGTTGACAAGGACAAAGGAGAGAAGCAGATGCCCATAAAAAAATCAATAGGCATTACCTTAGTTCTGGGCTCTTTGCTGGCTTTGGATTCGGTTTCTGAATCTTTGAGCCCATCCCATTAGTTAAGTTGGTAAGTCTGGCATGATTGAATTGCCAAAGCAAATCAGGCTCCGATGAGTCACTAGTGCCAGCATCAAGCTCATCCAAATCATCACTAGTAGCAATGTCAAACCGGTTGCTTCCTGTGAATATATTATATGATGGTTCCATGTATAATTTGGAAGAATCTGAGAGATATTTCTGACCAAATACATCAGACATGTGTCCATTGTCTGCTTCCCAATGTCCTAAAGGGTTGTGAACTCCATGAGCTTCTTGCTTGTTCACCATGACCTTATCTACCCACTCACCTAAGCCTGTTTCTCTATCGTCCTCCCCATAATTCTGACCAGGACTAGTGACAGGAGGCCAGGGAGACGAACTTCCTAATAGCTCATCAAGATCGAAACTTTGCCTCTTTTGCCTCAATCCTGAGTTGTTCCTTACCTACAAAAAAAATTACATCATACATGAACCCCCTGGATCTACAAATATCAGAATTAAAATGACTGAATAGAAAAACAAGGAAAATAACTAGAAGACTACATGAGAATTAATGATTATATAGCTACCCTCATCTGACCTAACTAAAGATTTTTCATGATTGTTATACAAAAATATGATAATAATAATTGTACAAACTCCACATTTTCAATGATATTTCACAATGGTCAAAAACAGGGTGGTTTATCTGGACACAGTCGTATCAATGAAAGTACTACTTGGACATATCTATAGTTAGATATTTTAAATTTGAAAATCAGTAGATACAATCAAATACTTGTGCACAGTAATGATTATTCTATTATTGGAAAATCAGTATTCTGCCAATTAATATACATTAAGATGTTAATATTCAAGTTCAGCATGCAAGGTCAATAAGAGAACCATATGTTTCATTACACCATAGATGCAGTGTGTTTACCTCCTCTATGTTGCCTACATCCCCCATTGGTTTCCTGCGGCTTTTCTGATCAGCCAATATATCTCCACCTTGTGGGCTACGATGATAAGGTGAGGACACTATGCCACATGGACTACCAGATATTTTTTGCTGCATGGGCTCCGATTGCCCTTCTTTCCTTGCCAAGGCTGCTTTAAGACTAGCAATCTGATATAAGAATTTGTATATTAGTGAAATGAAATAAGAACTTACAAATATTCATCTGTAAGTGTAATGCAGAGGTAAACAGCTAAACAAAGAGAATGTAAGAACCTGCTCTTTGAGCTCTTTAACATCTGCACCATCTTTGTTTACTCGGGCAGCACCAAGTTCAACAGTGGCAACACGCTCAGCAAATTTGAGTGTACTCAATGTTTCTCCAATAGAATCAGGCTCAGGGCTTATGTGAACAAACATTAGTGTCTTGGCCTGTCCTCCTAAAATTTAAGTACGACCCCAAAACATAAATTATCAGATAGAATGAACAACAAAACAGAAGGTTGGATTTCCTCTCCACCCCATAAATTCATTCATTTAGCCTTACCAAGTGAGTCTTGGAGCAATTGTGTGAGTTTGCTGTTCCTGTAAGGGACATGTGAATTCTTTTGGGCAAGGGAAGAGATCACATCACCCAAAGCAGAAAGAGATTTGTTAATATGTTGTGCCTCTTTTAGTCTATCTCCTGTTACTTCAGATTTGTCAACCCTCTCACTTCCGGCCAGATCAACCAAATGCATACAGCCACGAAGTATAGCTCCAGTTGTCAAGTCCCTTCCTTGGACATGAACAGTCAAGCAACTGCAAATTGATTAAGTAGTAAAGTCAGCAATATCAAATGAAATGCTTAGAGGCCTGCATAGAGGAATAAAACCACACCTGTGAGAGCGACTACTACGATCATTGAGGGCTGTTGCACCCACTGCACGATTTCTATGTCCTAAGTTCATCAAATCAATCACATCCGATGTTGATGACACTCGAACAAGACTTGCATCTGGTACATTGAGTCCTGTCTGAGAACTGTTGCGGATCTCTAATGTTTTAACGAATTAAGGAAATCCTAAGAGATACAGAGAGGTTGTAGGCGTATAATGAAACCCAAGTTTTAAACACTAATGAATTGTTGCAAATTTGTGATTCTTGAATATTCCCCTATATAAGATTCATGTATTTGAAGCTTATCAACATTTTTTTTTTTTTCTCCATATTTTCAGTTTGAATGACAATTTGAAAATTTACCGTCACAATACAATTTGGACCAGAACAATTAGTGATGACCAGTTTCAATTTTAAGAACATGCAAGGAATATAACCAATAATCATTGAAGGATATCTTTTGTTAAGACCATCAGTAACAAGAAGATCTCTAACTTGCTCATTATATATCTCAATCATTTGCACAGACACATCATAGTGGAAGGTGTTCTTTCTTTGTTCTGCTAGAAGAAACAAATCACTCAATGCCCTGTAATTTACACCTCGCTGTTGCTCTGTAAGATCCCTAGGTCCAGTCTGGATGCATAGAAAAGAAAACCATCAATTGTTTGTTTGATTAAACAAAGATCTCTTGAGATAGATTATCATAATTTCATAAATAAACATTGGTAGTATGTCTCACCATTGTGTAAGTTTTTCCCGATCCAGTTTGACCATATGCAAATATACATACATTGTACCCATCAAGGACAGAACGAATAAGTGGCTGTGTATCTGAAAAGACCTCCGCTGAAATACAAGAGGAAGGAATAAAGTTAAAGAAATGCTATAAGGCATGGATCTAGAGAAACTCAAAATCAGAACCCCACCAACCTTGGGTTGCAGAGGGCCCAAAAACTTTGTTGAAGTTGAACATCCTACGCCCTTTACCGTGCTTTGATGGAATAGCAATAGTAATTGTTCCCTCTTCTATATGATCCACGGTAGTTGAATAGTTTGATTGTCCACCCAAGAAGGGCCTAACTCGACAGTAAACCCTAATACTTCCTAATTAAACAATAATGAAAAAGTGTTCAATCCATTTGATGACTTGTATAGAATTCAAAAGCAAGTGTGATTATTAGACATGTAAATGGTGTTACCTTTAAGGTCCTGCACTTGATTATATAGCCTGCGGTTTTCCTCAAGGACTTTATGATATCCAGAAGCAGCATGGGCAAGACCATGAACATTCACACCTACGAAGGCAAGGACTCAAAATGAGATAAAAATTCTTGTAAACCCCAAAGAAACCCCATCTCCCCCCTCATTCAAACAAAAATAAACAATACTAATTTAATTAATTAAAGGGGGAAAAAAAGAAACACAAGAATCAATCTAAACTCCTACCAAGATTGTGGAGATCTTCGTGGAACTTCATTTGCATGAACTGCATGCCAGCTTTTGTAATGTGAAGAGTTTGTTTTAGCTCCTACAGAAAAGAAAAGTAACATCAATACACCTATATACAACTAACAGATAAAACTGATGGAAAATATGAGGCAGCTAGCCATACTGTAATCTCTCTGTTCTGTCGTTCAAATATCATCTGCTGTTTGAGAGTTTGTCTTTTTGATTCCTCATCAGGGATATTGGCTTTATGGAAGCATTCCTCTTTCTTTAACCGCATCAAATTTTTCTCTTCTATCTACATCATTCCATAAACAGATGAAGAAAATTGTCATGCTATAAACTGAATATTCAGAAATGTTAAGGACTTGCATCAAATATGTGCCTGATTAATTAGTAGCTAATTTTTTTCAAAAGCTAATGATCAACAAAATACCTTTATATTAGCAGAACCATGCTTCAAGTGATATTTGTTGCCATGAGAAATGACCACATCTTGTGAAGTTGTTTTCTTCTGTTGAAATAGCAGTTGGAAATCTAAATGATTAATAAATAGAATTAAGCAATAATATAACTTTTATTATTCAAATAAACTTTACTAAGAATACCCAAAACCATGTTACCAATGGTTCTTACACTCATCCACTCTATATCAACTATTAAATATCAATACAAAATTATCAAAATTCATTAGAGCTAATAAGCAGCTCTGTGAGCACTTCAATATCTTCTATAAAATGAGAATTGGTTGTACTAATAACAACATACCAAGTCAATTTGAGATGCAATGCGATGCTCAAATTCCTCCACAACCTTATTTAGCACAGACTCCACCAGCTGTTGCAAGCAGACGAGTGTTATTGATCAGATAGATGAAACTAGTACTATGGTCACAGTATTGGTGATTGTAATAAAGCAGCAGCAGTAACAGTAAAAGACTCATGTAACTAGTATAGTAACCCTTCAGCATCTTTCTTTTATTCTTTTCGTAACCATTTATTTTTTCTGGTTAGCCAGGAGCTTCTGAACCATATGTTGAATTCTCATTATAGTGAAAACAAGTGCAAAAGATTGAACAATTGGCACTCCATGATAGTGTCTCCCAGTTGGAAGCTCCCTGAATATTGAATTTATGCTCATCTGCAAGGGTATCACATGCTTTTCATAATAGGTAGATTCGCAAAACTTGCATGCCATAGTATAGAAGACCATACATGATTCCCCCACTACGCCTGGCATGATTACAGAATTTTTTTTTACATTAAATAATCTGATTAAGGCACTGAGGATATTAACAACTTACTGTTGGAACTTCTTCAGGCTTCTTATCTAACAGAACGGCACGAACAAGCATACTCAAAGAACTAGACTGAAAATAAGCATATGAAAAAAATAGTCATTCTTCTAATTTAAACATGAAAGCAATCACAGATATATATATATATCATCAAGATACTAACCTTAGTATTAGAGTCAAGGTCAGAGGATAGAGCATTCAATGACTTTTCGCTCATTGACAAGTTCCTTGACAAGGAACCTGTGAATGGATCTGAATTCTTGCGCAAAAATTGCTTTCCAGATGTCACTGGTTTTAAATTTCCCCCAAATTTCCATACCCCATTCCCACCTGACTGCTTCCAGTCACTGTAGGATTTAAGTGCCAGAATGCAATTCACAACCCTAGAAGATTTCCTCCTGACAAATTAATAGATAACAATGTGGCAAATTTTTAGACAGTTACTCTAGATAAATTATCATAATGCTTCTTAAAAAACAGCTAAGCTATACATGCAAGATCTTAGTAGCATTGCTCCCATAGCCAAGACACCTACTTGTTCCAGATCAGATGCCTCAAAAGTAGGAAGCCCCATCTCTTGCACTGCTACAAGAAAGTTTCTCACATTTTCAAAATATTGATATGCAGATAAAGCTGCTCCATCAGGTATAAGCGCAGAATCAGGACTCTCTACAACCTGAATCGATTATGCAAATATAAATAATAACAAAAAATCACAATAATTGAAAAATTACATGATGCTAATCAAAACAAAGTTAAATTAATGATCACCTTTGGCACAGCTCCAGGTTGAACTTTATTAAGTACATTGCAGAGAATCAGACCACTTCTCAAACCAAGCCTAAACTCTTCCTCAGAAGGCTCGGCTGGCAAATCTTTAGCCCCAACAAAGCCAACCATCTTTCTTAGCCACCCAGCTGCCTCATACCGTCTTGTTGCTAGAGGTCATATATCAGGACAATTATTAGGACTCTTAAAAAAGCAGTTAAAAAATACAAAACTATGTAATAAAATCGGAAAGTAATAGGTTAATAATATTCAATGCTAAACTACAATCTGCAAAGAACAGATCCCAAACATATTGCAAAAAGAGACAGATAACTGGAAATGAGACATTCTGTCAGATGACACTTGAACACCACTTAGATAATAAAATAAGCGAAACAATCTGCTGTTTTGGATTCCATAATAGAAAACGCATCTCAACTAAACCAAAATATCCAGCTTAAGATTTATAGGGTTGTGAATTTATTTCAAACAAAAGACCAGAGTAAATCTGATTAGCAAGGCCCCATATAGTTAAGGCCCGAAATTCAAACTTCAACATTTCAAATAGTTTCCTTTTCCATAGCCAAACAAAACAGTATAGTTTTTTTTCTGGTGAACTTCATCACATAGACAAGAACAACAAATCAAATCACGAAACAAAAATTCAATGCCAGCACAAGTAAATATATATATATATATATATATATTTGACCAACTTAATCTAGAGACCAATCCCATAGTCAATTGTAACAATATCTCTATTCATCAAAAAAGATTGAATTGTGAGAAACAACTCAAAATCCATATAGCTTTGCCTTCTTTTTCAAAAAAGAAAAATGTATAACGATGGAGGGCTCAAAGAAGAACAAAGAGTTACCGGCTTCCTCTGCCCTGCGGGACTCCAGATCAAGATGTCTGGATCGAATCCCATGCTGCTGAAGAACATCCTCCACCACGGACGCCACAGAAAACGACAATGCACCTTCCTCCGCCATTTCAAAACTCTCCACACAAAAAAAATAATAAAAATAAAAATAAATTCTGGAAGCGTAAGTATAACCGAAAGCTCAAACTTCCACCATCAAAGCTCCGATTGCCACAAACGAACCAAATTCAAACATAAATTATAAATTCCCTCCAAATCGGAGATTACAAATAGGATCTTCGGAATCTTCAAGAGAAAGAAAGTGAAGTAGAGCTAGGGTTTTAGACGCAAGATCGGAACAGAAATTGGAGTTGGAGAGAAGCAAAAAAGAAAGAGAGAGAGAGAGAGAGAGAGAGGTATCTTTGTGGTGATGTTTCTTTCTCTTTTTTCTTACTTTCTTGGAACACCGGCCATGTTCTTCTTGTTCGTTTTCTCTCTCTCTCTACAACTAGAAAGCAGTCTCGCCGTGCCTTGTACTTCAATATCTTTATAAAACCTCTACTCCCAAACCTGGTTCCGAACCTCCACGTTCGGAACCCAGACTTTTAAAATAAAGAAAAATATTCTCAGGGTCTCTCTCAAGACTTGGACTGGCCCAAGCATTTTTTAAAGATTTAGGGTTAGTTTGTCAAGATAGTTTGCGGTTAAAATAGTCATAAAAAATAAAATAAATTATTTTAATCATAATAAATAAAATATTATATTTAATTTATAATTATTATATTTTTTTTTCATAAAAAAAGTTAAAAAGTTAAAAAATTCTTACCAAGCCAACCTTTTTAGTCTAGACTAAAATAGTTAAAAAAATCAAAAAGTCAACCTATTTTCCAAACCAACCCTTATACTAGTTAAAAGTTCTATTTATAAATGTTATACAAGTTCAGATTTTATTTTTAAAAAATTAAATTAATAAATCTTTTTTAATAAAATTGAGAATATTATTAAATTTTTTTAATTTTTAAAACTAAAAATATTATTAATTTTTCACAGTAATGTTTTAGATAATTATTTTATTAATTGATAAAAAAAAAGAGTATGAGATTAAACATTTTTACTCTTTTACTTACTGGTTTGATTCAATTATCCGATAAAATTTAAAAAATTAACAGTTTTTTTTCAATTTTAAAACTGAGAACATTATCAATTTTTTTTATTTTTAAAGTTTTTTTTTTCAGTTTTACACATCAATGTTCCATTATCATGCTCCTTTATAGGCACAAAAAAATAAGGGAAATTTGGCTATAAACCCCCTTTATCTTCCTTTCATTGTTAAAAGGACTAAGAAAAAAATTATACTTTCTAAACCCCCTCATAATTATAAAGTCTTGCATAAAGGACAAATTTATTATTTAAATATTTTATATTACTATTATACCCATCTCGGCCTCTTCTCTCGCAGCCGCCATAGATGGTCTTGTACTGAAGGTGAAGCTATAATTGGCGAACAATGGAAAAGATGATGATTTGAGTTTTGAATATATGTATATATATATAGTTGTGTGTATATATATATTTGAGTTTTGAACAAGATTAATTTGTCCAAGATCTTGCGTTAGAACTCCAAGGAAGACTGATCGAAGTCCACACCAATTTCTCTCTACTTTCTCTCTCTAGATCTGAGCAATTTGTCGCTGTCGTCTCCAAAATTGAACCAAAGGTTTTGAAGCTTTGTGATATATCCATGGAATTTCAATGAGTATATCCATGGAAGGGTTTAAGAATGTAACAGTGGTGGTATCCATAGATACAGTAAGAGATTTATTAAAATTTATATATCCACGGACCAAAGATTTTATATATATATATATATCGTCGTTGCTGATTTCATCACTGCCACCATAGATCATAGCATAGATCGGTCTTGACGATCATTTGATTCAAACTCAAAAGCTCAAAGATTTAAAGTAAAATCTGAAAAATCTGTGTGTATGAAAAATCTCAAGATTATAGGCCTGATTCAAGGATTATAGGCCTGATTCAATGTTTTTCAGAGTAAACATCGATTGATTCAAGGATTATAGGCCTGATTCAAAGCTCAAAGCTCAAAGTTCCATCGATTTTTCAGAGTAAACATTAATTTTCATTTGATAGAACCAGAGTAAAATTTTACTCTGGTTCTATTGCTCTGTTTTTTTCATTTGACAGAATCAGAGTAAAATTTTACTTTCATACAGAGTAAAATTGTATGAGGGTAATATGGTAAAAGAAACAAGTTTTAAAATATCAGGGGGTTTTGAAAGTACTTATATAATTCTTGTCATTTTAAAAGACAAATTAGATAGTGAGGGGGCTATCACCAAATCCCCCAAAAAATAATTCAGTTTTTTTAATTTTTTCAAAAAAAAATAGTTTTTTCCTTTTTGCACATAATTTTTTTTTTTTTTAGTTTTTTCAATTTGAAAGTTGATGTTTTAAAGTTTTAAAAATCAAAATAAATGTCAAATCATCATGTTCTTTTATAGATAATCATAAATGATAAACAATCATTATTTGAAGAGCAATTCTGACTATTAAAAATTTAATACAACTTGAGAGTCAAAAAAATCTTAATTAAGACTTAATGGAATAGAAGTTCATAAATTAAAACTTGTGTGTAAATGACGATTTTTTAAACGCCTCATCAATTGTGATCATCTTCAGCCTTTATTCTAATTTTTACTCAAATTTTAATTTTAATTTTTTTTTTTGATGATAATAAAGATTTAATATATATTTGAGTAAAAATTCTAAGGGTAAATTACAAACACACCTCCCCAAGTTTATTTAAACTACAAATTATCCCATGTGGTTCTAAAAATTATATTATGCCCCTTAAAGTTTCTAATTTCATAACAAATAGGTCATTTTATTAATAAATCATCAAGTTAATTAATAGTTTTTAATAATGTTAAAATTTTATTTCAATAAATGATTCAGATAATTTTATTATTGTATAGGGAAACAGTAAGAAATTTCACTTTTTTAATTAATTCTATTAAATAAAAAATTTTGACAGTAAGGTATTTGTAATTTTTTAAACCACATGGGACAATTCGTATTTTAAGCAAATCTCAGGAATGTATGTACAATTTACCCAAATTCTAATGATGGCGGAATTAAAAAATTTAAAGTTACAAAGTGATTTTGAATATTTTTAGTAAATATTTGAGTCTATTTTGATGTAGGTAAGAAATGAATAAAACTCAATTTGATATGAATTTGAGGTAAAGAATCAAGACCTTTTTTCAATAATTTTTATTTAAATTTATATGTTATATAAGTTTGACGCAAAATTAGGATTACTCTTACAAAGCGCCTAATTACAAACCTGTTTTTAGGAGGTTTGGTCCTCCCTATCCACCCCCCTATGAATTTCACAATTTATTTTACCTACATGAAATGATTAAAAAAAATGATAAATTCATTTGATAATATATATTATTTTTGTTTATGATATGTTATGCCTTATAAATTGATTTTCAAAAAATAAAAAAATGAAAAGAAAAAGGAAATGATTTGATTTTTAGAACAAATATTACATTGATATATTCACAATTCTTAGAAGTGTGCATAGAATTATTTATTTATTTTCAGTTTTTATGATCAGATAAGGTAACCTTTCCTTGGGTTGCCCCATCTCCATTGATCTGTTTTCACTTTGTGAAGGAATCCAATAAAGAGAATAGAAAGAGTTCTTATTTGTATGATTCTTACTTAAGTCAAATGTAGATAGTAAAAGATAATATTATATAAACGAATAAATTCTATAAAATGTTTTACCTAATAATGTCATGCAGTAAAGAAATTTTGAAATCTTAAACAGGTGCCGAACTTACTTCAATAATTTGAAGTGTTTTATCAGTGAGTAAATTTTTTTATAAAATTTATTAGTTTGTATAACATTTTTCAATGTATACCAACTAGTCGGGTAATGTGCACTTATTAACGTTTATACCCACATAATATGATTCGAGAGTATTTTCAACATTACTAAGAGGAAAAAAACAAATAAGAATTGAACAACACCTTAATTACGTAAAGACATGTAAAATTTTTAAATTCCTACCTTGTTTTTTCTATATCATGTTACCAAGTTAAAGTGCTATTGATTTTTTTCCGTACAGTCATCAATACTCAACTTGAAGATCAATTAAAATTTGATTGAGTTGCTTATATGGTGATCATAACTAATTATGTGAACATTCTCATAGATTTTATGAATCATTCACAACAAAACAAAGGTAGAATAAAAACAAATTAGTCAATAGGCCTACAAAGTGTTAATATTACTTTACATGTCAAAAGGCCCGTTGTAATAATGATGGAGGTTAACATCAATAGTCCCTTGTTCATCCAAATAAAGAACCCTTGATTTTCCATAATTCTTTTCCAGGTTGCATGGTTATAACATTCTAGATCTACTACACCAAAATAAATAAATAAATAAAAACAGAAAAAAAAAAAAGAAAAAGAAAAAAAGAGAGAGATATAATTGCTTTTAGAAAATGCAACAAACCAAAAAAGGGCTTTTTCCATGATAATTAAAAAGTTTTGTTTTTGGGGAATGTCAAGCATGGCATTTTATATACTATAGCTGACCCACTTGCTTTTTTATTTTCATTTTTTGTAGATTAAAAAAAAAATTAAATTGATTAAACAAATAATCACTAATTAATTAATTGGATATAACGTATTACATCCTAAAAAATTAGTACTAAAAAGAAAAAAGAGAAGAAAAAAAATCACACAGTTGCCAAAGAGACATTGGATGTCCTCTTAAAGTAAGGTCACTTGACATTTCAAGCTAGTGTTAAATCTAATACATGTAATTGTATTTTATCAATATAGTAAAATCACGTAACATTTCAATAATATTTAATAATTTTCACTGCAAAAGACATCTTACTAGTGCTTTTTTCCACTAATAAGAATGTAAATCATTTTTAGTGCAATCCCTTCATTGCTATTCCAAACAAAATTCAAATCTTTGAACCTAATTTTTTGGATGTAGCTTTGTCCTCTAGTTGTTGAGTTGTATAGCTGATTTCTGATTTGTGTTGAACCCATATTCTTTTTTTTTTTTGATTCTTGAAAATGAATATGCAGATAGGCTACTCTAACATATCCACCAGGGAGTATTACCCCTTAGCACCTATAGCATATCTGCAGGGAACCCCACCGCACCTACGTCGGGGCCGAAGCTTAGGCCCTCGCGTGTTCCAGACGGTAAGGAGTATGTTTGACCCCAACAAGGGCTATGGAGACTCGAACCTAAGCCTTGAGCGAGGGATTCGAAGGTCTTATCCATTGATCCAACCCCCTGTTGGTGTTAAACCCATATTCAAATAGTTGTCGTTCAAACTTTATATTAGGAGGTCCTCCAAATGCAAAAAATGTTGGAAAAATGGTTAATATAGGTATATTTTGAGCCGACTCTGAGCGCAAGATTGAGTAGGCCCCGAACGTCTTTTGGGGTAGGTCCGAATAGGTGAAGTGTTCCTTGCTGCGTGGCAAGTCACACGGTGAAGACAGAATGTCAAAACCATTTATGAGCGAATGGAAAGTTGACGTCATTTTCGGGTCTAACATTAATTTTTTAGATAAAATTCATTTCAATTTTTTCAATAAAAATTATTGTGAGAATTTAATTTAATTCTAAATTCAAAATTTGGGTTCCTAAGTGGTTTCCTAAAGTTTGTAATTGTGATAATTTAATTTAATTCTAAATTCAAATTTTGGGTTCCTAAGTGGTTTCCTAAAGTTTGTACATTTTCCTTTATTTATTAAACTATTCAAATAATTTAATATATATATATATATATTCCAAATAGTTTAAATAATAAAATTCCAACAGGTTTGAAAAACTGCACCAACCAACCAACGGATCCTTTTGTTTGAAAATTTGTTCAATGCAACGGACAGATTCAATTTTCAAACAGAACCTGTTCAAAACAGTGTCACATCTGTTAAGCAGTTTATGCACCTGTTGGAACAGATTTTTGGTCACTTTTTGTGCCTATATATAGATCCATTTCCTGCAGTCCAAAGGATCCGAAAATAAGTCTGCATCTTATATATTGCTGTCCAGAATTTTTCTCTTTGGCATTTTATTCTTCATTCTAGTTTTAGAGATAAATTAAATAGAGTATTAGAACACAAGGTTTGGTTCGCCGTACAAATTTATTTGGTGTGCTACAACAATTTTGTGAAGATCACTGTATCCTGGGAGATAAATGCCACTCAACCGTAAGCACCGTAGCAGGGCGAATCTGTTTTAAGGACAGAGTGTCACACACTTGACTTGGTCTTTAATTATTTATTCGGTTCAACAAAATAAATTCTGTAAGTTTTACTTTATTTTGTTTGAATTATTTCAATTTATTTTATTTACACAGAAAATTGTTCCAACAATCTTAAGACAGATTCGAATTATTCTGTTTACAGAATTTTTCGTTTGTTTCCTTTTCTCTTTCTTTTTTTAAGAAAATTATTTTCTGTGGATTTACAAAATAATATTCTGGTTGGAAAAACAAATAGTGATTATATGCTATTTGGCAGATAGTAGTAATATACTGTCTATTTTCTTTGACAACTAGTAGTACGATACTGGTATCATTAATAATTCAGAATATATTTTTGTGAAATTTTTTCAGAAATTAATTTTGGGTTTTAGAAATTATTTTCTGAAATTTCATTACTTAAAATTCTGTTTTAGTATTTTAATTATTGAAGTGTTACAGAAATTAAGTTTCTGTGTGGAATTAATTTGGTTGAATAAAAATTTATTTTATTTCCAAATTAATTGAAAAATAAAAGTTATTTTCTTATTTCTTTTATTTTACAGAATTTAATTTCCTGTGTGGAATTAATTTGGTTGAATAAAATTTTATTTTATTTTCAAACTAAATAAAAAATAAAAGTTATATTCTTATTTCTTTTATTTTACAGAATTTAATTTCCTGTGTGGAATTAATTTGGTTGAATAAAATTTTATTTTATTTTCAAATTAATTGAAAAATAAAAGTTATATTCTTATTTCTTTTATTTTACAGAATTTAATTTCCGGTGTGGAATTAATTTGGTTGAATAAAATTTTATTTTATTTCCAAATTAATTGGAAAATAAAAGTTACATTCTTGTTTCTTTTATTTTTTATAGAATTTAATTCTGTGAATTTTGTTTAATTTTATGTGTAGTTGTAATAACCCTCATCACTGATCACCGATTAATTATCGATTACTGCTAAATTGAAAATGATTATGATTGGTAATTGAACTGACTGGATTACTGAACTGACTGACCGAAATCTGAACTGAATCGATTGAATATTTATATCTGTTCGAATTGCATTCTATCTGTTTGACTATTTGATTATCTGTTCATGTTTTTATGTTTAAAATTGTTAATTGAAGGCCCTATCGGAGGCCGAACCCGAAATCAATTAGTATTTTGTAATCATCATAATTTATGTGAATTTATGGTGTAATTATCTGAAAATTTATTTGGTATGATTAAATTAGCTTAAAATAAGTTAAATTGCATTGTTGGACTTATTTGCGGAAATGCCATTGTGAGTGGGCCCTTATTATAACATCTTTGAGCCTTATACTCTCAAACAAAACAAATCCTTCAGCCATTTCATTGAGCTCAACCGACCATAGAGAGAGAGAAACTTGAGGAGTTGATTTCATTTCAAATTGTGCTTGTAAATTGCTTGATAATTGAAGGAATTGGAACATAGGTTGCAAATTAAGCTTCCTCACCTTGTAATTGAAGCTCTAGGTAAGGAATTTAACCTCTCATTGTTGTGTTTAAGCTTGTTCATGCCTAGCTCTTGTATCTTTAGTGATTTGAGCCTTGAATTGGTCCATATATGTTGAATTGAAGCTCATATCATGCATGCATGTCTACATTGTTGCATTTTGAGGATGATTACATGGGATTTGGTACATGCACGTTCATATTATTGTTAGAGTCCATGTTTTCATCTTGTCTTTGGAAGATTTGAGCTCATTAGAGCATGTGTTTGAAGTTTGAAATGGTTTAAATCCATGCATGTCATGGTTATAGCATGTTCATGAAAATTTGGTTTGAAAATGAGTTTAATTGAAACACCCTTGGGCTTTGATTTCTCAAATTGACCTTTGTAACATGTTGTTCTATGAATTTACTTATGTTTTCTAGAAAATTAGCCCAAGAGGATCGAAATTTTAGCATTTAAACTTGATTTTGAGCTTGGGACTCAAGTCTGGAATTTCCAGATTTTGGTCGTCCGCTCGAGCGGGGGAAGTGCCGCACAAGCGGGAAAATCGAGCTCCCAGTACTTTACATTGTGCAACAGTCCACTCGAGCGGGGTATTTGGCGCTCGAGCGGGACCTTGTGTCTTACGCTCGAGCGGCTATCGAGCGCCCGATCGAGCGTGAATTTCACCTATCCAGTACTTTTTGGTTCGCTTAAGCGGGTAAGTTGGCCTTCGAGCAGGAATGTTATGCATGTCGCCGGCGAGAAACTCAAGGCCTTCGGCGGGACTCTGTTTCTCTAAAAATCCTAAAAAATGTTTTCTGAGTGCATATTTACGTCATCATCCCATCCTAGGCATTCTTAGACCTAGTTTGAGACATCTTAATAAGGATATAGATGTAGAACACACCGAGGCATTTAGGGATTAAATTATCATTATCCTTCCCAACTGTGTAGCTTAGTGTGTGTTCGTTCTGTACTGTTTACGGTTGGCATTTCGAAGAGACGCTCTAGCCTACTGTAGCCCAGAACTTTGTGAGTAACAACTGTGTAAAGATATGTTCAAAATGATTATCTTCTAAATACTGAACTGAATTGTTTACTTAACTGATATTTTTTACTGAATGAATGTATGTCCTATATTCTGAACTGTACTGTGGCATCCTTAGCACCTACTGTTTACTGTTACTGTACAGAGATCTCTGTCGATTCCCTCGTTGGAACCACTACTGTTTACTGATTGATGGCCATCATTTACTGCTCGGTCTTTTAGACCTACTGTTTACTGTTATGCTAATGGATGTACCACATATGACTGTTTACCGTACTGAACAACTGAATTACTGATTGAAATGAACTGTTTCCACTACTGTAAGGACATTCATTTTAAACCTCTTTACGCATTATGTTATTCACTGGACTTTAGCTCACTGCTCATATATATATATATGTAGGTGTACAGGCACCGGACCTAAGCTAGAAGCGTCGGGGTATTTCTAGTTTTGTCAAGCCAACCTATGCGCCTCACTGCGAGGTTCCGAGCCTGCCAAGCTAAGGCTAGGGGTGTTTAGTGTTCCCCCTCCTGTACTGTTTTGTTTACTGTATAGACTGTATAGACCGCACTGTACTGGTTAATAGGGACTTGATCCCTATACTGAATGTTTGTAAATGTTTTGCATACTGTTCTGTATAAATGTAAGAAAAATCTTTTGGCATACAGACTGTCACAGCTCATTGGACATTGTTTATTTACTATATTGGCTTCCGCCAAGCCCCTGTACTCTGTATTATCGTATTACTGTTAAGCAGGCCTTCGGTAACCTAGGGTTACTGGCTGGTTACAGTGCTGAACCCATAGGGGCGGGTTTGGGTCGTGACAGATGGGTATCAGAGCGATACTTAACCACGAGTTATACCGCACACACGTGTCCAAATGAGCTATAGGGTGTCCTAGAAAAGCAATTAGGACATTACATGAGCATGAAAAGTGTGTGGTTATGATATGACTGGATATATGCTAATGTGTCAAACTGTTTAAGTATGCAACTGTATGTGCTTATAATTGTTATAACTGCTTATAGTGAAATGGATAATGCAAATGAATCTGAATCCTCATCCACTGAGGCAAGAATGGTAAGAATGGAAAGAATAATGGAACTGTTAACTGCAAGACTTGAGCAACAACAGAACCAACAGCCTCCACCTCCTACTCCGGTTGTACCGGAACAGAATGTGAATGTTGATGATGGGGATATAATTGCTCTTACCCAGAAGTTCAGCAAACTGAAATTGTCATCCTTTCAGGGAGGCCTTGAACCATTAAAAGCGGAGGCATGGGTTTTGGAGACTGAGAAATTGTTTGAAGTGTTTCCGTGCTCGGAGGCACACAAAGTACTGTTAGCTACCTTCACCCTGCAAGAAGAAGCTAGAAGGTGGTGGATGCTAGTCCGTGACACCAACACTGTTCTGACATGGGCTCAATTCAAGGGAGCCTTCTTTGAAAAATACTTTCCTCAGTGTGTCAGGGATAGAAAAGTGACTGAATTTGAGCAGCTGAGACAGGGTACAATGTCCGTTGCTGAATATGAGACAAAATTTACTGAACTTGCTAGGTATGCACCACACATGGTGGACACTGACTATAAGAAGGCCAGGAGATTTGAAGGCGGCCTGAATGTTGCTATACTAGACTGAATAAGTGTTTTGAAGTTACCGAGTTATGTGAATGTTCTTGACCGAGCTTTGATGGCTGAGTCAAACATCGAAGCTGTGAAACAATCTGAATCACCAGCGTCTGAATGGCGTGGTAAAAGACAGAATTATAAATTCAAGAAAGGCAAGCATAATCAATTGAACAAAAAACAGAATACGGGGTCAACAACTAGCCCCAGCCAAGGGAGTGGTTCCATACCACCCTGTTCTGAATGTGGTAAGAATCATAAAGAAGTTTGTTATAAACTGTCTGGTGCTTGTTACAGGTGTGACAAGGTGGGCCACATGGTTAAAGACTGCCCCTCTGCTCTGCAGACCAATAAAAAAGATGCACCAAGCGCAGCAGCATCAACTGTCGCACCAAAGCCTAACCCCAAAGCTACCAGGAAAGAGCCTATAAGGCAGGGCCGAGTGTTCGCTCTAGTACCGAGAGACGTGCAAAATACCAAAATCGTTGTGTCAGGTATCCTCTCTATTTGTGCTCAAAATGCATATGTACTAATTGATTCAGGGTCTACACATTCTTATATGTCGCATGCTTTTTCACGGAAATTGAATAGACCCTTAGAACCCATGAATTATCTGTTAGTTGTATCATCACCTGTTAGGGGATCCATGACATGTGCATATATGTATCCTGCTTGTGAAATTATTGTTGGGGATATGTATCTGTTTATTGATTTACTGCCATTGAACATTGATCATTTTGATATAATATTAGGGATAGACTGGTTACAGAAATATCATGCTACCATTGACTGTGTAACAAAGCAAGTTGTTTTCCGTCCACCTGGTCTGCCTGAATTTGTATTTAATGGGGTTGGAGTAATACATCCCCCGTACTTGATTACATCTATGAAAGCTGTTAAATTGATCAGAAATGGGTGTAAAGGATATCTGTGTTCTGTACTGACTGTATCTACTGATGATAATGTTAAAACTGATGTGAACTGTATTCCTATAGTCAGAGAATTCCTAGATGTATTTCCAGATGATCTGCCAGGGGATTTGATTGACAGGGAGATTGAGTTCACCGTTGATGTGATTCCGGGAACGCAGCCAATATCAAAAGCTCCCTACAGAATGGCTCCGACTGAACTGAAGGAACTGAAAGTGTAACTGCAAGAACTGTTAGACAAGAAGTTTATCAGGCCTAGTACTTCATCGTGGGGCGCACCCGTTTTGTTTGTAAAGAATAAAGACGGCTCACTGAGATTGTGTATTAACTACCGTGAATTGAACAAGGTAACTGTGAAAAATAAATACCCATTGCCGCGTATTGATGATTTATTTGATCAGTTACAGGGCGCTCAAGTGTTTTCCAAGATTGATCTCAGATCAGGGTACCATCAATTGAAAGTTAAACCTGAGGACATTGACAAAACTGCTTTTCGAACGAGGTATGGACATTATGAATTTTTAGTTATGCCTTTTGGAGTTATTAATGCACCTGCAGCATTTATGGACCTCATGAATAGAATCTTTAAACCGTACCTTGATGACTTTATTGTGATATTCATTGATGACATATTAATTTACTCCAAAAGTATAGAAGAACATGAACATCATCTGAGACTTGCCCTGCAGACCCTAAGAGAACAGAAACTGTATGCTAAACTGTCTAAATGTGAGTTTTGGCTTGATCATGTTATGTTTTTTGGGGCATGTTGTTAGCAAAGATGGAATTTCTGTTGACCCACAGAAAATTGAAGCTGTAGTGAACTGGCCTAGACCAACAAATGTGACAGAAGTCCGAAGCTTTTTGGGATTGGCTGGATATTACAGAAGATTTGTCAAAGATTTCTCCAAAATTGCCTTACCATTGACTCAACTGACACAGAAGAGGATATCATTTGACTAGACTGACCAAAGGGAATCAGCGTTCCAAGAGTTGAAAACTCGATTGGTGACTGCACCGGTTCTTACCTTACCCTCAGGTACGGACGGTTATACTATATTTAGTGATACTTTTCATAAGGGTTTAGGGTGCGTTTTAATGCAGAATAGGAAAGTAATTGCTTATACTTTCCGACAACTAAGACCACATGAAAAGAACTACCCAACCCATGATCTGGAATTTGCTGCAGTAGTGTTTGCACTGAAAATCTAGCGTCACTACCTGTATGGGGCAACATGTGAAGTGTATACTGACCACAAGAGTCTGAAATATTTCTTCACCCAGAAAGAACTGAACATGAGACAGCGGAGATGGCTAGAATTGATCAAAGATTATGACCTACAGATTCTGTATCACTCGGGAAAAGCTAATACCATTGCTGATGCACTGAACCGGAAGTCAATTGTAAATTTAGCTTGTTTACTCACTGGACAGAGAGAGTTGTTTTGTGACCTTGAAAAATCTGGAATTGAAGTTGTTTTAAAAGAACAAGGTGGAACAATAGCTGCTATTACTGCTCAACCGGCATTGATTGAAGAAATTAAAGAGAAACAGCAACAGGATGACTTCTTGAAGAAGATCACTGAAGAAAGGGAATCTAAACCGAAACTGAGATTCAAATTTGAAAATAATGTACTGAAATTTCAAAAAAGACTGTGTGTACCGAATGATACTGAACTGAAGAAAAGAGTTCTGCAAGAGGGCCACAACTCAAAATTTTCTATCCACCCAAGGAATACGAAAATGTACCAAGATTTGAAACTGAATTTCTGGTGGCCGGGAATGAAGAAAGAAATTGGCGAGTTTGAATCAAAATGTCTTCATTGCCAACAAGTCAAAGCGGAACATCAGCGACCCGCAGGCTTACTGCAACCTTTACCCATACCGAAGTGGAAATGGGAGCATATCACGATGGATTTTATCGTTGGATTGCCTCGCTCTAGAAAAGGTATGGATTCAATTTGGGTTATTGTTGATAGACTGACCAAATCTGCTCACTTCTTACCTGTCAAGACAATTTATAATGCGGACAAATTGGCTATACTCTATATTGATGAAATTGTTAGACTGCATGGAGTGCCTGTGTCTATTGTTTCTAACAGGGATTCGAAGTTTACGTCAAGGTTTTGGCAAAGCCTACAGACTGCATTGGGTACCGAACTGAGACTGAGTAGTGCCTATCATCCTCAGACAGATGGCCAATCAGAAAGGACCATCCAAACTCTGGAGGATTTACTGAGAATGTGTGTCCTTGATTTTTAGGGAAATTGGGAAAGCCATTTGCCCTTAGCTGAATTCGCCTACAATAATAACTTTCATTCAAGTATTGGGATGGCGCCTTTCGAGGCATTGTATGGCAGAAAATGTAGATCTCCGATTTGTTGGGCAGAAGTTGGAGATGGGCCTTTGCTTGGGCCCGAGATTGTTTATGAAACAACTGAGAAAGTAAAATTGATACAGCAGCGACTGAAAATAGCACAGAGCAGACAGAAAAGTTATGCAGATGTCAGCAGACGAGACAGAGAATATGAGGTAGGTGATCACGTGTTTGTGAAAGTGACACCAATGAAAGGCCAGACTCGTTTTGGAGTCAAAGGCAAGTTAGCGCCAAGATATGTCAGACCGTATGAGATTATTGAAAAAATCAATTCGGTGGCGTATCAAGTTGCGCTTCCTCTTGAAATGGAGCATATACACAACGTCTTCAACATCTTTATGTTGAGAGATTATCATTGGGATCCTTTTCATGTGATTGAGCTTACTCGAATAGTGTTGAGTGATGACTACACTTACGAGGAACGGCCTATACAGATTGTAAACAGACGGATCAAGAAACTGAGAAACAAGAAGATCCCGTTAATGAAAGTAGACTGGCAAAACCATGGTGGCGTGTATGCCACTTGGGAAAGGAAAGATGACATGGCTAAGAGATACCCTGAACTGTTTCCACTGAACCCTGTTTTCTTCCAGAATGAAGGTAACTCGAGTTTAGAGGACTAAACTCTTTATAAGGAGGGGAGACTGTAATTACCCTCATCACTAATCACCGATTAATTATCGATTACTGCTAAACTGAGAATGATTATGATTGGTAATTGAACTGATCGATTCTTGAATCGATGATCAAATGAATCCGAATCGATTGAATATTTATATCTGTTCGAATTGCATTCTATCTGTTTGACTATTTGATTATCTGTTCGTGTTTTTATGTTTAAAATTGTTAATTGAAGGCCCTATCGGCGGCCGAACCCGAAATCAATTAGTATTTTGTGATCATCATAATTTATGTGAATTTATGGTGTAATTATCTGAAAATTTATTTGGTATGATTAAATTAGATTAAAATAAGTTAAATTGCATTGTTGGACTTATTTGCGGAAATGCCATTGTGAGTGGGCCCTTATTATAACATCTTTGAGCCTTATACACTCAAACAAAACAAATCCTTCAGTCATTTCATTGAGCTCAACCGACCATAGAGAGAGAGAAACTTGAGGAGTTGATTTCATTTCAAATTGTGCTTGTAAATTGCTTGATAATTGAAGGAATTGGAACATAGGTTGCAAATTAAGCTTCCTCACCTTGTAATTGAAGCTCTAGGTAAGGAATTTAGCCTCTCATTGTTGTGTTTAAGCTTGTTCATGCCTAGCTCTTGTATCTTTAGTGATTTGAGCCTTGAATTGGTCCATATATGTTGAATTAAAGCTCATATCATGCATGCATGTCTACATTGTTGCATTTTGAGGGTGATTACATGGGATTTGGTACATGCATGTTCATATTATTGTTAGAGTCCATGTTTTCATCTTGTCTTTGGAAGATTTGAGCTCATTAGAGCATGTTTTGAAGTTTGAAATGGTTTAAATCCATGCATGTCATGGTTATAACATGTTCATGAAAATTGAGTTTGAAAATGAGTTTAATTAAAACACCCTTGGACTTTGATTTCTCAAATTGACCTTTGTAACATGTTGTTCTATGAGTTTACTTATGTTTTTCAGAAAATTAGCCCAAGAGGATCGAAATTTTAGCATTTAAACTTGATTTTGAGCTTGGGACTCAAGTTTGGAATTTCCAGATTTTGGTCGTCCGCCGAAGGAAAGTGCGCCGAAAGGAAAATCGAGCTCCCAAAGATTTGCATCAGTGTAACAAATACCGAGCAGGTATTTGGCGCCGGCGACCTTGTGTCTTACGCTCGGCTATCGAGCCCAATCGGCGTGAATTTCACCTATCCAAGATTTTTTTGGTCCGCCGAAGTGTAAGTTGACGCCGAACGGAATCAAGAGCAGATGTCCGCTCGAGCGGGGAAACCTGCGCTCGAGCGGGACTCTGTTTCTCTAAAAATCCTAAAAAATGTTTTCTGAGTGCATCTTTGCGTCCTCATCCCATCCTAGGCATTCTTAGGCCTAGTTTAAGATATCTTAAAAAGGATATGCATGTAGAACACACCAAGACAAATTTAGAGATTAAATTATGATCTTTTCCAACTGTGTAGCTTAGTGTGTGTTCACTCTGTACTGTCTAGGGTTGGCATTTCGAGGAGACGCTCTAGCCTACTATACCCCAGAACTCTGTGAGTAACAATTGTGTAAAGATATGTTCAAAATGATTATCTTCTGAATACTGAACTGAACTGTTTACTTAACTGATATTGTTTACTGAATGAATGTATGTCTTATATTCTGAACTGTACTGTGGCATCCTTAGTACCTACTGTTTACTATTACTGTACAGAGTTCTCTGTCGGTTCCCTCATTAGAACTACTACTGTTTACTGATTGATGGCCATCATTTACAGCTCGATCTTTTAGACCTACTGTTTACTGTTATGCTAATGGATGTACTACATATGACTGTTTACCGTACTGAACAACTGAATTACTGATTGAAATGAACTGTTTCCACTACTGTAAGGACATTCATTCTAAATCTCTTTACGCATTATGTTATTCACTGGGCTTTAGCTCACTGCTCATATATATATGTAGATGTATAGGCACCGGACCTAAGCTAGAAGCGTCGGGGTATTTCTAGTTTTGTCAAGCCAACCTATGCGTCTCACTGCGAGGTTCCGAGCCTGCCAAGCTAAGGCTAGGGGTGTTTAGTGTTCCCCCTCATCGCTTTTGTTTATCAGTATAGATTTGTATAGACCTTTGTCTTGGTTAATAGGGACTTGATCCCTGTACTAAATGTTTGTAAATGTTTTGCATACTGTTCTGTATAAATGTAAGAAAAATCTTTTGGCATCTGATTATCATGACTCATTGGACATTGTTTATTTCTTGTATTGGCTTCCGCCAAGCCTCATACTCTATATTATCGTATTCTTGTTAGCGGACCTTCGTAACCTAGGTTACTTGGCGATTCTGATCTTGAACCCATAGGGGCGGGTTTGGGTCGTGACAATAGTGTAAATTCTAATTATAATTTTGTTTTATAAATTAGAATTGATGGCTACTGAAACTAATGCCCAAACAAGTACTACTGTGGTGGCTGCAATTGCACCAACCCCTCTCTGGTGGTACAAGACTAATAAATCATGGAGAGAAGCCAGAGAAGTTCTCAGGAACTGACTTTAAAAGATGGCAACAGAAAATGTTATTCTATCTTACAACTCTGAACCTGGCTCGTTTCCTCCGTGAAGATGCTGTGACACCCGAAATTTTTTTCTTTTAAAATTTCAATAAATAGAACTCAAAATAAATAAATAAATAATAAATAATAATAATAATAATAAATAAATAAATAAATAAATGCATAATTTAGGAAATTGGGAATAAATCGATTAAATTATTAAGGAAACAAATTATGAGACACCGCACGTTAAATACTTTAAGTAAGTGGTAAGTGATGTTTATAGTTTGATAGTGAGGTTTTTAGACGTGAACCTAACTTATAATTATACGCAATTTTAGGAATCATTATAAATCACCAGTGATAACCCTTAAAATTTTATAAAGCTAAATTAATTTAGGTGACTCATGAAGTAAGGGCCGAAGGATAAGACATGTGGCATCACCCACAAGAGAAACGTGGGAAAGACGTGTCAATAGATGGCCTTTCAACCTTGAGTGGTATGCAAGAATTGGGGCCTATAAATAGTGAAGAGTTAGTGTAAGCAAAGCAAAGAACTAAAGCTTATAACGTGAAGTTTCGAAAGGAAGTAGACCGATCAGAATAGTTGGGAGTTTGTAGTAGAAAAAAAAAGAAGTTAAGGGCCAATTTTAGATGAGTTTTATTATACCTTGAGTTATTATAATATATTTTCTACATGTCTTAAGTTACCATAATATATTTTACGAATGTTTTGAGTTACCACAATTTATTTGATATAAATTATGTTTTATGGTTAGGTTAATATTTCAAATACGTGGATTATTTTCTAAACTTTATTTAAAATGAAACCCATAGATATGTTTGTTTAAATTTTAGAGATTATTTGGCAATGATCTTATAAACAATTATTTTCTGTAAGTACCACCACGGGAGTCCCATGCCTTGGGGGACTTAAATAACCATTGGCTCCCGTTTGACTACTTTGTGGTCCCCTGTTTGTCATGGATCCATTGACCCCTGTAGTGATTGTCACTTTAATGACCCCTGTTCTGTACCGTGGTTATAGTAATTTATTTCTGTTGCTGCCACTTAATTTATTTGTGTATTCAACTCAAATTATGTAAATGTTTTAGCTTAAATAACTATCCATGGTTATTTTGTGCCCCTATACTCACAGTATAATATTTCTCACTCTACTATGTACTTATAGCTATTGCCCTTTCAAGTGACGAGGTTTAGCGGGATCAAGATGGAAAATGAATCGCTGTGTTGTTTTTTTAAACCTTTTTTATTTCTATCTGTTTTGTTTTGAACTCTTGTAATATAATAAAGTTCAAATGACTATGTTTTATTCCCTTTTAAATGAGCATTTGGTACTCACTTATTTTATTTTATTTATCCACTTGCGCTGCGACTACAAAATTATTTGAATTATTTTATTTTTATCTTGTTACAACGCCGAGCCTTTGGGTATCGGGTTTAGGTCGTGACAAAAGTGGTATCAGAGCAATGATTTTTTTTTTATAAATAAATAAATAAATAAATAAATAGTGTTAAGTTTTTGAAATTTTTCGCATAATTTTCACATTATTTGAATTGAAAAATTATTTCCAAAAAAAAAAAAGTGCATAAAACAAAATTGTATATGTTTTTGAAATTTTCTGTACAATTATTCACATTAATTTTATTTACATTAATTGAAATTCACATTGTCTAAATTGCAAAAATATATACATATATATATATATATATTTCAAAAAAATTGTATATATAATATATTCAAAAAAAAAAAAATTGTGTTATTTGATATTAGGTGATATGTCTAACAAAAGTAAACCATGTTACAATGTCTAGGCTAAGTTTTCCTGTGTTGTAGGAAATGGCCAATCTCATAGAGTTGTTTTGGTTCGAGCCCCCAAGAGTTCATCTTGTCCCACACTTATTAGAGGGCTGGGGTGATTCGGAGAGTCTTGTTAGGCAAGCCCACCCCGCTCTAGACCGACTCATGGGACGACCCGTGTATTTGCAGGCCGACCCCGATGAGGATTTCTTATTTTGGAGACTTAGCCGAGGCAGCACTCGTGAGAGATATATAGGGCCGACCCGCGTCATTGGCCTTGCTCCGGACTTAGAGTAGCCACATTTTCTGGTCGCACCTCTACCCCTAGGCTTTGCAGAACGGAGGGGACATGCATATCCTAGCAGCCATATCCGCACCACGACACCCCTTCCACAGCATATTGTTCATACCTCAACTGTGGACTTCACTAATAGTGCATCATACTTGGAGGTACCGGTAAGAATTACTGGACGAGAATTTTGGGGTTATGATCACGGTGCTCCTGTCTACATAGTTTAGGTGGTATGGAGTTGTTTTGAAATAGAGCACAGTAGGTGGGAGTTCGAATCCCTCATGCAGAGTGAGTGTAACAACCCTCGTCACTGTTTACCGGTTAATTACTGATTACCGTTAAATTGGAGCTGATTATGACTGATAATTGAACTGATCGAAATCTTTGAATCGATCGACCCAAATCTGGCCGATCGATTGAGTATGTGTGAGTTAAATTGCATTCTATCTGTTTGCTTGCCAAATTATCTGTTCATGCCTTTGTGTTTAAATTGCTAATTGAAGGCCTTATTGGCAGCCAAACCGGAAATTGATTGATGATTTATGATCATGAGAATTTATGTGATTTTATGGTGTAATTATCTGAAATGTGATTTGATATGCTTAAATTAGTTTAATAATGATGAATTTCATGGATTGGCTTTAATTACAATCATGCCATCTAGTGGACCACTACACCATACCTTGTCCAAGACTTGGTCTTGCATTATACAACACTTCATCAGCTCGTTTTGAGAGCTCTAGCCGACCAAGGAAGAGAGAGGGAGAGATTTGATTTGTGCTTGGAAGTTTAAGAGTTTTGGAAGAAAATTGCAAATTGAGCCTCCACACCTTTAATTCAAGACTTAGGTAAAAGGTTCAACCTCCTATTGATGTAATTAAGATTATTCTTGCATGGTTTAGAGCTAAGAGCCAACTTATGGCTCAAATTGTTGAATTGAAGCCTAATTGTTACATGCATGTGTGCATTGAAGAGTTTTGGGTTGATTTCATGGCAAATGTTGCATGCATGTTCATGTTAATGTTTAGGACCATGATTTCATCTTATTTTGAAAAGAATGAGCTCATTGAGCTTGTATTTAAAGCTTTGAAATGATTTAAACTCATACATGTCATGTTTGGATCATATTCATGAAATTGGGTTCGAAAATGGATTTAATTGAAACACCATTGGGCTTTGATTTATCAAATTGACCTTTGTAAGATGTTGTTCTATGAGTTTACTTATGTTTTCCAGAAAATTGGCCCAAGAGGATCGAATTTTATGTATTTAAACTTGATTTTGAGTTTAGGACTCAAATTTGGGATTTCCAGATTTTGGTCATCCGCTCGAGCGGGGGAAGTGCCGCTCGAGTCGGAAAATCGAGCTCCCGATTTTGTCTTCTGATCAATTCGGCGGGGTATTTGGCGCCGGAGCAAGACCTTGTGTCTTACGCCGGGGCGGCTACCGGGCGCCCGACCGAGCTTGAATTTCACATATCCAAGATTTTTGTCCGCTCGGCGAAACTCTATTTCTCTGAAAATCCTGAAAAATATTTCCTGAGTACATATTTGCGTCCTCATTCCATCCTAGGCATTCTTAGGCCTAGTTTAAGATATCTTAATGAGGATATAGATGTATAACACATCGAGGCATTTAGGGATTAAATTATCATTATCCTTCCCAACTGTGTAGCTTAGTATGTGTTTGTTTTGTACTGTTTAGGGTTGGCATTTCGAAAAGACGCTCTAGCCTACTGTAGCCCAGAACTCTGTGAGTAACAATTGTGTAAAGATATGTTCAAAATGATTATCTCCTGAATACTGAACTGAACTGTTTACTGAACTAATATTGTTTACTGAATGAATGTATGTCCTATATTTTGAACTGTACTGTGGCATCCTTAGCACCTACTGTTTACTGTTACTGTTACAGAGATCTCTGTCGGTTCCCTCGTGGAACCACTACTGCTTACTGATTGATGGCCATCATTACTGTTCAGTCTTTAAGACCTACTGCTTACTGTACTATTATGCTAATGGATGTACCACATATAACTGATTGACTGAAAGACTCAAATACTGATCTAATGAACTGTTTTCATTACTGTAAGGACATTCATTCTAAACCTCTTTACGCATTATGTTATTCACTGGGTTTTAGCTCACTGCTCATATATATATGTAGGTGTACAGGCACCGGACCAATGCTAGAAGCGTCGGGGTATTTCCAGTTTTGTCAAGTCAACCTATGTGCCTCACTGCGAGGTTCCGAGCCTGCCAATCTAAGGCTAGGGGTGTTTAGTGTTCCCCCTCCTGTACTGTTTTGTTTATCAGATAGATCTTGATCTTGGCTAATAGGACTTGATCCTGCTCAATGCTTGTAAATGTTTAGATATCGTTTCTGTACAAATGTATGAAAATCTTTTTGGCATATAGATTGTCATAGCTCATTGGACATTGTTTATTTACTGTATTGGCTTCCGCCAAGCCCCTATACTCTGCACTATTGTACTACTATTAAGCAGGCCTTCGGTAATCTAGGATTACTGGCCGGTTACGGTGCTAAACCCATAGGGGCGGGTTTGGGTCGTGACAGTGAGTTTGCAGAGTTATTCCATTGGCCAGTTTTCCGGAGTCAGTTCTCATGGTGGTGACCTAATAGCCTCTTCTAGATGATCCTTTTATGACCTAATGGTGATTAGCCTAATCTAATTTTGTATCAGTAGGATTAGACACTAACACCTGACCGTTATCTAAGTGTGTTGTACTTGTATCTTTTCTTTATATAAGTAAAACCGATGTTATGTAAGTAATGTATGTATATGTCGTTATGATATCATTATGAATCATAGATATAATATTGCGATGATAATTGATTCGAAAAAAAAAAAAAAGAAGAAGAAGTCCACTAACCATTTTCACCTTGTAGTGATGGCTAATGATGGAAATGGAACCGAATCATCGGTCAATGGTGCTGACCAAATGGAGCAAATCATGGAAAGAGCAGTTACTAGTTTTCTGCGAGCCCTATAAACCAACGTTAACAATGGATTGCCTGAACGACGAGAAGAGCCAACTACTATAAAACAGTTCTAGGACTTGAAACCTATCATATTTACCGGCAGCACAAACCCACTGGTGGCAGAAGCTTGGGTCAAAGATATGGAGAAAATTTTCCATGCGCTGCCTTGCTCAGAAAGACAGAAGGTGACTTTCGCCACATTCACCTTCAAAGATGATGCACAAGAATGGTGGCTACTTACCTTGGCGAAAGAAGATATTGTGACTTGGGCCAGATTCTTGGAGGTATTCTATGAAAAATACTTTCCAGATTCGCTGCAGGAACAAAAGGCGTCGGAATTCATACATCTAAGGCAAAGAACCATGACAGTGGTCGAATATGAAAGCAAGTTCACGCAACTGGCCTAATTCGTGACATACGTCATCCCCACCGAAGCTCGAAAAGCTAGAAAATTTGAAGCAGGATTGGATCCTGAAATTAAAGACAGGTTGGAGGATTTGAAACTATCAACCTATGCAGAGGTGGTAGATCAGCATACATTACGAAAAAATGGATTAAAACCTTGCGTTCCGGGGAACCAAGCCAGAAGAAGCGATTGTGGGAAAGAGATAACAAAAGGCTTAGTGTCGTGCCTCCCAAGAAAATAAATACTGGCATAACCAATTCAACCGGTTCAAGCAATCAAGGTCCTACAAATCCCAGAGGTGACACCATTCCGGCTTGCACTACCTGTGGAAGGACTCATTGGGGACAGTGCCATCGAGATACGGGAGCATGCTTTAAATGTGGCCAAGTTATCCATTTCCTGAGAAATTGTCCAAAGCTCGTCAGCCCCTCTGAACTAGTCCGAAAACCCATGGTACCTGGAGGAGTGAGAAAGGACCAAAAACGCCAAGGAAGAGCTTTTGCCTTAGTACCTGGAAACCTAGAAGTTACAGAGAACGTCGTGTCAAATACACTTTCTGTTTGTGGTCACTTAGCCCATGTTCTCTTTGACTCTGGCTCAACTCATTCTTTTGTTACACCACACTTTGCTACCAAGTTGGCATCAACACCCGAACCCTTAGGATATGTATTATCTGTCTTTTTCCTTCGTAATCGCCTTAGTACTAATGTGTACAAATCTTGTACTATATCCTTAAAAGGTGAAACCTTACATGTAGATTTGATTCCCCTCTGCATTAGTACCTTTGATGTGATCTTAGGAATGGATTGGTTAGCTGCCAACCGTGCCTCCATCGATTGTGAAGCCAAAAAGGTCTTCCTCCGGTCACCAAACCAACTCGAGCTTATCTTCGAATGAACTGGAGCCTCTCCTCCTCCATGTATTATATCCTTCATGACAGCCCAACGACTGCTAAGAAAGGGTTGTTGTAGTTGTATCTGTTATGTGATCGATACTCAACAAGAGACCCCCACACTTGATGCAATCCCTGTGGTTCGAGAATTCCCAGACGTATTTCCTGAAGACCTGCATGGTACCCCAGTTGACCGAGAAATTGAATTCACCATTGAAACCCAACCTAGTGCACAACCAATCTCGAAGACCCCTTAACGTATGTCCATGACAGAATTGAAAGAACTAAAAACCCAACTCCAAGAACTACTGGACAGAGGCTTCATCCGACCAAGTACCTCACCATGGGGAGCTCTGGTACTGTTCGTAAAGAAAAAGGATGGTACAATGAGGCTATGCATCGATTACCGGGAGCTGAACAAAGTCACCATCAAGAACCGGTACCCTCTACCACGAATTGAGGACTTGTTTGATCAACTGCAAGGTGCCCAAGTATTCTAAAAAATTGACTTGCGTTCTGGTTACCATCAACTAAAAGTCAAAACATAAAGTATTGAAAAGACTACCTTTAGAACTCGTTACGGGCACTACGAGTTTCTCGTCATGCCATTTGGCGTCACAAATGCTCCAGCGGCCTTCATGGACCTCATGAATCAAGTGTTCAAACCCTATCTTGATGAGTTCGTCATTGTCTTTATTGACGACATTCTTATATACTCCAAATCACCAGAAGATCATGAGGACCACCTACGAGGAGTTCTACAAACACTACGTGATCACAAGCTTTATGCCAAATTGAAGAAATGCGAATTCTGGATCACTAGTGTACGCTTTCTCGGTCACGTCATTAACAAAGATGGCATCTCAGTTGATCCCCAAAAGGTTGCAGCAATCGTGGATTGGCCACGACCTACTAATGTGTCTGAGATACGAAGCTTTTTGGGCTTAGCTGGCTACTACCGACGCTTTGTGCAAGATTTCTCGAAAATAGCTTCACCCTTGACCCAGTTAACTTAGAAGAACAGACCCTTTGAATGGACGGACAAGCAAAAACGTTGCTTCCAAGAATTGAAGAACAGACTCGTGACGACTCCTATACTAGCATTTCCCGCGGAAGCAGAAGGGTTTGTAATTTATAGCGATGCCTCATACAATGGTTTGGGTTGCGTTCTTATGCAAAATGGGAAGGTCATTGCTTATGCCTCCCGCCAACTAAAGACTCACGAAATAAACTACCCAACTCATGATCTAAAGTTGGCTGCAGTGATCTTCGCTCTCAAGATCTGGCGTTATTACCTCTACGGTGCAACCTGTGAAATTTACACTGATCACAAGAGTCTCAAATATCTATTTACACAGAAGGAATTGAATATGAGGCAACGACGATGGCTAGAATTTATGAAGGACTATGATATAGAGATCCATCACCATCCCAGCAAAGCTAACGTAGTAGCAGACGCATTAAGTCGAAAAACGACCAAAAGTTTGGTATGTACCCTTATTCTCCGCAAGATCCATGGACTGCTCACCAACATAATCGTGGAACCCAAGTTGATTGAAGAAATTAGAACCCGCCAATGTGAAGATAAACTTTTGAAGAAAAAGTACGAGGAATAAGGAAGCACGCCTGATCCTGATTTCACGATAAGCAATGGAATGCTAAAATTTTGAAATCGAATTTGCGTACCTGACCTTCCAGAACTCAAGAAAAGGATTTTGGTAGAAGCTCATAGCTCGAGGTTTGCGATCCATCCTAGCAATACGAAGATGTATCACGATCTGAAGGAACACTTCTGGTGGACAGGAATGAAGAAAGACATAGCAAGCCATGTCTCCAAATGCCTACGTTGTCAACAAGTTAAAGCAAAACATCAGAGACCTATAGGAATGTTGCAACCACTCCCTATTCCTGAATGGAAGTGGGAACACATTACTATGGACTTCGTGGTCGGACTACCGCAATCAGTCTCGAAGAATGATGCAATATGGGTTATCGTGGATTGATTGACGAAGTCGGCGCATTTTCTACCAATCAGAATCATGTACTTTCTTTCTAAATTTGCCACTCTATACATTAAGGAAATCATTCTCTTACACGGCACCCCAGTTTCAATTGTATCCGATAGAGACCCTCGCTTCGTGTCTCATTTCTGGAACAAATTGCAAGAAGCTTTGGGAACCACTCTGAAGTTTAGCACGGCTTATCACTCTCAAACTGATGGGCAATCTGAAAGAACGATCCAAACTTTGGAAGATATGTTACGTTTGTGTGTGTTAGACCTCAAAGGTAACTGGGATGATCATCTACCTTTGGTGGAGTTCGCATATAATAATAGCTACCATGCAAGTATTGAAATGGCACCGTACGAGGCACTGTATGGAAGGAGATGTCGATCACCTCTATGTTGGACAGAAGTCGGAGACGGAAAATTATTAGGCCCCGAGATCGTGCAAATAACAAGCGATAAAATCCAACTCATCCAACAACGAATTCGCACTACTCAGAGTCGCCAGAAAAGCTATGCAGATACACGAAGACGAGTCTTAGAATTTCAAGTGGGCGATCATGTGTTCCTAAAGATCTCACCAACGAGAGGGGTTATTCGATTTGGGAAGCGAGGAAAGTTAAACCCACGTTACATCAGTCCATTCGAGATACTCGAAAGGATTGGTTCTATGGCATATCGCCTTGCGCTTCCACCTGAACTATCCAATGTGCATAATGTGTTTCACGTTTCAATGCTTCGTCGATATCTTCGAGATCCAGAGCATGTTGTCGATCATGAAAACCTGGAAATTCGAGAAGACCTCTCCTATGAAGAGCAACCTATACAAATTCTTGATCACCGTGACCAGGTCGTTCGAAATAAGACTATACCTCTCGTAAAAGTCTTATGGAGAAATCATCGTGTCGAAGAAGCAACGTGGGAAACTGAAAGCCAAATGCGAACCAAATACCTACATCTCTTCGAAACCCAAGGTACGTAAAGTTTGGGGACAAACTTCTTTTAAGGAGAGGAGAAATGTGACACCCGAAATTTTTTCTTTTAAAATTTCAATAAATAGAACTCAAAATAAATAAATAAATAAATAATAATAATAGTAATAAATAAATAAATAAATAAATAAATGCATAATTTAGGAAATTGGGAATTAATCGATTAAATTGTTAAGGAAACAAATTATGAGACACCGCATGTTAAATACTTTAAGTAAGTGGTAAGTGATGTTTATAGTTTGGTAGTGAGATTTTTAGACGTGAACCTAACTTATAATTATACGCAATTGTAGGAATCATTATAAATCACCAAAGGAGTGATAACCCTTAAAATTTTATAAAGCTAAATTAATTTAGGTGACTCATGAAGTAAAGGCCGAAGGATAAGACATGTGGCATCACCCACAAGAGAAACATGGGAAAAACGTGTCAATAGATGGCCAAAGGATAGGACAAGTGGCATCACCCACAAGAGAAGCATGGGAAAGACGTGTCGATAGATGGCCTTTCAACCTTGAGTGGTATGCAAGAATTGGGGCCTATAAATAGTGAAGAGTTAGTGTAAGCAAAGCAAAGAACTAAAGCTTATAACGTGAAGTTTCAAAAGGAAGTAGACCGATCAGAATAGTTGGGAGTTTGTAGTAGAAAAAAGAAGAAGTTAAGGGCCAATTTTAGGTGAGTTTTATTATACCTTGAGTTATTAAAATATATTTTCTACATGTCTTAAGTTACCATAATATATTTTACGAATTTTTGAGTTACCACAATTTATTTGATATAAATTATGTTTTATGGTTAGGTTAATATTTCAATTACGTGGATTATTTTCTGAACTTTATTTAAAATGAAACCCATGGATATGTTTGTTTAAATTTTAGAGATTATTTGGCAATGATCTTATAAACAATTATTTTTTGTAAGTACCACCACGGGAGTCCCATGCCTTGGGGGACTTAAATAACCATTGGCCCCCGTTTGACCACTTTGTGGTCCCCTGTTTGTCATGGATCCATTGACCCCTGTAGTGATTGTCACTTTAGTGACCCCTGTTCTATAACGTGGTTATAGTAATTTATTTCCGTTGCTGCCACTTAATTTATTTGTGTATTCAACTCAAATTATGTAAATGTTTTAGCTTAAATAACTATCCATGGCTATTTTGTGCCCCTATACTCACAGTATAATATTTTTCACTCTGCTATGTGCTTATAGTTGTTACCCTTTCAGGTGACGAGGTTTAGCGGGATCAAGATGGAAAATGAATCGCTGTGTTGTTTTTTTAAATCTTTTTTATTTCTATCTGTTTTGTTTTGAACTCTTGTAATATAATAAAGTTCAAATGACTATGTTTTATTCCTTTTTAAATGAGCATTTGGTACCCACTTATTTTATTTAATTTATCCGCTTGCGCTGCGACTACAAAATTATTTGAATTATTTTATTTTTATCTTGTTACGACGCCGAACCTTTGGGTACTGGGTTTAGGTCGTGACAGATGCTCCTATCCTGAAAGAGGATGAAACCGACCGGCAAATGGTTGCTGCGGTTGATGTTTGGAAACATGCCGATTTCCTTTGCCGGAATTACATCTTGAACAGACTTGATAACACATTATACAACGTCTACAGTCCAATCAAGACAGCAAAGGAACTTTGGGAATCATTGGAGAAAAAGTACAAAACGGAAGATGCCGGCTCAAAAAAATTTGTGGTTGGCAGATTCTTACATTTTGTAATGGTTGATTCAAAAACTGTGATCAGCTAAGCTCAAGATTTCTAATTCATTCTGCATAACATTCACACAGAAAGCATGTCTCTCAGTAAATCCTTCCAAGTTGCAGCCTTAATTGAAAAATTACCAAAAGGCTGGAAGGAATTCAAAAACTACCTCAAACACAAGCGCAAAGAAATTTCTATGGAAGAATTAATTGTGCGTTTGAGGATTGAGGAGGACAACCGCAATTCTAAAAAGCGGGCTGGTAAGTATCCTATGGAGTCTAAGGTAAATGTGGTGGAACATGCTTCAAAAATCAAGAAACGAAAGTCTTCTGGTGAAAGTTCATCACAAGGCTCTAAAGGGGGGGATAATAAAAAGTACAAGTTTAATGGCAAATGTTACATCTGTGACAAAAAAGGACATCGGGCCAAAGATTGCCGTAGCAAAGGCAAAAGCAAAAGAAGAATAAGCAAGAAGCTTGCTCAAGCCCATATGACCGAAGTGGACAAGAATTCCAATGGTGTAGATGACATCAATCTTTCTATAGTTGTTTTCGAGGCAAATCTTGTCGGAAATCCTAAAGAATGGTGGGTGGACACTGGTGCTACTCGCCATATTTATGCCGACAAAAAGATGTTCATATCTTATTCTACAGTGGACAATGGTGAACAAATTTTTGTGGGCAATTCCTCAACTTCCAAAGTTGAAGGACAATGAAAGATTGTACTCAAGATGACATCAGGAAAGGAACTCACTTTCAACAATGTGCTGCATGTACCGAACATTCGCAAGAATCTTGTTTCCGGATCTTTGTTGAATAAGAATGGGTCTATACTAGTATTTGAGAGTGATAAATTTGTACTTATTAAGAATCTTGTTTCCGTTATACTCTCAGTTATTAATAATACTACATCTTCTTCTTACTTGCTTGAGTCTTCAAATTTATGGCATGGTAGACTAGGGCATGTTAATTATGGATCTTTGCGTAGATTAATTAATATGGAATGTTTACCTAAATTTGACATTGATTCAAATCATAAATGTGAAATTTGTATTGAGGCAAAATTATCTAAAACTCCTTTTCATTCAATTGAAAGAAGTACGGAACCACTTGAATTAATTCATAGTAACATTTGTGATTTTAAATCAATTCAAACTAGAGGTGGAAAAAATATTTTATCACTTTTATAGATGACTATACTAGATATAGTTATGTTTATTTAATTCGAACCAATGATGAAGCTTTGGAAATTTTCATTCAATATAAGAATGAAGTTAAAAATCAACTTGGTAAGAAATCAAGAAACTTAGAAGTGATAGAGGTGGTGAATATGAATCACTTTTTGGTGAGTTTTGTAAAGAACATGGAATAATTCATCAAACCACCGCACCTTACTCACCTCAACAAAATGGATTTACTGAAAGGAAAAATAGGACTTTAAAAGAAATGATGAATGACATGTTAATAAGTTCTGGATTACCTCAGAATTTGTGGGGGAAAGCAATACTTTCTGCTAATTATATTTTAAATAAAGTACCCCAAAAGAAAGTGAATCAAACACCTTATGAAATGTGACATGGTAGAGTACCATCCTACAAATACTTACAAGTGTGGGGGTGTTTAGCTAAAGTGGCTATTCCTAGTCTTAAAAAGACTAAGATAGGTCCTAAGACCATTGATTGCATTTTCATTGGTTATGCCAAGAATAGTAGTGCATATCGGTTTTTGATTCATAAATCAGAACATTCCGAAATGCATGTAAATACTATTATTGAATCTCGGAATGCATTTTTCTTTGAACATGTATTTCCAAATAAGACTGGACAAGAGACTAGTAACAATAAAAGATCTCATAATGCTATTACTAGTCGGGATCAAGAACATGATCAATAACAAAAGTTAGATCAAAATGAGGTAGAGGAACTTAGGCGTAGTAAACGTGCTAGAACCTCAAAATCTTTTGGTCCAGATTTTCTAACATATTTGTTAGAAAATGAGCCTTTAACTTTTAAAAAGTTTATGTCCAGTCCTGAAGCTCCTTTATGGAAAGAAGCTGTCAATAGTGAAATTGAATCCATTTTGCAAAATTACACTTGGGAATTAGTGGACTTGCCACCAGATTGTAAACCTCTTGGGTACAAGTGGATTTTCAAAAGGAAAATGAAAGCAGATAGATCAATTGACAAATACAAGGCAAGACTTGTGGTCAAAGGTTTTAGATAAAAAGAAGATCTTGATTACTTTGACACATACTCACTGGTTACTAGAATAACATCCATTAGAATGCTAATTACCATTGCATCTCTATACAATCTAGAAATTCATCAAATGGATGTTAAAACCGCTTTCTTAAATAGTGAGTTAGAGGAAGAAATTTACATGGAACAACTAGAAGGGTTTTCTGTTCTAGGGAAAGAAAAGAAAGTGTGTAAATTGGTTAAATCATCATATGGTTTAAAACAAGTGCCAAAGCAATGGTATGAGAAATTTGACAAGGCAATGATGTCAAATAGATTTAAAATTAGTGAGTGTGACAAATGTGTTTATATTAAAAATACAGACAAAGGTTATGTCATTGTATGTCTTTATGTAGATGATATGCTCATTATAGATAGTAATAATGACATGATTAAAACTCTCAAGAAAATGTTGAATAAACATTTTGACATGAAGGACATGAGCATTGCTGATGTAATTCTTGGTATGAAAATTACCAAAACATCAGAAGGATATGCTTTGTCACAATCTCATTACATTGAGAAAATACTTGACAAATTCAGCAAAGATGATGATCATCTTGCTAGAACACCTGTAGATGTTAATTTGTATCTTTCTAAGAATGTACAGGAAAGTATTTCTCAATTAGAGTATACCCAAATTATTGGAAGCTTAATGTACTTGATGAACTACACTCGCCTAGATATAGCTTATGCAATAAGTAAATTAAGTAGATATACGAGTAACCCAGGAGTAGAACACTGGAAAGCAATTATAAAGGTTCTAAGATATCTCCGATTTACTCGTAACATTGGACTTAATTATACTAGATATCTAGCCGTACTTGATGGATACTGTGATGCAAATTGGATATCAGATACTAGAGACTCAAAGTCCACTAGTGAGTATGTCTTTACTCTTGGTAGGGCGGCTGTATCTTGGAAATCTTCCAAACAGACTTGCATTGCTAGGTTTACTATGGAATCTAAATTCATAGCTTTAGACAAAGCAGGGGAAAAGGTAGAATGACTTCGCCACTTCCTTGAAGATATTCTAATATGGCCTAAACCGGTGCCTGCTATATGCATACATTGTGAGAGTCAATCAACTATAGGTAGAGCACAGAGTCATATATATAACGGTAAGCCACGACACATTCGTCGTCGACATAACACCGTAAGACAACTACTCTCTAATGGAATTATTTCCATAGAATATGTTAAGTCTAAAGACAACATAGCGGATCCACTAACCAAAAGGTTAGTAAGAGAGCTAGTTGAGAATTCATCGAGGGGAATGGGACTTAAGCCTATTTAATAAGAGTTACCACAATGGCAACCCAACCAGGTTGACTGGAGATCCCAAGATCTAGGTTTAAAGGGACAACCGAGTTGTGAATGACTCAGAAGGATCACTGGGGAGTTAAACTCCTACCCATTTCTATGATGAAATAGTAATGACTGTAGAGTTTTTAGGTTAAGTAATACTTTTAATGATTCTTATATCTAGGTATACCTAGTGGAGTATGGCAAGATACTCTTCATAAGAATCACCTATATGAGTGTGAACTGGGCCGGTTCTATAAGATTTGTGAAGGGCTACAAGTCTTTAGAGCACTCATGAATGACCAAGTTGTTCAGGGCCAAAATGAACACAATAGTGAGAACTAAACTGTGTCTGGGGATATATTGTGTGAGTTCTATTGTCTTGGTTTACTCAAATGGCTGAACAGTTCAAGACATCATGTTCACTGGTTAGCTAGTAAATCCGATAGTGTCTCACAAGGGAAGGTTCAAAGCCAAAAGCTACCTAACATTTGCAAAATATTTCTAATTTCTGTACTCTTTGTAATTAGATCATGTTGTTGCATTTTCTCTCCGTCAAATTCCATTCATGCGGGGGATTGTTGAAAAAATGGTTAACATAGACATATTTTGGGCCAACTCTGAGCCCAAAAATGAGTGAGCCCCAAACGTCTTTTGGGGTAGGTTTGAAGAGGTGAAGTGTTCCTTGCCGCGTGGCAAGTCACACGGTGAAGACAGAACATCAAAACCATTTATGAGTGAATGGGAAGTTAACGTCGTTTTCAGGTCTAACATTAATTTTTTAGATAAAATTCATTTGAATTTTTTCAATAAAAATTATTGTGGGAATTTAATTTAATTCTAAATTCAAAATTTGGGTTCCTAAGTGGTTTCCTAAAGTTTGTAATTGTGAGAATTTAATTTAATTCTAAATTCAAATTTTGGGTTCCTAAGTGGTTTCCTAAAATTTGTACCTCTTCCTTTATTTATTAAACTATTCAAATAGTTTAATATATATATATATATATATATGTATATTCCAAATAATTCAAATAATAAAGTTCCAACAAGTTTGAAAAACTGCACCAACCAACCAACGGATCCTTTTGCTTGAAAATTTGTTCAATGCAACGAACAGATTCAATTTTCAAACAGAACCTGTTCAAAATAATGTCACATCTGTTCAGCAGTTTATGCACCTGTTAGGATAGATTTTTGGTCACTTTTTGTGCCTATATATAGATCCATTTCCTGTAGTCCAAAGGATCCGAAAATAAGTCTGCATCTTATATACTACTGTCCAGAATTTTTCTCTTTGGCATTTTATTTCTCATTTTAGTTTTAGAGAAAAATTAAAGAAAGTATTAGAACACAAGGTTTGGTTCGCCGCACAAATTTGTTTGGTGTGTTACAATAATTTTGGGAAGATCATTGTATCTTGGGAGATAGACGCCACTCAACCGTAAGCACCGTAGCGGGGCAAATCTGTCTTAAAGACAGAGTGTCACATACTTGATTTGGTTTTTAATTATTTATTCGGTTCAACAAAATAAATCCTGTAAGTTTTATTTTATTTTGTTTAAATTATTTCAATTTATTTTATTTACACAGAAAATTATTCCAACAAAAAAATTCAAACAAAGCAGGAGTGTTTGTCCCCAACACCTCCTTCCAATTAGAAAATACGTATTTTAACTGATGGTTGAGTCATTAGTGGAATGGCTGGGCCAAAATGTAACTGGATACGATACGTTTCTAACGTTGAAAGATTTTTAATTAAGTTTTTAAAATTTTAACAAACTTCAGTAAAAATATCATTTTTGTTTTTTTATTTTTTTTTTAGCTGAAATAATTTTTGAAATTTTAAAATATTTATTTTGATGTTTATTTTTGTTAAACTAATTTTTAATTTTTTGAAAATAAATTCTAAAAATTTAACTAAAGAGAGTTTTGATATTTGAATTCTTATTACTACTTAGATGTTCCAGCATGAGTAATGACACGTCTATAGGACCATAACCTTTGCTCATTGACAAATTAAAACTGACCATGGTTCGAGTGAATATTTTACTGCATCATACATATCCATTTGATGGTGTATATATTTTTATATTACTATTCCGAAAAGAAAAATGCTTGGGAGCACTAATTAGTGCTCCCACTAATTAGGTGGCAGTGGGTCTCGCCAGAAATGATGTGATGTTTTGGTCTTAGAGTTGTATTTTTTTTATTTTTTTTTTATTTTTTTAATACATTAGTGCTATTAGTGGTGATATTTTTAGTGGGATGAATCATTGTTGTTCCGAAAATTTTATTGTTAGATAAAATTCATATTAAAAGCACTACAAGAATGATGTGACAATGTCATTATTAACTCATCTTTAATGATGTTTTGTTTTGAAATGAAATATCCACAATAAACCACATCATTATATATGAAAATTATTTATGATTTTTTTTTATGAGTGATGCTAGGGATTCCAAATAATCTACCAAATCTCTTACATGGGTGTGGAATGTGTGGGTCTCACACCCATGTAAGAAGTTTGGTAGAAAATTTTATAGATTATTTGGGGTGTATAATATTTTTCTTTTTTTATTTATATAACACTACCCTTATGCCTTTTGAAGAGGAGGCTGATATATTTTGTTAACATGTGCTCTCAGGGCATATGTTAAAAGAAGTATTTAACAAGTATAATTAACTCCATTTGTATAGAACATAGCAAAAGTTTAAAACAAATTAAATAAATATTTTTTTACAATAAAACCAAAATATATTTTTTGCTTTCTCTCTATTTTACTTTTTCATCTTTTATTTTTTTAATATCTTTCACCTTCGCTCAAATTTAATATGTTAACATAATACTATTTCAAATGATCTACTTAAAAAAATTCCATCACTACAAATAACTTAAGCTTTTGATGTCTCTTATCAAAATACATATATTTGGTTGACTTTTTAGAATATTTTATTTTAATTTTATATTAGTTTGGTGGGAAAAAAAAAATCAAACACTATTATTTTCATATGATTTTCTCTTCTTTAAAACAAAAAATAATTTTTAAAAAATTTAAAATATATTTTTTATATTTAATTTAGTCAAACTAATTTTTAATTTTTAAAAAATAAATTCAAAAATAAATTTTAAAAATTCAACCAAACAAAAATAGTTTACAACTAGATTTATTTCCATCAACAGTTGGCAAGGTCACCACGAGCCATTAAAATGGAAAGTGCACTACATGATTTTTTTTTTTAAATTTTATCACACTATATAGTAATTTAAGCTATCTATGACATATTATTTTAATCATAAAAAAAAAAAAATACAAGGACACTTTTGTCCACATAAATAAAATTATATAACTTTTCAAAAATAACATATTTAATCCTCATTTTTCTTCTACATTTCTTATGCAAGTAGAGAAATTAAAGTCATTTATTAATTTCTTAAACATATGTCCTAGGAAGACCTACTCTTATTACTCCTCCAAATGAACAGTAATTTCGCCTTAATGTTGTAAGTGGCCCAACAATAGTAGGCCATCAGTCTTTTTCAGGAAATGAAAGGTTGTTGACAACGGTTACCTACCTAGCTTAGTTATCTCTAAGGTCATAATGACAAAATTAACCAAACGATAAAGGTCATGTGAATTGCGACCCAAGTAATAAATTTAGCCTCCTCTTTTTTCCTACCTTTGACTTTCTTTCAATCAAAGTATAAATTTTAACTAAACACTAGCAAGTATTTTATAGACATTATTTAATGTTAAAAAGTTTATAAAAAAATCTATTGAAAGTGTATAAAATTGTTAAAAAATATATTAATTTCAATAAAAGTGTATTAAAATTAGTAAAAAGTGTATTGTATTGTAAAATATTTTATCTTTTACTTATGAGTAATGTTAGATATCATGAAAAAAATATCATCAAAGATACTGTTAGATTACACATACAAGAAAATACCACACACTAATCAAAGGATGAGAAATCTTTATGAAACATTTCATGTTATTTTTTTTCATGATTCCTAATATTATTCTTGATTTATACTCTAAAGAGACTTGTTAGCCAAACCATAAATTTTTTAAGGTCAAACTTCACTTTATCCCTTTGTGTTTTGGGCCGGGTACGAATTATCCTCTGACATTTGAAAATCATCACATAACTCTCATGTTGTTTGTGGACCAAAATGCACGCTAACTTTTGTTAAAAAAACATATAAATTGATTATTATACCTTCATCTTCCTATTCTTCTTTCTTTGAATTAAACCTGTAAATATATATCAACCATATATGTATATCTATATACGTTAATCATACCTTCATCTTCTTGTTGATTTAGAGCTTACATTCTCTCATGGTTGCCATTGCCAACTTTCAACCCATGATAGGTATATATGTGTATATATATATTATAATTAAATTAAAATTACTTTTATAACAGTAGAGAAAGAAAATCTCAGCGCCAGAGATTAAGCACTTTTCGGCGACTTTGTTACTCCTGCCTAACTTCCACGACACGAGCCTCATCCCACTTGTTTGGTCTTAAGACTCTCACTCCCCTTCCTCTCCGAATCCAAATTTCCCACACTCATCATCTAACAACCATTCTAGAGAGAAGAGAGAGGAAAAAAAAGTACAGTAGAGAGAGAGAGAGAGAAAGCTAGAAGAGAGTGGAAACACTATTTGCAATGACTTTCTCCATTTCAGCTCAAATATGAAAATCATAAATATATATATATATATATATATGAGAATTTGTGTATATGATTGAAGAAACACAGAGAGATGTGTTTTATGTATGTATATGTTGGAATTACGATTTTTTATAGGCTTATTTTAGGCCAACTTTGAGCCCAAATTTAAGTGAGTCTTACACGTTGTAACAACCCTCGTACTGATTACTGAATAACCGCCGAATTAAATACTGATTACTGCTAAACTGAACTGATAATGACTGATAAGTGAACTGGATGAACTACTGAACAGACTGAATGGAACTGAAACTGAAATTGAATAAGTCTGTCTGTTATATTGCATATTGTATCTGTTTGCTTGAATGATTATCTGTTTGAATCCATGTGTTTAAACTGTTAATTGAAGGCCTTATCGGCGGCCGATTTAGAAACCGTTTAGTGTTTTAGACTCAGTAGAATAATTGTGATTTTATGGTATATTTATCTGAAAATTGGTTAGGAACGATTAAATTAGATTAAATTGAGTTATTTACAAACCTTGACTTATTTACCAAATTGCCTAGTGAGTGGGCCATTATTATATTACACTTGAGCCTTATTATACTCCTACACAAACACATTTGATCAGTCTTTTTCCACTCTTAGCCGACCAAACAAGAGGATAGATAGAGAGAGAGTTCATCTTGAGGGAATTAAGCTCAAATTGTTAAAATTGCTAGAAGAACTTGAAGATTTGAGGCATGGATTGCTAGATTGAGCTCCTAGACTTGTAATTGAGACTTAGGTGAGTGAATTCATCTTCTTCTTGTTGTCTTAGAACTTCATTCTTGCATGATTCATGCATCATTGTAGAGCTAAGTTATGGAATTGTTCATATATGTTGGATTGAAGTCAAATTCTTGCTTGCATGTTAATATTGTTGGGTTTTGAGTTAAGTTCATGGCAATTTGTTACATGCATGTTCATGTCTAAGCTTTAGTCCATGTTTTCATTTGGTTTTCAAAGAATTGAGCTCATTTGAGCATGATTTGAAGCTTAAAATTGTTTTGAATGCATGCATGTCATGTTTGAGCATTGTTCTTGAAAATGGTTTGAAATTGAGTTTGATTGAAACACCCTTGGGCCTTGATTTCTTAAATTGAGCTTTAAAACTTGTTATTCTATGTGTTTGAAAGAGTTTTCCAGAAAATGGGCCTAAGAGGATCGAATTTAGAACATTGAAACTTGGTTTGAAACTCAGAGGTCGAATCTGGATTTTCCAGAATTTGGCCGTCTTCAGCGAAAATACGCTTCGGGAATCATGCTTCCAGCATTTCTTTGTATTGTTTTACAGTTCGCTCGAGCGGGGATTTTAACGCTCGAGCGGGAAAATCGTGCATCCAGTATTTTTTTGCATTGTTCATCAGTCCGCTCGAGCGGGAAAGTTGACGCTCGAGCGTGACCCTTTGTTATTTGTCCGCTCGGCGAAGTTGACGCTTCAGCGAGGCCTGTTTTCGAAATCGAAATTGTATATCGTGCACATTTTTGCATCCTCATCCCATCCTAGGCATTCTTAGGCCTAGTTTAAGGCATCTTAATGAGGATTTGGACATAGAACCACACCGAGGAAATTTAGGGATTTAATTATATCCTTCCATCGTGAACTTAGTGTGTGTTCTATTTGTTAACTGCTTAGGGTTGGCTCTGGGGGCGCTCTAGTCGCTATTAGCCCAATCTCTGTGAGTAGCAGTTGTGTAAAGATATGTTCAAATGGTTATATTTTGAATATTGAATCTGAATCGCTTATTGAACTGATATTGTTTATTGAATGAATGTATGTCTGCATTTGATCGTATTGTGGCATCTTTAGCACCCTTGTTATTGGTATTCTGAGCTCTGTCGGTTTCCTTGTGAAACCATCTTGTTTCTTGATTGATGATCATCATTCTTGTTGGTTCTGCAAGGCGTCCTTTTGGACCTCTTGTTTATAGGCTAATGGATGTACCACATATGGTGATTGATTGAAATCTTGATTGGTGAAATCGAAAGATTGAAATCTTGTATAATGAATTGATTTCATTCTTGTAAGGGACATTCATTCATAACCTCTTTACTTGTATGTTATTCACCGGGCTTTAGCTCATTTGTTATATATATATATGTAGGTTCTCAAAGAACTGCACTGAGCTAGGGCGTGGGATTGGTTCCCGATTTTGTCAAGCCACCTATCGCCTCCACCGCGAGGTTAGAGTTGCCATGTTATGGCTTGGGGTGTTTTTGTGTCCCTATCGGTCTCCTTCTTGTTTTTGTACCGTTGTATAGACCGTTCTTGTTTTCTTGCACCGTCGTCTAGGATTTGATCCCGTCTTGATCGCTTGTAAATGATTGTATAGGCTATATGGATTGTCTTGTTTGGCTCGAATGCATAAAAATGTTTTTGGCATACAGATTTTCATAGCTCAATGGACACTAGTTATTTACTGTTTTGGCTTCCGCCAGGCCCTGTACTCTGTTTGATTGTATTACTGTTCTGTAGGCCTTTGGTAATCTCAGATTACTGGCCAGTTACGGTGCTAAACCCATAGGGCCGGGTTTGGGTCGTGACACACGTCTTTTGGGGTGGGTCCAAAAGGTGACGTGTTCCTTGCCGCATGGCAAGTCACACGGTACAAACGATTCATCAAAACCATTTATGAGTGAATGGAAAATTGATGTCGTTTTTGAGTTCGTGGAATGGACAATTAAAGAGTCAAAAGTAAGTTTTCTTGAAATGGATTATCCCACATTGAAACTTGAAGAGAGTTTGTTTGTATTTATAAACTTTATGTGGGAATACTTGGGTTGGGCTCCAAGAGGCACCCTAAGTTTGTAGAAGGGAAGAGTTATGGACAAAGTGAGCTTTGCCTCAAACCACTACACACGCGCACCGTCATCGACTGGCTAGTTGGCCGAGCGCGAGTGTGGGTTTCGGGTCGATCCTAATATAAATTCTTGTAGGAAAAATTTGAATTTTACACCAATTTTTTGCTCCCAACCAGTGTGTCTTTTCCAAACTAGTCCAAGCAGTTTTAAACAGTTTTCAACCTGTTTTGCACCGGACAGATTCAATTCTTCCCAAACAGATTTAAATCTGCAGAGCAGATTTGAACAGATTCAAACTGGGTTTCAACATATCTGAGTTTGAATTACACCTGTTCAAATTGAATTCTTACCTGTGCGAGCCTTCCAAATGAACACCACCTTGCCTATAAAAGCATAACCTTTCTAGCAATTTTTTCATTCCAAAAATTTCTTGTTTCCTTCCATTTGATCTCTTGTATACATATATTCTTCATACTAGTTTTAGAGAAAATTCTGCGAGTATAGAACACAGGTTCTAGTTCGCCGTACAGATTGTTTAGAGTGTTATTACAATCTGTGTAAAGATTATTGTATCCTGAGAGATAGGCGTCATTCATTCATAAGCACCGAAGCAGGGCAAATCTGTCTTAAGAACAAAGTGTCACACACTCAACTTGATCAATTTTGTACTTATTTGTTTCGGTAAATAAATTATGTAAGTAATTTATTTTTATTTGTTTGATTTGATTTCAATTTATTTATTTTACACAGAAAATTGTTACAATAATATATATATATATGTACACATGATCAAGAAAAATGAATTTCAGAAAAATGAGTTTGGATTTGTATATATATACAAATATATATATATATATATACACATGATCAAATATATATATATACAAATGGGTTTGGATTTGTATATGTTTGTACCTACTTTTTTCTTTTCTTTTTTTCTTTCTAATTTTCCTCCCCTCATTATCTTATATTCTCTTATTCTCTTCTTCTTGATTGTCCTCAACAACTGGATTATAATTCTTGCAAGGGCAAATGATCGAGAAAAACTTAGTAATCAAAGTGGGTTGGGAGTCTCTCTAAATTTAAAGATGTGTTTGTTTAGAGGATTTAAACAATCTTGGTTTTGGAGAAACAACTTTTTTTCAGAGATGTGTTTATTCATTTTGTGAGAGAGGAAGAGGAAGAAGAATGGCAAACTTTTGTTAATTTAAAGATGTGTAAAGGGTATTTTGGTCATAAAATATAGACTACTCTCTTCATGGGCGTGTGAACCTCACAGCCTGTTAATTTGGATGGAAAAGTGGACAGTGCGTTTTGGTCTACAAACCACGTAGGGATTATGTAGTGATTTTCAAATGTTAAGGGTAATCTACACCCGATTCAAAACAGAAGAGGTAAAGTGAAGTTTACCCATTTTTTGATGTAAAAAACAATCTATGATAAAAATTTTTAAAAATGGCGGCTTAGCTAAAAATTGTTAGACAATCTTCACTGTATTTAAATAGATTAAATTCTGTTGTGTACTAAACAACAACTAGAATAAAAAGAAATAAAGGAAATGAGAGAAAAATGTTTGATTACAAAAAATCAAACTTGAAATAGAATTAAATAAATAAAAACAGATTTTATTTTGTTACCAAAACAAAATTAAAATCTGATTTAAATAAATAATAATAAAACAGAAAATAAATAAATAATTTACTTGATTAATATGTTAAATATTATTCTGATCAAGTCCAGTGTTGACATTGTGTCCTTAAGGCAGATTCGTCATCTCCACGGTGCTTTCAGAATGTGGACGTCTATCTTCCAGGATGAAATGATCAACTACAAACAATAGCAGCACTACAAATTGTTTGCCTAATGAACACACTAAGTGTTTATACTCTCTCACAAAAGAAAACAATGCAGCAATATGAAGAGAATATTTGCAGAATTATGAAGGACGAAAATTAGGGTTACAAAATCCAAATGAAGGTTGTCCTATTTATAGATGGATTGGTGGCTACAGGTTTTGAATTAAACAGGTGCAAACCTGTTTGAACAAGTATGAAACCTGTTTGGTTTTGAATTTAAATAGATTTGAATCTGTTGGGTTCATAATTCAAACAGATAAAAACGGGAAGGGCCTTGTTTGGGTGTACAGTAAAACCGGACCAGTTTATTTTCGAAATTAATTTGAATTCAGGATTTTATTTTATCAAAAAATAAAATAAAATTCAAATATTTTTAGTCCAAAAAAATAAGTATTGGGCCAGACAAGCCCAACCTCACACTTGCGCCCAAGTCCAGCCCGTCCGATCGGACGTCTGCGGCGCGCGTGTTGATTTTTGGGTCCAATGGGTCTAATCTATTTTGTCCATAACCTCCCTCTCTAAAACACTTGGGTACCCCTTGGGACACACCCCAAGTTCCAATCCCATGCCTTATAAACCCATTCAAAACTTCCCACCAAATCAATGTGGGACAAGCCTTATTCAAACATTTAAGGATTTTCTACCAAAACTCCATTTTCATGGAGTATACTTTGGCTTCAATTTCTCATTCACTCGGTAATAGTTTTGAGCAACCAAATATACCACGTGAATCACAACGCGGCATAGAACGCGTTACTACTTTGACTCGCGACAAGCGACGCACAGGGTCTATCTAAAAAATAGACCAAACTTAAAAAAAAATTCTAATTTTACCCAGAATTTTTCAACCATTTCCAACAAAAATATGAGCACCCAATTCAACAATAATGAAAACATCATAATCGTGATGGAATCGTTCGCAGGTTAAGTTGAATAGGTTAATGGTTTTTTGTCTTAATTTTTTTAAAAATTTTATTTTACATTAATATAAATTTTTTTAAAAAAATCACATAAGGTGGATGATTGCATTGAAATAGTAAAGTTAATGTAATGACAATTTATTCTGAATTGAAAGTTGATAATGTATAGGTATAATTTAAAAGTACTCCTCACTTAGGTTTAAGATAATCAATTTTTTCAACTTGTATAAATTATTTTTTCAATTATAAGCTATAACTAAAAACTATGATAAAAAATATAATAGAAAATCTCAAAATAAAATAAGTCACGTGACAAAGATTTTAATTTAAATTGACAAACTAATTAATAAATAGCAGATATTTTAAATCAACAATGATACATCCCACTAATTTGGGAGCACTAATGGACCACTAATGAGGTGGAAATTCAAAAAAAAAAAAAGAAAAAAAAAATCTAAGGCCAAAACATCACATCAGTCAGTGGGACCCACTCTCTAGAGCTCCTTTAGTGCTCCCAATTTAGAGCTCCCAAACATTTTTCATTTTAAATTTAAATTGACATAATAAATATAAATTATTAATTATATTTATTTATTTTTAGATGTTTCTGTATTTAAATGAAAATTTTAGTTCCCATTCATGTGAGTAAATCCCTGGTCCATATCACACAATTTTGCTGGTGGGCAGGCAAACGATAAAAATACATCTACCAAGGGTATACTTGTACATTAAAAATTTCCGTGACCTCAACGTTCAAAAAATTCAAATTATAGGCTCGGTACCAAATCTACCAGGTTCGGAAATAGTAAGCCACGGGGAGCCTGTTTACAGGGACCCACCTGACGGGCAGTCCGACCAATAAAATAAAGGGCAAATTACAAACACCCCCCTCGAGGTTTGGTGAAAATACAAATTCCTCCCTGAGGTTTGAGAAATTACATCCCGCCCCCTGAGGTTTACATTTTCATAACAAATTGCCCCCTAGGGTTTTTATTTTCATACAGATTCCCCCCTAATTTTTCCTAATTTATTATGAAAATTTGACCCTCAGGGGGGAATTTGTAATTTCTCAAACCTCAGGGGGGAATCTGTATTTTTACTAAACCTCGAGGGGGTGTTTGTAATTTACCCTAAAATAAATGATTGGTTAAATAACAATATGCTGAAAAGCATACCAAAAAAACCAACAACAATTATATATCCCTCTATTAAGGAATACTAATGAGTTTTAATGATATGAAAAGTCAAAAAATAAAAAATAAAAAATAAAAAAAAATTACAAGACACAAATATCACTATTACAATAAAACTCCCATCCATTAGAATTATTAAAGTTCTTTTATTAGAACTCCAAAACATTTTTAAAAAACCAATGAGAAACTGTCACGCATAATAATATGCAGTTGCATTATTAAGGTTGCTATGTGTCAATTTTCAATTGGTTTATAAAGGAAAATGCCCCAAACCCCTGAGATCACGGGTGACCCCAGTAGGCTGTGATTGGTCTTTTTTTTTTTTATCTATTTTTTGATCCAATGACCAAACTCCATTTGTGTGTGGGGGTGGTGGAGATGGTCGGAGACTGGAGTCTTAATCAAAACTAGTTTATAAAAATGCGTAGGTAACCACCAAGATAAAAGTTAGTCGTCTAACCAATAGTTTGACGACCCGTCAAGCACCTTAGGCGCGTGAACCATTCTATCAAGAAAAAACTGAGATGTTGTTTGGCAAGTTGGTTTGTGGCTAAAATAGCCATAAAAAACAAAATAGGTTATTTTAGCCACAACAAACAAAACATCACATCTAATCCATAATCATTACACTCTTCTCTTACAAAAAAAGTCAAAAAAGCCAAAAAGTCAAAAAATCCTTCCCAAACCAAATTTTTTAGCCCTGGCTAAAATAGCCAAAAAGAGTCAAAAAGCTAACCTACTTCTCGAACGGAGGCTGAAGAATTTATTTATTTTTACTTGTTAAAACTTCAATTTAGGCCTTTTAAACCGGATAATAAGTAAAATATTATTGATAATTTTGGGCTTAGAGATAAACATGCTTTTTGTGATTAACTTAATTGAAATTTGTTGAAATTTATTTGGGAGAGAAACAATCCATGTTTAAACAATTATCAAAGTTTGCTATTAGTTTTAAAATAAAACCATTTCAGTCCATAATGTAGATTGGATTAATCTTGTCCAAACTTATGGGTCCATTACAAGTTTTATTTCAATAATTTAATTAATTAATTTTTTAAGATCATACTTGAAAAAAATTCAATCAATTCGATAATTGTAATGATTTCAACATATTTGTTTAATAAAAAATAAACAGCAAATATAATCACGTAAATACACCATCTATTTTTGACACATGTAATTAAATTATGTGATTGCAATTATTAGATTAATTTAATTTTTTTTCTAAATGATCTGCACATGAAAACTTAAAAATTTAACAAATGGAATCACTTAAAGTAAGATTTATGATTGGCCGAAACTGAACTGCTTGTTTTAAACCTAAATAGATTTTTATATTACTTTTTTTATTGAAATTTATTAAAATATCTAATTTTAAGATGGAGCAGCATAGACAATTCATTTTGAATAATATTCGGGATCATGAAAAAAAATATCATGAAATGCTTTATGAAATTTTTTTTATCCTGTGATTAATATGTGGTGTTTTCTTATATGTATAATCTAACGATGAATAATTTTTCATGATTATTTTCATAATATTTTTTTATGATACTTAGCATTATTCATCCATTTTATGGTGTATATCTGCATAGGATATTAATTAACATGGTTGTCGGAGCCATTAATTATTGGATGATGGGTTGTAATTTTAAATCTCAAAGCAATTCCTAATCCTGTAACCTATTGATGTGTTATCACTCTTTTAACGAGACTAATCATTTCCAAATTCACGTAAAAGTATGTAAATTTTTATTTAAATGTAACATAAAGTTATGTAATTGATTAATCATAATTGCCGGCCCGTTTCTGTTTACATAGTATAGTAATAATTTTATTTTATTTTTTTTGGTTTTGTTTCTTTCTTTCTTCTCAGCCATGCATAGTGGCCATACTTTTGTGAATAATAGACTTTATTTCACATGGTGTTGTTAGCCCATCTACATATGCAGTTGCTCATGACATGATTAGATTCCTGAATCACATTTACTTTTTATTGCAGCAAAATTGTGTTTTAATTTGTGCCAGCCAGACTGTAAATCACATCATAACATAGGGACTTCGCATAACCCTTTGTCCTGAGTTTGTATTGTACTACTTTATTTATTTATTTATTTATTTTTTTGAGATACATCAGAAATTAAAACAGAACAAAACAAACAAAAGGTGGAGGAGTTAGGCAGGCTAGATCCTTCGATACGTTGTGCCCACCATGTTCACTACAATTAAGCTTCCAACTTTTGGAGGAGGTTCCTCCATAACAACCAAGTGCTCAACTTGATCTGCACCCATATTGCCGAACTTGTCTGCACATTGGTTGGCCTCACGCATAATGTGTTAGATGGAATAGTTGCATTGCTAGAGGAGATGACGGGCATCTTCCACAATAGCTCTATATGGGTAGTTGGGGGGTGGCCCGTTAGTGATCATCTCGAGCGATGATGGAGTCAATCTCAATGACAACTTCGGCAAGTCCTTTCTCGAGCACGATGGTAAGGCCTCTATAGATGCCCCACATTTCAGCTTCCAAACTATAGCACGTCTCTAATTTCCCAAAAAAATCGCACAGCCACATGCCAGCTTCATCGTGAATGAGGCCTCCGAATCCTCCTTCTCCTGGATCTCCCCAGGCACAACCATCAGTGTTTAATTTTAGTTTATCTGCAAAAGGAGGGTACCATTTAATCTCATCAACAAGTTTATAAGCATAGACAATAGAAGATAAGAAAGTTTGCTTTATCTCTTCAACATAATGAAAAATACGGCTATAGGCATTCGAAACAGAAGAGTCAAAATTATCAAAAACTTTCTTATTCCTATCTTTCTAGATCTGCCAAAGGGTCACAATAAAAACACGGCACCAGTGAGGATCACTCCTCCTATGAGATTTCGAGTTCTTCTTTATCCAATCAACCATGTTAAGATGGTTAATGTTTGACACCATTGTTGGCCAGCAATATTGTTCCAAATATTTTTAGAAACAATGCAACCACGTAGCAAGTGGTCCATATCCTCGGTATGCCAACATAATGGTTGACACCCATTGTTGGCCAGCAATATTGTTCCAAATATTTTTAGAAACAATGCAACCACGTAGCAAGTAGTCCATATCCTCGGTATGCCAAGTGCATTTGGGACAGTTTGCATTCAAAGCCATGCCTCTATTCTTTCTCATAGCATTGGTTAAAAGTCTCCCATGACAAACTAGCCATAGGAAACCTTTCAGTTTGTGGGGAATTTTAATTTTCCACAACCACTCAAACTCCAAATTACATTCAAGTTGTCCAGAGGCAACTTTATAAGCAGCCGCAGTAAAAAACCCTATGGAAGCACCCTTCCAAAAAGGGCTATCAGGAAAGATAACAAAATGAGCAAGTTTAATTTTTAGAACACTAGCAATGGCATTATTAGGAATATGTGATTGGATGTGATTCACATCCCAATTGCCCTTCTCATCCATGAGAACATTTACCGTATCATGGTTTGTAAGCTGGTGGTTTGAAAATTAGTTGCTAGAGTTTCCTCTTTATACCACCAGTCAAACCAGATGGATATGGTAATGCCATCACCCACTTCCCATTGGATACCTTTCCTCAAGATATCTCTAGTATTGAGAATGCCTCTCCATGTGTGAGAAGACCTTTTTTTAGAAGAGCAATTCATTAGAGACTTCTTGCGGAGATATTTCTCCCTTAGGACTTGCACCCAAAGGCTAGTATCATTGCATAACAATTTCCACCCCATTTTTGATAGGAGGGCCAGGTTTTGTATTTTGGCTTTTTTTAGACCAAGTCCTCCTATCTTCTTGCTATTATAGACCATATCCTAATTCATGAGATGAACCTTTTTGATGTTATCACAATCACCCCAGAGAAAATTGCGATTAAGTTTGTCAATGTCCCTGCATATACTCATAAGTAAATCAAGAGTTTGCATAGTATATGAATAGAGGGCAGAGGTGACAGATTGGATTAAGGTGGCCCTACCAGCCAAGGAAAGCATTTTAGCTTTCCACCTAGACAATTTGATCTGAATCCTCTCAGTTATATGGCTGAAATGAGCACGGTTGCATTTGCCATGTAGTAGAGGAATGCCCAGGTACTTACCCAAATCTTGAGTAAGCAAGATACCACAACAATTACTCAAAACTCTAGCTTTCTGGATCCCCACATTGGGCGAGACAAAAAGTTTAGATTTATGGAGGCTCACTTTAAGGCCCGAGAGCTTACTAAACTCCTTCAGCACCCCCATAACAGTGCTACACATCTTTTCATCCGCTCTCCCAAACAACAAAAGATCATCAGCAAAAAAGAGATGGGAAAACATAGGGCCTCTGGAAGAGGCTTTAGTTCCTTTCTAAGCTTTGCTGTGGACTTTCTCAAGGATCATATTTGAAAGTCTTTCCATGCATAACACAAAGAGGTAAGGAGATAAGGGATCCCCCTGTCTCAAGCCGTTCTCAAAACAAAATTCCTCAAGTTTTTCCCTATTCCACAAAATGAAAGCAGAAACATTTGTAACATAATTCATGATGAGATCAACCCAATGGTCATTAAGGTCAAGATTAATTAAGGTTTGATATAGAAAGTTCCAAGACACATTGTCATTAGCTTTCTCAAGATCAATTTTGAGAATCATATCACCTTTACTACCTTTTTTACCACGAAGAGTGTGTAGAATCTCCTGGGCAATGATAACATTATCACTAGTGGTACGTCTAGGAATGAAGCAACTTTGGAAAGGTCCGACAATATCGGTCAAGAGGGGTCGAAGTCTATTAGCAAGAACTTTAGTGAGAGTTTTGTAGAGAACATTACAAAGGCTAATGGGGCGGAATTGGGTAATTGATTCAGGGTTATCAACTTTGGGTATAAGGGTGAGGAGAGTTTTATTCATGCTGTCTAGGATGTGCTTGTTAGCAAAACAACTCTGGATAAACTTACAGACAGAAGGTCCAACAATGTCCTAGTGCTTATGGTAGAAGATAGAAGGGATACCGTCGCTACAAGGGGCTTTAAAGGCTTTAACACTCTTAATGGCAGTCCACACTTCCATACCAGAGATAGGCTTAACGAGGGATCTATTGGCTTCCAAACTAATTTTAGGATGCAGAGGGTCAATGCCAATACACTAAGAATGACTGGTACATTTCTTAAACAAGTTACAAAAATAGTTATGAACATGGTTTTTGAGGTCAATGGGATCAGAAATCCACCCACCATCATGATCTTTCAGAGTAACCACTCTCATCCTTCTCCTTTTCGTAATGGTAGAGATGTGAAAATACCTCGTATTCTTCTCACCCATGGTGATCCAGTTAGCCCTAGACTTTTGAAACCACAATAACTCTTCTTGGTACAAAATATTGTTATAATCCTAACAAGTTCATTTTCAAGTAAAAACAGGTTGTGGGAATAAACAAGGGATTGGGCTTTTTGGATGCCCTCAATACGGCCAAGAAGCCATCTTTTTTTCCGAAACATGTTACCAAAATGATTTTTGTTCCAAGCATAAATATTTTTAGTAAACAAATTCAATGTATCAATAATAGAGTTGTTATCAACAACCCAGGAATTTTCAACAATAGTTTTGAAGGTATTATTAGTAAGCCAAGCAACCTCCAATCTAAAAGGCCTAGCTAAGAAGTTAAGGGGGTCCATACCTTGCGTGTACACTATCAAAGGAGAGTGGTCAGAGTAGGTTCTGAGAAGATTCCGAACTGCACCTTCATTGCAAGCAACATGCCATTTAGAGTTGTATACAGCACGATCGAATCTCTTCAAAGTATTAGCCAGGCCTTGCCTTCGGTTGGACCAAGTGAGTTGGGGCCCTGAGCACCCAAGATCCATCAGGTTGCACCTATTTAGTCGAGCATTAAACTTGCGAGTTCAAGTAAACGAGAGGTTTGGGCTGAGACTTCTCTTTTCCTCTTAAGAAGCTATGTCGTTGAAATCTCCAGCCACAAGCCAGGGCAAGTTCATGTTATCAGAGACAGATTCAAGGTTATCCTACAAAAGGTCACAATTCCTAGGAATCGAGCTTGCATAAACTGCAAACAGAATCCAATCAACATGGTTATCCCGTTGAATCTTAGCATGGATAACCTGGGCATTAACCTCAAGGGCATTCACCGTAGCCTTGAAAAGGTCCGAAAGCACCCAAATGCCCTCACTCTTACCAACAGGGTCAACATGGGAAGAGGCAGTGAACTCCAACTTATTAAAAAATTGACCCATTGAGCTAAGATCAATTTTGGTTTCCATAAGAACAATAATAGAAGGTTTATGGTTTTTCACAAGTTCCTTCATGGTTCTTCTAAAACTTTGTTACCGGCTCCATGACAGTTCCATATAAGCAACTTCATTGAGACAGAATTTGGAAAGTCAGGAAAAGGGGTAAAATCAGGAATACCTAGAATCTTCCTTACTGTCATCCGATCGAAGACATCCAAGTTCAGAGAACTCACTCTAACTATGGTGTGGTGGATGCCATAATGGTTCATCTCCTCTTTCTTGATTAAGAGGCGAGCTTCGCCTATCCACCAGTCTGAGCTTACTAGGTGAGTGGCTTCTTTCTCTTGATCAAAAGCAAGATAGATCATGCAAGCCCTGACTATGTGCTGGTTTTCCATTGGAATCGCCATAGCTGGGTAGAACTTCTGGGTTGGAAGATTTAATGAACACAGAGAGGGGAGGATCGAGAGGGTTTCTTGGTAGTTATCTTATGTTCGTGTATCCTAGACCAAGGGTTTAAGGATGAGGATGGCACCTCTGAACTTGGGGCTGCACATGACTCTGTACTCTCTGAGGCTACTCCTTCCATTAAATCATCTAAACCTGCCAAAGCTGTGGATGGGTTTTGAGCAATAGTATTTTTTACAGAGACAATACTGGTGCCAGTTTGGCGATCTTGAGGAATCTGGTTTATCATAGAAGACTTGGTTCCGTTCATGACCCCACGGTTATATTGAGTCTGCTTACTAGGCCCCTTGCCATGGGCTTTTTCTCTAGATCTTGATCGGGCCTCTTTTTTGTTGACATAGCTATGTTTTGGGCTTCTCCTACTAACTAACATCCATATGCCAAAGCCTTCTGAAGGTTGATCCGATCGTGGGTCATTTGAGTGGGCCTTGTCACTCTCATTACAACTGGGCCTACTCTCTTTCTCATTCCCAACGGTCAAATTTTGAACAGACTCCTTCTCTGGAACGATGTCGCCGGAAGGATTCACCGGAGCAACGCTGCAATGATCCCTCCGATGACCCACACGTCCGCAATTAAAACAAAAGAAATGGAGGTGTTCATATTCAGTCCCGTAAGTGTACTTAGTTATAGCAAAATAAGCTGTTAAAGGTTGGCTCAGATTAATTTCTATGCAAACCCTAGCAAATCTTCCTCTCGTTGACGTTGTTGTGTTGATGTCAATTTTCAGGGGCTTGCTAATGGATTTGGCAATGTGGTAAAGCACCTTCTCAATGTAATATTCTATGGGTAGTTCAGGAAATCTGACCCAAATAGCAGTGGTGACGTCTCTCGCATGAGATGGCTTGAAATCATGGCACCATTTCCGTACAGTGAGGTAGTGGTCCAAAATAATCCATGGCCCCCCTGATAAGACTTTCGTATAATCATCATTCATTTGGAATTTGAAGAGAAAGAACCCTAATCCCAAATCAATTGCTTCAAAATCTCCCTGGAGGTCCCAAATTTTCTTGACTTTCAAAGTAAGCAGTTTGTAACCTATACTTTTCCCAAGCGGTTTCACAATGAGGCAATCTTTCCAAGGCCTCCTAATCTTACTCAGAAGGTTTCTGGGGAGTTTGATTTGAGGAATCCCCAGATCTGGTTCATCATCACATAGTTCCTCTTCCATAGCCTCTGTCTCCGACTCGTCTTCATCCGTGGATAAACGATTGAGATCCTCATCAAATGCTTGCTCATTGTAGCTTCTGTTAGTAAGTGCCTCCTTGAAAGATTTCAGGGCTTGAGGCTTCGATAGATTTCGAGCCCCTGAGTTAGCGTCAAAATTATTCAAGAAATCCGTTGGTCCTTCAATAGCTGATGAAGGCTCGGCCATGTTGTCATCTTCATCACCCCTATGCGCTTTTAGTTTCTTAGTACTTCGAGAGAGATGATCTTGTTCTTCTATGGATTTCACACTTTGATCACCATTAGTGTCGTTGGAAGCAGCTAGAGTCATATTCTTAGAGAGAGAGACTCTGACATATAGCATCCTTCGTCATCATTCTCTTGTACTTTTTTTCAAATCACATTATTTTGTACGTTTAAATATTAATAATTGAACAAAAATCAATTACTCAAATATCAACTACAAAAGTTAACAGCAAAATTATTGATATTCGGATGAAAAAAATTGTCTATACTGAGATGTTTTGTAGGGTGTAAATAACAATTTCTCTTTTGTCAATAGATGCACTTTGTTGAATTACTATAATACCCTGCTTCTTTTTGGTAGTGAGGGGAGAAATGATGGGTATGATGGATGATCCATGTGATGAACAACCATCCTGCAGCAAGCCACTTTCATTGTTTTGCAAAGGGTGAAAGTGAATGAATGGAATCAATGCTCAAGAAAATAACTTTCGATCTTGTGGGCAAAGAACAGTTTCCAATGCCCTGTCAACAACACAACCATTTGTCACTTGTGCATATAGAGCTTAAAATTTTACTTTGGTTCATTCGTTAACAATTGTAATAATAAATCTTTTTTACTTAAGTAAAGTTATAATGTAACTTTTTTATTTATTTATCATTAATAAAGCTTATGAAGATTAAAAGTGGAAAAGTCAAAGTAAGATTTTGATAAAAATGTAAGAACTAAAGTAGATTTCTATGACAGTATTAAAGTGTTAATGAAATGAGAAAAATCTCACATATGGCTCATAAGTTCCGTCAATTGTATTTATGATAAATGGACAAAATAGTGATATTATAACTTGTTTTAAAATAAACATGGTTGGCTATCACAATTGAAAGTGAATAGACTAAAGTGTGAAACTTTTTATTTTATTTTATTTTATTAACAAAAATCAATTGTTAATTATTAGATTAGCACCTATGAGATTTAGCCTCCGCACCATTTACAAATGGCTAAGTGCTTGTCTTCTTAATTCAACTATTTCTAAAGAGAGTTGAATTCAGGATCTCCCATAGGGACTAAACACTTAAGAAAGTCGTAGCAGCCAACTAGACAAGACCTAATTTAATTGACCAAAGTGAAACTTTAATGATAGTGCCAGAGTGCCAAGTGTAATTAACCATATATTTGGATATTGAATTTGTAGACAGTCTTGTGATGAGAAAAAAAAAAAAAAAAACAGGAAGAAAGTGAAAAATAATAATAATTTTTAGAAAATGTTTGAGATTCTCAAAAAAATTTCACAATGATGTGTTTTGACAAATATCAATTTTTTATTGGTCATACACTCAACTATATAAGCCTTCATTTGGCATAGAAGGTTTTGAGGCTTTTTGACTAAAATAGTTACAAAAAAATAAAATAAGTTTTTAATCCAATAACACAAAATGTCACGTCCAAACTATAATTATTTTATTTTTTCTTTCACAAAAGTCAAGAAAGTCAAAAAACTTATCACAAACAAAACTTTTTAGCCTTAGATTGAAATAATTAAAAAGTTAAAAAACTAACTTACATCTCAAACGAAACCTAAGGTCCACCATCTTTGTCACATTATTATAAATATATTTTTGGGTGTAAAATATGTATCTAATAATGTTGATAATTTTTACTTTATTCACCATTCACTTCTTTTTCTACAAATCTGAAATTAAAACAGTTTTTTTTTTTTTTTTTTGGGGTGGTGGGGTTTCAAAAGTTCATTCTTACCAATACCTGTTACAATCATGATTCATGCTTTTGGGTTGGCCACAAGGTGGAAGGAGGCGCTCTCTCTCTCTCTCTTGATGGCTAAGATAGAAAGCAGTCTCTCCAGGAAAGCTGACACCTACCCAATACCAGCAAAGAATAAAGCATTACATAAAAGTCTTCATTGAATCTGGTGCTTTCAAAAAAATATTAGTTAGTTTTTTTTAATTAATTTTTTTTTAATTATTTTAATTTGAGATTAAAAATTTGTTTGATCTAATTTTTTTATTTTTTAAACTTTTGTAAGAAAAAAAATAAAATAATTATAATTTAAATGTGACATTTTATTTTATTAATTTATTTTATCTTTTATTTTTTTTAATCAAAAAGTCATTGCTAAATAATCCCTAATCTTTGTTTTAAATTTCAAGTATTGTTTGTTAAGAAAATCAAACTTTCTAGTTGTTAGTCCATTCATTCCTCACAAGGTGGTGCTTGTTGTTGGGAGGTTCAGTTTAATATTCAATTGAGTTTAAAAAATGTAACAAACTAAAACGGAAGAGAGAGGAGACACAGAGATACCATCGTATGCTTGGTATTTTTTTAATATATTTTTGGTTGGATCAATTAGACATACCCAACAAATCATGAAAGCAATGCACTCCAATTTCTTTTGGTGGCTTTACACTTTTCGAACCCACAAAATTATGATGAAAGATGATTGATTATTTTCTTTCCTTTCATTCATAACAAGTAACTACATATTATAACAAGTTATTATGTATTTTAACATTCAGAGTAAAACATAAGAAATATAAATAATTATAAAAAAAGAGAGTAAATGCTTGGATGAAATTCACACTCTATCAAGAATAAATATAGTATTGTCAGTATTGCATTCTGCTTTTTTTTTTCTTTTTCCTCCACACCCCCTTTAACGCCTCCTATATGATGTCGGTGATTATAAAAAATTGCAAGTGTGAATATCAATTCCCTATTTCAAGGCATTATCGCTACTCAAAGAAAGCGTAGAAGAAAAATTATCAAATTAGCTAATGGCTCTAAAAAAATAAATGAAGGGTCTATAACAAGTGCTTTAAAATCCCACACCATGTGTGTGATTTATGCCGTGCACATTTGATCAAGCCTCATGAATAAATTAGTTTTAATCACCTTTTGCCATTTGTGAGTATTAGAGAGGTCCATTTTAAATAACAATTGTAAAACGTAATTATTTTATAGTCTTTAAATATCAACTCACTACATTAATATGGAATTCTCCAATCAATAAAAGCACTACCCATACTATAGGTGAAGTCAATATGACGCACATTAATTGGGTGAAAATTGTTTTTTTCGATCGAGACCTCCACTTGCAGATGCCTTGATAGTGTCGGGTAACCTAATACATTTTTTTTATTTTTATTTTTAAAAAAAAAAAAATATGTAATGACAGGCTTCACTTGATTTACTGACTGGCCCTGAAGGTTGTCCCAAGCTTCCAAAGAAAAGGAACAGTTCTTGGAGACACTTTTTGGCTTGAGTTAATGAGTTGTCACATATTTATGAGACGAACATCCTTTATTGGTAGATTATAACTGGAATTAGGATGGAAATATTAGATTTTTTTTTTTAATAAAAACAAGTGGGCCCAGTCCGAAAAGCTTTTTGAGTAGGGTATGCTCCTCATTAAGGGGCATCATATTCCTCAATTTCACAATTTATATAAAGGGGTTTGCTAAACTAGTACAAGATTTAGATGGTACTCCACATTGGCTATCATGTTATAAAGAAGCAAAATCTTGAGTGATTAGACAGTGTAGTGTATCCATTAGGTCTTTTTAAGTCCTGACAACTCAACCCAAAGGCTAATCAAAGTTAAAGGTGAAGGGGAAAAAAAGGAAGGAAATATTTCTCTCTCTCCCTCTCGTTAAAAGTGAAGGGAAAAAAAAACAAAAAAACAAAAAAAAAAAAGAAGGGAATATTGCTCTATCTCTCTCTCTGTCACTCTCTCAATTAATTTCATAAATCAAGAATTTGTCTTAAAAAGTTAGAGAAACTTTGGTTCTCACTAAAGTTAGGTCAAGTTTGACAAGTTAAAAAAAAATTAAAAAATTAAAAAATTATTCAAAAAGTTAAAAAGTTATCACTATTTATTAAAAGTCAAAAATTATAACTGCATAACTCTCAATTCTAATTTTTCCCTACACATTAATTTATATAATTTTTTAATATACATTTTTTCATAAAAAGTCAAAAAATTAACCCAAACAATCATATTTTTGTCCTCAATTTTTTAGTTTAAAAAGACAAAAAATATACTTATTTAAGACTCCCCAAACAACCCCTTACTCACCCACAACAAATCAACGTTGAAGTGTTTTTTTTATCAAACCGAACCAAATTCTTGTGTACCCTTTTCCTCTTATTTGTGCTTACAGTTTTTTGGTATACCGCAAATAAGTTTGGGCTATAAGCAAAAGGTCCTGGGCCTAGGCCTGAAACTATAAAGATTTCTAGGGTCCGTTAGCCTTTTTTTTCTTTTTTCTTTTTTTTTCTTTTTTCAGTTCCATTAGCACAAACACTTTGAAGCCCATGATGGTGACGGATTTAGGCTGCAAAGATCAAGATGCTAAAAACAATAGCATTTGGTAGTTTGTGTTATTATCCAATCTAATGCAACAATTTTTGGTGTGCCAACTTTTTCTGTTATATTTCCAGGGTTTTTTCCACTTTGTTGTTGGGCATTTGTCAGGGCTATTACAATATCTATATTGTGCAGTTAGTTGTTGCCTTTGGTTGATAGTGTCATAGGTTTTTGGTCGGCTTAGGTTAGGAGTTCCTCTCCTCTTACTATTTTTTCTTATCTCTCTCATGTACAAATTTTGCAGTGATGAAATAAACTTTTTTCCATAAAAAGAGGGGAAATAAAAAGTGTGAGATTATTGCTTGGAAAACTAAACCGTCTGCATTATACTTCAATTATCATCATTATCATCATCAATATAACATAATCATCCCCACTTTCCCTTTGGAGACTCGACATTACACGAGTTCAATAAGGTGCAATTGCTTCTGCATGTTGCCAAAACTAAGCCACCCATAACAACTCAAATATACATCCAACCAAAAAATTATGTCAGCATGAACAAAATAAAGTGGGGTTGACATGCTTGCCTGTTGAAGGATGCACTAATTCACAAGCTGGTTTAATCAACGCTAGATAGTTGATTTCATCATGAACACGATCCGTCTTCACAATGTGTGAGGCTGTGGATCAGGAGGAAGTGACAAGAAACCTATGAATCATCTCAAAGCTGGTGAATGTAACTACAGTAGCTGGGATAGTCCTGAGCAGGTTGGTGGCACACCCACGATAAAAACCAGGGATGCCCCCTTGCTGATATACTTTCTCAATGCAGTCAATGACTCCAGAGTATTGTTTCTCGGAGTGGTGCCCTTGCCCTTGCCCTTGCCCTTGTTCTTGTAGCCTTGAGCGTACTACCTGCAAATAGGTTGTGAGAATAAATTGTTCTAGTCAGTCATAGGTTTAAGCAGGCACTGTAGCAAGGAAGATCCATGACTAAATACATATTCTCATTTATTGAACATAGAAAGTTGTTAAATGATAGATTTTGTTGAGAAAGTTGTTAAATGGTGGATTTTAGGGCCTGTTGGGTGCAGCTTCTAGCAAACTAAAAACTAATAATCAGAATGTAGAAACTAAAAGTTATGTTACGAGAAAATGCTAATACTCTAGCGAATTACGTATTGGTACATACATTTCAAAATATGGTATACTTGCTTTCCAAAACAATAAATTTAGCGATCTAAAACGATTCCAAAAGGTTTTTCCAATAAATTTCCTTAAATGTTTCCTTAGGAGGAAAAATCAAATATAATGAATTAAAATCTAAGGAAGTCAAGTTTTGACAAAACAAAACATAGAAAATGGGTCATTGTACACAAAGAAATGTTTTGCTACATGAAGAAGAAAAACTAAATTTTATTAAATGCTTAATAGTCCAGAGAAAATTACTTTAAAAGTACCTTAAATTTGCAAGTATAATATATACAAGTCTACCCCTATCGTACCACACTATAGAGCATGTGGCGTACCGCGTACCACGTTCCCGTTCCCTGTACCGGAACAATCCACGTTCCGGGTAATATAGACTAAAAGCACATCTCGCTCTTAATCCAATAATCAGTTTTTTTTTCAATTTATTTAAACTATTTTTTCCTCATAAGCTATAATCAGAAACTGTACCAAATGCTATGATACATATTTCTAAAATAATAATTAAAAAAAAGAGCGCTAGAAGCTACACCAAACAGCCCCTTAGTTGATATCATACCTCGTGTGGATATGTCAATGTAGAAGCAAATATTTTGGAAACAGAGGAGGCAACAGCAACATCACGTGCATTGAGTTTATCCATTGTAGTGTTACCTAATATCATCGAAACAAATCAATAATTTTTTTTTTGTTTTGGACAAAAAACAATTTCTTGAAAGAACAACATGAAGGAAGAAACAACTCGATCGGCCAAATAGGATTTAATTTTCTCATATGTTGGGAACTGAATGGCAACATGACTAACACCAGCTAATGCAGGCACAAGACCACTGTCCACAACACAACCAGACGCTGTTAGAATTTAACACACAATTAAAGATGCATTCACTAGAGAGATATCAACTAGTGCTCATGACCAGAACCTGTACAATCCACGAATACCCTCTTCACGAGCAATTCTCCTTAAAGCAGACAGTGTTCTCCTGTATGGCACTGCACCTACCCTAATTCCTTGAGTCTGCAGAAAATATACGAAGACGTAAAATCTATTGCATATTCACAAACTAAACCTGAGTGCATTATAGGAGAAAGAGCAACCTAGTAATTTAACAGATAATATGAAATGTCAATTATACCATATAATTAATATAGTTACTGCACTAATTACTACAATAATATATATACCTTTCACCCGACCATTACAGAAAATAGACCATCATGTCATCTCAATACATTACCACTAGCTTCTCCGAATAAGAGATGCTGAGCTTAGAAGGCATTAGATGCAAATACTCTGTTAAATAGTAGCCAGGGCTTTTTAATATTATGCTTTGGGGGGGGTGGGGTTGTTGTTGAGGAGGGTCTCATTAAGTTCTTGATGTCCTTTCGCTAGCCTCTCTTTCACTTTCATTCTTCCTTTCATAATTCAATTGAAGGGTAAGAAGAATTTGTCTTGACCATGATGCAGACAAACACCAACTCAGACCAAAAAGGTTTCTGGATTCATATAATACCATAGATCAGGCATGCCAATGCATAGGACACACAAAACGCCTGCCCCCAACCCTAAAGAACAAAAATAGAAAAAGAAAATGGAAGAATAAGAAAAGCCTCAGAGACACACGCCTGAAGTCTTGTCTTCACAACCCAAAGGGGATTAGTTGCAATGGTTGTTGCAGCTCCAGCACCAGAAGCGGCTACCATATTAGCACCTATTGAAAGGTTATGATTCCCATCTGCACATGCACATCAGCCAAAATTACATTGAGAATGGCTTCAACACAAGCTTATCAAAATCATTAAACAAACAGTTTATATGGTTTAATCAAGAAATAATGGAACAAAAATAATCATTTATATTTTCAACAAAACAAATTGGTCATGAACTAACCATCCAAGCAAAGAAAGCTTTTGAACTGCTCATAAATTGTAAAATAAATCTGCAGAAATAACAATATTGGGTCATTGAAAAGAAAATTGAAGTCAAACCACTCTCTCAAAAAGCTACGAAAAAACCATATATAGTAAAGCAAAAAGTTTTGGAAAACCACCAAGTCTAAAATTGATGACCAAACCTATGGCCTTTTAGATTCTGCATTCTAAGTAAAAAGACCACATTTGCAATATCTCCAAAACAAATTATAGAACACAAAGCTAAAACAAATATTGCAGTTTTTCTTCCACATGTAACACTTCTCCTCCATAGAACTTCAGCTCTAGATGAAGCACCGAAGCATCATAAATACACACTTGGAAGGAAAAGGAAGTAGGTTTAGCAGCACTAAAAAAATCTTTAAAAGAAACTAAACTAAACAGGGTTTACATTTTCATATGGTTCCAAATGCTCAATCCTTAACACTTTTAGCAAGTGAGGGGACTTTTTCCCCCAAAAAAAGCTACAATAAAATCTCAAGCACATAAAATATATTTCTCCAATCACTAATTATTGCTTAATGTCTTTAAGTCTGTTTGTTTTGTTAAAAACTGAAAAACAAATTATCAAAGACTATCTCTGGAAGAAAATAAGCATATCACTGCTTCACAATAAACTGATTGAACAACTGACCAGCTAAAATGCACTTAACACCAACCATGGATAAAATGTAAGAACATATCAGGAACATAACTCACCGCCCAGTTTGAAAGTAGTGCCAGAACAGTTGGTGAGAGACCACGGTACATGCCACGCAACCCCTCCTTTTGAAATATTTGTTCCAAACTCCCAACTATAACGCCACCTGGTCAAGTGAAGAAGAATATTACCCTTCTGTTACATTCTTTGCAAATGCCCAACATAGCCTGCACTGCGGCAATAAATTTCACCTTGAACTTGTAAAAAAAATAAAAAATAAACTCTTAACCTGCTCTGGTGAATCTGCCTGTAATTAAAATAATTAAGGGTTAAATACACTAAGACTCACTCAACTTCGGAAATCATATAAACACACCACTTTTGGGGGGTTCTGATGGGTGGTCTGCCCATAAAGTATAAAACTAAGCTACTAATTATAACCACTAATGCAATGAATTAGTCCAAATTGAATTTCGTCAGCAAAATAACAAAACATATATATATATATATAGGGAATTGCTAACAAGGGCGCCAAGAGTATAAGTAAAAGACACAAAATTTGAAGAAGATAATACATTTTTTTACTAAATTCAATATATTTTTACTAAAATCAATATACTTTTTAACATTTTTATATATTTTCAATAAACTTTTTTACATACTACCCAACATTAAACAATACACGACACTTGTTCTTGTTAGCATTTGCAATGTGTATATAATAGCCAAGTTTGAACCTTTAGGGTGTGTTTGGTAACGTTTACGTTTTCAGTTTATATTTACAAAAATTTTATAAACTGGTTTTTGTTTATTTTTTGTTTATTTTTAGGAAAACATAAACTACAAACGCGTTTGGTAATTGACAAAATGTTTAAAATTTTTTAAAAGAGTGAGAAATGGCAAGTGGTGGCAAATGGTGGCGGAAGACGGTGGTGGAAAGTGGTGGTGGTGGTGGTGGGTGGGTGGTGGTGGTGGATGGTGGTGGTGGTGGGTGGTAGCAAGTGGGTAGTGGTGGTGGTGGTGGTGGTGGTGGTAGTGGTGGTGGTGGTGGTGGTGGTAGGTGGTGGCGGATGGTGGGTGGTGGCGGTGGTGGTGGTGGTGGCGGTGGGTAGCGGATGGTGGGTGGTGGTGGGTGGTGGGTGGTGGGTGGTGGTGGTGGGTGGTAGTGGTGGGTGGTGTTGGTGGTGGGTAGTGGTGGCGGTGGGTAGTAGGTGATGGTGGTGGTGGTGGTGGGTGGTGGTGGCGGTGGGTGGTAGGTGGTGGTGGTGATGGGTGGTGGCGGTGGTGGGTGGTGAGTGGTGGTGGCAAGTAGGTGGCGGGTGGTGGTGGCGGGCGGTGGATGGTAGTAGCGGGTGGTGGGTAGTGGTGGGTGAATGGCAGGTGGGTAGTGGGTGGTCTTAGTGGTGGCGGCAGTAGCGAGGGGTGGGTGGTGGTGGCGAGTGGATGGCAGGTGGGTGGTGGTGACAGGTGGTGGTGAGTAGTGGTGGGGGGTGGGTGGTGGTGGCGAAAGACGGTGGTGGAAAATGGTGGCGGGTGGTGACTAATGTTGGGTGGTAAAAAAAAAAAAAACTAAAAACTCAAAATGGAAACACATTTTTTGTGTTTTCATTTTTTGGCCAAATTTATAAACTGAGACTACTGATTTATAAATCAAAAATTTTACCAAATAAGTTTTTATTTGAATTTTTAAAATTTTTATAAATATAAATAGAAAACTGAAAACGTAAGTGTTACCGAACGGCACCTTAATATTTCCACTACTACTACTGAGCGCTGATAGCCCGTGAACTTGAAACCTAGTCTTGATAACGTCCAAAGGACACACAAACGTTGCTGCAATAACTCCTGCGCACCCAATTTCCCAAATTCAATCAATCAAACACAATCAAGATTATGAAAATCTGGGAAACCAAACAAAGAGAGATTGATGATAACGTACCGGCGGCGGCACCGGCACCGGCACCGGCATTGCAGACGAGGTATTTGGAGTTAGGGACATGAGAATCGGCGGCCATTGCTGAATCTATAAGAATCGGCTTCGAAGATTTGATTGGAATTGAAGGAAGATGAGTCCTCTCTCGAGAGGGAAATCGCAGAGAACCAGGGTCGCATGGCAAAAATGTAGAGCTTCTGAGAGCCAAATGTCGAATATGTAATTTGATTCGGAATTAGGGTTTGGTTGGGAAGAAGAAGAAGAAGAATTGAAGCGAGATAGGCTTGATATGATGATAGAGAATCAAAGATCCTATCTGTTTATTTTTTTATTTCCTTCTGATTCTGTTACTCCCTCCCTTCCAAAAATGATGGTCTCTTTCGGGAATTTTTTTTTAATAGTACAATTATTATATTTAAAATAAAATTAATTTTTTAAAATTATTTTTTGATAATATATTTTTTTAAAAAATATTAATGTTATAATTATATTTTTTATATTATTTATAAATTTAAAAGAATGATAAAATAAAAAATTTATATTATTTTTATACTTAATTTTTGAAAAAAGACTAATATTTTAAAATAATAAAAAATTAATATTTTGAGAGACCATTTTTTTAAAGTCGTGCAAAAATGTGACGAACGTGCTTTGCCTTTCTATCATCGACCCTATTGCCTTTCTCGACCACGATAGGTTTGATGCATTTGAGGCAATGTTTCATTCTTGTACTGTTTTTTTTTTTTTTAATGCGTCAATCTATATAAATTTTGATTAATTTTATTTTTTTTTAATTTGATAAAAATAGGCCATTCATATCAGAATTAAAAACTCACATTAAATTTATTCTTTATAATCCGTATGTTTCACATTCTCATTTTTAATCCGTATGTTTTATATTCTCTCCTAAAAATATCTATTTATCTATTTTCTCCATTTAATTTATTATACAAGGAACAAAATAGCAACTTCGCCTTTAAAAGTTGCAATTATATTTATAATTATATGATAAACTATAAGTGAAATTTTAATTTTATAAATTTTAAGACTTAATTTTATTATCATGTAGAATTAGATGATTAGATTAAGAGAGTTTTTTTTAGACCAAATGGATGAGGTATTACGAGATACTCTCGTAGGAGAAAACTTAGTTATAGGTGGTGATTTCAATGGCCATATGGGAGTAGATAAACTAGGATATGAGAGGATGCATGATAAATATGATTTTGGTAATAGAAATGAGACTGGAGAGATTATTTTAAATTTTGTGTTAACTTTTGACCTAATAGTGGTCAATACTATGTATAAGAAGAGAGATGAATATTTGATAACCTTCAAGAGTAAGTCAATTATGAGCCAAATATATTACTTTTTAATAAGAAAATGGGACTGTCAAAAATATAATGACTGTAAGGCGATTCCTGGAGAGAGTTTGACGTCTCAACATAGGATTTTGGTACTAGATTTAGGCTTTAAAGGGCAATACCAAACTCGAAAAAAAAAAAAAAAACGAGCATCGCAGTACTAGATGGTGGGATCTAAAAGGGATAAACTAGACACATTTAATAATAGAATGAATAAAGAAGGTACTTGAAACTTGGAAGATGATACTAATACTATGTAGCCAATTGTATGAGGAGAATCTCAAGGGAAGTTCTTCGAGAGTCAAAAGAAAAGGGACCCAACTTTAAGGAAATTTAGTTGTGGAGAGAGGAGATCCAAGCGGTAATAAAGACAAAAAAAGAGAGCTTTAAAAAGTGATAGAATGATATAACTAAGAAAAATCTTAAGCGCTATAAATTGGCTAATAAGGAGGTCAAAAAAATAGTGAGGGAGACTAAGTTGAAAGCCTATAATGACATATACACTAGACTAGATAGTAAGGAGAGAAAGAAGAAAATATACAAACTTGTTAAGATAATAGAGAGAGGAAAACAAAAGATTTTAATCAGGTTAAATGCATCAAGGGTGAGGACTTTAAGGTGTTGGTGAAGGACGAAGAAATTAAGGAGATGTGGAATAATTATTTTGAGAAGTTGTTAAATGAGAAACATGAAGGAAGGTCAAAAGGAAAGAAAGTAGACAGTAATAAGAAAAACTGGAACTATAGGTTTTATCATAGGTTTAGGGACTTTGCAGTGGAGTTTGCACTTCAAAACATGAAATTGAATAAGGTTTTAGGACCGAATGATATACACATTGAAGCATGAAAATGTTTAGGTAAAGAGGAAGTTGTTTGGTTAACTAGGTTATTTAGTAAGATTTTATTAACTAGGAAAATGCCGGAGGAATGTATGAAGAGTATTTTCGTGCCATAAAATGAGATGTCCAAAATTGTAACAACTATAGAGAGATTAAGTTAATGTGGTACACAATGAAAGTGTGGAAGAGACTGATGAAACGTCGATTGTGATATATAACAGAGGTGTCAGACAATCAATTTGGGTTTATGCCTAGTAGGTCAATAATAGAAGTGATTTATCTTTTGAGGAGAGTAACAAAAAAATATAGAAAAAAGAAAAGAGATATTTATATGATTTTTATCGATCTTGAGAAAGCATATGATAGAGTGCCTCGGAATATAATCTGGTGGATGTTAGAGAACAAAGGGGTAACAAAAGATTACATTGATGTGATTAGGAATATATATGAAGGTGTTGTGACCACTGTTAGATTGCCTGCTAGAGAGACGAGTGAATTTTCAATTTCTGTAGGGTTACATCAAGGATTAACCTTAAATCCTTATTTTTTTGCTTTAGTTATAGATGAGTTGACGCGCAATATTCAGGATGATGTGCCATGGTATATACTTTTTACAGATAATATCGTGTTAGTGGATAAGACTAGAGAATAGTTAACACTAAGTTGGAGATTTGGAGAAAAACGTTTGAATCTAAAAAATTTAGGATAAACATAACTAAAACAGAGTATATGGAATGTAATTTCAGTAACAATTACAATGGAAGCAAAGGATAAGGGAAGATTGAGAACCTGAACATTTTTGTTATTTAGGATCGATGATCACAACGAACGGAGAGATTGCAGTGGATGCGATCCACAAAATTACGATGAGGTGACTTAAGTGGAGGAGTGCGTCTGGAGTACTGTGCAATAAATGAGTACGCATTAGGCTAAAAGAAAAGTTCTATAGAACAGCTATTAGACTGGCGATATTGTGTGAAACGAAATGTTAGGAACTCAGAAACAACATGTAGAAAAAATGAGTGTTGTTGAGATGAGAATGCTAAGATAGATATGTGACAAGACTAGAAAAGACAGAGTAAGGAATGAGTATATTTGAGAATGGGTAGGAATAGTACCGATAGAAAATAAGTTGACAAAAACTAAATTGAGATGGTTTGATCATATACAATGGAGACTAATAGATACAACATTCAAGAAATACGATACAGTGATAGTAAATGGTAATATTAGGGGAAGGGGTAGATCTAGATTGACGTGGACTAGTGTAGTAAATAGAGATATAAATTTTCTTAATTTGACTAACGAAATGGCCATAGATAAAATCGAGTGGAGAAGAAAGATTCATGTAGTCGACCCTATTTGATAGGATTTAAGATTTTAGTTTGGTTTGGTTTGGTTATTATGACTAAATTTTGTGAGATTTAAATCTCTATCATTATTGTATAAAATAAGCAACTAATTTAATGTGAGCATTTATATCACACATTTTTAATATATTTGAATTATCTTTATGAGTACTTAAATAATCTCTATGGGTGTGTTTGATTCAGGAGATAAGAGTGGACTATTCATTGTTGGGATTGTAATCCGAGGAAAACTTTTTATTCGGCGTTTATTTTTTTTTTAGTCCGCCGGACTCCTTATCTCCCATATGGGTTATTATACTATCTTAGGGGGTATGGGACAATTTTCATTGGACTATTTACTGTTGGGATTAGAATATGAAATGACCATTTTAACCCTCTACTATTTAATTATGTATTATATTTAGTAAAATTTAATAAAATTTAAATTTTTGTATAGATATTTTATTGATGTTTTATTTTAAAATTTTGTTTATGTTTTATTTAATTTCATTATTTAAATTTTAATAGATGTTTTATTTAATTTCATTATTTAATTATTATTATTTTTAAAAATAAATTTATTTGAAATTTTAATTAAAAAAATAACATATATTTTTATTGATATTTTATTTATTTAATTTTTTAAAAATAAATTTATTTAATTGTGTAAAAAATAAAATAAAATAAAATTTTATTTAATCTATCTAGAAATAATTAAAATATTAAAGATATGTTTAATATTGCTATTACTTAGTAAACAATTGAAAAATGATAAAATAGTCTTTTGTTCATTTATCCTATCCAGTTCGTCCAACCAAACATTGGATTCACTAAAAATAGTCATTTCCAAATATCTAATCCTATGAAAAAACAAACACGGGATATACATCCAATCTAACCAAATAATTCGGAGGATTCACAGTTTCAGGATTCAAATCCGATGGATTCTAATCTCCTCTTATTCAGTCCGTCCAATCAAACATATCCTATGAGTATATTTGAGATTTAGGTCTTTATTTTTATTTTTTTTTAATAAGTGTTTTTTTAAAAAAATAGCACTTTTAGATCATACTCAATTGAAATACTTAAAATATATGTTTAAAAAAAAAAAAAAAAAAAAACTTCACAAAACTACGCTCACTTGCCTTTTGAATTTTTTTAATCTTTAATGGACTTATTTTTTGACAAAATTTTCATTGATTATCCCTCTGCAACATTATTAAATTGTGAAACCATCAACCAATCATAATATTGTTAGAATATCAACTCTCCTTGGCATTAAATCACCGATAATATTTTTCGTAAATGACCACATGGATTGCCCACACATGAGAAAACAATAACATCAAAAAGTGGCCATTCACACAAGTTGTAGAAGATCAATCATAGGTGTTTTTTCTCTTTTTCTTTTTTTTTTTTCTTTCTATTTTTTTTGGATACATTGGAAGAAAAATAAACAACAAAAGCCTACACTCTTTTCCTAGAAAGGCCTAACATATCGACTACCAACAAGTTCCGAATTTCAACTGGAGGATCATTCATAAAGCTCTGTGATTGCTCTGCTCCAAACTTGGGTAAAACATCTGTACATAGGTTGCCTTCTCAAAGGGTGTAGTAGATAGTGCATTCGCATCTTCTGAGAATGACTTTAACATTTTCAATCAGTCCACAAAATGGAGAGTTTTTTTCCCCAAATTGAAGAGCCTTATTTGACATGTTCAATCAAACTAGGAATACCACTGAATACCTTTTTATCCTTTGTCCTTTTCCATTCTTCAATTCAAATATTGGCACAACCAAAGATGGCCAGTCACTACAACAAGTTATATTTTTGGTGATTAAAAAAAATTTAGCCGTAAAAATTGTGAAATTGACTACTAAAAATTATATTAGTCGGCAAAAGTATAATATTTAGCTACTAATTAATTTTTTTTAGTTAGAATATATTGATTATTGGAGACTAAAAAAAAGATTAGTCGCTAAAAATGTCACAATTGGCAACTAAAATAATATTTTAGTCGCTGTATAGTTACTTTTGACTACTAAAATTATTTAATCGCTGAATGAAAAACAAAAATTTATTTTTTTATCTTTGACGACCAAAAGTTTGGTAGTCAAAAATTTATTTTCAGCGACTAAAAAATATTTTAGTCACTGTATGGTTAGTTCTGGCTACTAAAATTATTTAGTCGCCGAATGGAAAACAAAAATTTATTTTATATCTTTTGGCGACCAAAAGTTTGATCGCCAAGAATTTATTTACAGCGACTAAAATTTAGTCGCCAAAAATTTATTTTCAGCGATTAAAATTTTTTAGTTGCTGTATAGTTAGTTTTGGCTACTAAAATTATTTAGTCGCCAAATAAAAAATAAAAATTTGATCGCAAAAAATTTATTTTCAGCAACTAAAATATTTTTTGTCACCAAAGAACTAAAATATTTGGAGGGATTTTGAAGAGATTTATAAAAGAGTATTGCTACAGGGCCCGAAAAATTTTCGAGCCAAACGGCTCGAATTTCAGGCGGTTGGAGGAAGAAGAAGGAAAGGAGGAAGAAGAAGAAGGAGAGGAGGAGCAGACCTGGAGGGGGCCCTAAAAATGGGGTTGGAGGCCGGGGAGGCGGAAGCGGGCGGAGGCAGAGGCGGAGGCGGAGGCGGCGATGCGACGGCCGACGAGCTGCGACGATCGGCCGACGAGCTCGGCTGACGAGCTCCGACGCCAACGACGACCTGCTTCTCTCTCTCTCTCGCCTGGGTTCTTCTCAACGAAAAAGAAGAAAGAAAAGGAGAAAAGGAAGAAAAAAAAAACAAAACAAAACAAAACCCCAAAACGACGTCGTTTTGGGGTTTTGAGCCAATTCGAGCCTCAACTTTCGGGCCCTCAAACATTTTCCTTTATAAAATTAATTAGCGATCAAAATGTTTAGTCGCGAATTATGTACAAGGAACCATATATATGTTTTGTTTCCAAACCAAACCCTAAACAAACCAGCGCCTCTTTCAGCGTCTCTCTCCCTCTCCGCTGCTCCTCTCCCCTCCCTCTCTCTCTCTGTCTCCGCTGTTGCTCTCCCCTTCCCTCTTTCACTACCGCTCCACTAGCCACGAAACAGCTCTCCTCCGCTACTCCTTCTCGCGTTCGTGGGCAAGCGGAGCACCGATTCACCTCTTTGTTGGTCACTGTCGCCTGAGATCCATCATCCACAGAAACTCGATTGGCAGCTCCTCCCTCACACATTGCAGAGACATAACACAACACTGTAATGCTCTTTAATGCTGACCCAAGTAAGCTCTTTGTTTTTTCTCTCATTCGGTTACTTTTGTCACAATCTTCTTGAATGCTATAAAATTTGTTGATTGAATTGTTTTGGTGGTTCAGATTTTTCTCTTGTGTTCTTGTTAATTTTGGATGGTTTAGCTTAAGTTGTTAGAGAGAAAACTCAATTAAATAAAATGGCTACAAGTGTTTGGTGTGTTCTGTTTTCAATTTTGTTTTCTTTGTGTTTTGTTTTTCACTTTTGTGCTGGAAAACAAATTTTTTGAGTTTTTTAAGAAAATTTTCTCCAATATAGCTTTCAGAAACAATTCAGCAAACAAGTTTGTATTTTCCAAAAAATGAAAAAAGAAAATAGAGTTGATACCAAATAGGCCACAAGTTTTATTTTTAATGTTTTTGAAAACAAAAACAATGAAAAGATCATCAAACAATTTTGTGTTTTACAAAAAATGAAAATAAAAAACAAGAAACGAAAAGAATACGAATAGGGAAATAAGATTTTGCATATGCTATGATCTTTCACTACGATATTCTTAGCAACCAAACAGATCAATGGACATTAGTTTGTGTTAATGATAGATATGTGTCTTTGGTAGGTTTTCAACACTGCTAGTTCATTCTAACCTAGTCAAAAACAATGGAAGATGTGACTGATACTGGTGCTTCCTTTTCGTACATTCAGAATTTGGGTTTTTTATTGCAAGGTGAATCTAGTTTTGCTCTTCTTTTTATTGTTGTAATTAGAATTAGACTGAGAGTAAACATCTTCAAGGAAGCCAAGTAGGAACAGACAGATTCTGCTTATGTATCAGTAGTTTAAGTGGTATTCTAAGAACCCAATTTTTTTTTTTAAAAAAAAAAAAAAAAAAAAATTCTTTTGAGTTCTATGGTGTTTACATGAGTAGTGCTATACAAACAAAAATTCTGTATAAAATTTTGATCCAAATAATGTGGTAACCTTTTGTCCTATCACTTTAAAAACAAAAGTCCAGTGGTCCATCAATGGAGGGGAAAATGTAGCTTTCAGAAGTAGTTGAAATATAACTCTTTTTAGTATTGGATTCATGTTGAATTTTGTTGTGGTTTCTTTATGCTATTTATTTGATTTGGGTCCTTGGATTTGTGAATGGAAATGAAAAGGAAAAGAAAATGAAGGGGAATAAACTAAATGCCCCTTTTTTTTGTGGCTTAAGTTAGGAAAATGAGAAAGAAATGAATAGCTATCAGTGAAAATTAATCAATTTTTTGAAACATGATATTGGTATAGTTTTTCAAATAAACAAATCTTGCTATTAATTTTGTTTACTTGTGTCTGAAGTGGTGAAAAATCTTAAATCGATACTTTTAAGCCTTTTCATAGCTCTCATTTACTTTACTATGAACTTATGCATCAAGCATTGTCTGCTTTCATAGATCATTTGATCTAGTGTGCCTACTGACTTTATGTTTTCATTTTCTGCTAAAACTCGCATATCACAGGTTTTGCCCATCCCATGCTTATCTCTCAGGATGTTTCAGAGGCAAATAAATTTGTAAAGGAGACAAACAATTTGAAACCTACAGGTACTAGCATGTATGTGCTTTTTCTGCTGTATGATTTTTTCACTTTTTGTGAGTTATAACTGCATTGCATATTTTTATCTGATGTATAGCTTAAACACGTTATTCATGTCATATTCATATCAATCTAGTATGCATTTGGATCATGCCATTGGTATCAAAAACCAATACTGTTAGGACCTTTTGTTGTCAAATTCCATGGATCAAAACCAAGGTTGTAGCAAGAGTTCTTTAAGAAGTTGGTTTCCTTCAAAAACAGGATTACTTTGGAGTTCTGCAAGAAGTTGGTTTTCTACAAGAAGTTGGTTTTCTTTCCCAACTAGGATTGCTTTGGTTTTCTATAAATAGTTGGGTTTCTCCCAAATCTAGGCTATTCATTGATTCATTCATTGAATCTCTCCAGATCTTCTTTTTGGTTCTTAAAGGTTTATATCTGGGGATATTTTGTTATTTTTTCTTTGATGTTTTATTGAGTATTCAACTCATGGTTTAAAGAGAGTACATCAAAGGTTTGTTTGTTATACACAAAAGAGAGAGTTGTTCTTCAGTTGTGGATTCTGAAGAATTCGAGCCTGAAGCTTTGGTGGAATCCAGAGTGGCTCATCAGAAAGACAATTCCGTAGTGAAGATGGAGTTGGAAGAGGCACATAGAGGTTGGTTCAATTAGGCGTTGTGGATTCGCTAGATAATTGAGAGTGATAACTGTGTAATTCCTTTAAATCTTCTTAGTGGATTGTCTTGTGGTAGTTGCCCGTGGTTTTTTGATCACAATTGGAAGGTGTCCAATTGTGGTTTTTCCACATAAAATCTTTGTGTCTCTATCTCTTGATTGTTTGATTGGGATTGTTATATTTTGCTTAAAATTGATACATAATTACAAATCAACATCTAGGGTTTCTAGATTTTTCAATTGGTATCAGAGCGGGTCGTTCTATTTTTTTTTTTTTAAAAAATTCTTTTGGATCGCTTTATTATTTTTTTTTTATAAATAATATCGTTTAGAACGAGATCTTGTTTGATTTGTGATAATGGATATAATTCGTAAGGAAAATTCCTATGAAAAAAAAAAAATCTAAAAAGATTTTCTTAATATGGTTTTGCAAGCTTAAATTTTTTGAGTGGTCCTTGGTGCATATTGGAATTGATGAGAATATCCATTACATGTTAATATATGTGTGCTTTCTGTGGTCATTACTCATTTTGGAGTGTGTGTTCTTTGATTAGTATGTCTCATTCTGTACACACTTTTGGATTAGCAAATTTTGGAGTCTTCCGCCTTAGTGATTATTTTTCTCTATGGACTTCTGGCATTGTATCTTTTGCTTTTCTAGAGGAATTGACTTATACTAGCATATCATGGGTGATGTTGAGTCTCTTAACCACCTTCCATCTTTTTGCATCTCTACGGCTTTCCCCTCTGTTTTTTGTAGTCCAAGCATGAGGAAAAGGCTACCTCAGAGTCACCAACTAGGCCATCCTTATTATATCCATGCTTCTCTGGTTCGGTTTCCATACTCTTGAGCGTGTCAGCTGCCGATGAGTGTGCAAAAGAAAAGAAAAAAGAAGAAAAACTATGCAAAAGAAAGAAAAAAATGTGCAAAAGAAAGAAAAGAAAAAATGTGCAAAAGACAGAAAAGAAAAAAAATGTGAAAAAGAAAAGAAAAAAAAGAGATTCATTGACTGAGGGGGAGCCTCCGCCTTTATTCACCAAATACCCCTTGATTCCTAGTGGTTTAACTTTCCTTAGTTGTGCTTAGATTCTCTTGTCAGAGGTCTAACTTTTATATCACTACTAGGATTTGAATCTTGTGTATGTCGAACTCCAAGAGTCACACACACACACCTTTATCATGGGATCTATGCTTTTCACATAATGCATCACTTTCTTTTATGAGGAATTTTCTAGAGGCTGTGCACATTTTGTTTTCAAGTAATTGTACTTCTTGGATAATCTTGTGTGTTTCAAGGTACAAATCTGAAATTCCTTGCTCGCTCCACCATATTATTTTTTGTCGTTTTTCTTCTTGTTCACTGTTTTCAGTGTTTGTGGTTGTTTTTTTAATGAGGGAGAGTTTGGTTCATCATTACCAGTGTTTGATGTATATTGATGGTATAGTAGTTTGGTTGATGGTACAGTGTTTTTACTTTTGCTTATATCCTTCTTTGGTACAGTTGGATTGTTAGTATTTTGTTTATGGATTGATTTATATTTTGTTATTTAATCTAGTTCCACATATTTTGGTTGGCTTGTGTGTGGTTATTTTATTTCAGGATAATTGTTCAAGAGCATGGATTTGAGTGTTGGTTCATAGTTGGTGGTGTTGCTTGAGAGATTTTGTTAAGAAATTTGTTTTAGATTGGTTTTATTCAGGATTTGACAAATGGGGAGATTGTTAGGAACTTTTGTTGTCAAATTCCATGGATCAAAACCAAGGTTGTAACAAGAGTTCTTTAAGAAGTTGGTTTCCTTCAAAAACATGATTACTTTGGAGTTCTGCAAGAAGTTGGTTTTCTACAAGAAGTTGGTTTTTTTTCCCAACTAGGATTGCTTTGGTTTTCTAAAAATAGTTGGGTTTCTCCCAAATCTAGGCTATTCATTGATTCATTCATTGAATCTCTCCAGATCTTCTTTTTGGTTCTTAAACGTTTATATCTGGGGATATTTTGTTATTTTTTCTTTGATGTTTTATTGAGTATTCAACTCATGGTTTAAAGAGAGTACATCAAAGGTTTGTTTGTTATACACAAAAGAGAGAGTTGTTCTTCAGTTGTGGATTCTGAAGAATTCGAGCCTGAAGCTTTGGTGGAATTCGGAGTGGCTCATCAGAAAGACAATTCCGTGGTGAAGATGGGGTTGGAAGAGGCACATAGAGGTTGGTTCAATTAGGCGTTGTGGATTCGCTAGATAATTGAGAGTGATAACTGTGTAATTCCTTTAAATCTTCTTAGTGGATTGTCTTGTGGTAGTTGCCCGTGGTTTTTTGATCACAATTGGAAGGTGTCCAATTGTGATTTTTCTACGAAAAATCTTTGTGTCTCTTTCTCTTGATTATTTAATTGGGATTGTTATATTTTACTTAAAATTGATACATAATCACAAATCAACATCTAGGGTTTCTAGATTTTTCAAATACGAGTAGTTATGTTATAGTCTTGTATGGTTACATTGCTCCTCTGAAGTTGTAAGGTTAAATTTGTGTGATGTGCCCATAGACCACATTTGCTTACTGAATCATTAATCATATATGCATTTGTGTTTGCGTGAGTGCATATTATGCTTTTATGATGTGCTTATGTATATAATACTCTGTAAAATGTTCTCTTGACTTGAAAGTGGATAATTACGTGAGTACTTTTTCTATTTCAGCAACAATTTATTAGATATCTGTTGGGGAAGTGTCCAAAGAGTGTCGGTGTTCGACATGGACACGACACGGATACATCACATTCTTAGAAGTGTCCATGCTTCTTAGCTAAATAGTCAATACTTGTATCTTGAAACATCATCAAGATACCACCAATTGAATAAATTGGAACTTCAAAATGGTACACTATTTTCAACATCTAAGAGATGTTAATATCAATGAGATATATTTTTTGGGCTAATATTTCATGTTTTAGTTATGTGCCAGCATGAATTTGCAATTCCTTTGGTTCTGTTTTTGTTATCTTTTCTCCTTTTTCCTTGCTTTGTTTATAGTTCAAGCTCATAATTCTAGAGCGAACTTGGATAGTTATAAGTGATGGACTTGAAGAATTGGGTTTGATAAATTATGATGTGGTCAATATAGAACCTGGGTTGCTGACCACTTTAGGACAAAATTTGAGACATTTGAGGAAGTTGGACTTGTCTTATAATGAAAACTTAGTCAATAAGGAGCTCACATCAGTTGAAGGGCTGTAAAGGATTGACAAATGTAGCCATAGTTTTGATGTTCAAAAGCTATAAGCATTTGGAGATTGTCGATATAATGCATTATTGTGGGATTGAGACTGAGGCTGTTGAGTTATGTCTTCTGAATTGTTGACAATTGAGGCAAGTACAGGTTGAGGAAAGCAAGCTTTCGGATGCTCCCAGTACTCTTTCATGGGTCAATTGTAAATGTTTCTAATTTATGTTGCGAGATAGAATGAGCACTTTCATCTGCTCCGTCAAGAAAAATGTTTGTACCGATGTTTGATTCTCCAATAATGTACACACGGCATCATTTAAATAAAAAAACATTTCCTTATTTGCTATGATTTATAAAGCACATTTCTGTTTTCTTTAATGCAACACTACTGTTAGGACTGTGCAAAATACTGCCCAATCCGCTAAAACTACACCGATTCACATCAATTCGGACTACTCTAACCACTAATCGCGATTTAAACTTTAAAATTTATAATCTGCTAATCGAACCGCTCCATTCCGTTATAGTTAATACATATATATTTTTTAACTTCCAATGAAATATAAATGTAAAAATGAGTGTGAGAAAGGTTTAAGATATGAAATTTATTACAAATTAGTAGTTATATATATGAAACATATTATGTAAAATTACTTTGTATTATATATCTAAAAAGTATTGTACAAATTAGTGTTATATATTATGCAAATGTATGATAATTAGTTAGAATATTCTTCAATCCGCCAATATGTCAAAAACTATCCAAACTGCAATTTGTCATTCTGCTAATCTGCTAATCAACATCCGATTTGTAATTTTACTCTCAAATCGCCCAATCAAGATCAAGACACCCCTTTAACTCATTACAACAAAAGCACATTTTAGTGACACTATACTAGTGACATATTTTTAAAAAATGTCACAAAAAAAATATTTGGTTGCATGATTTAGAAAAATGTCATAGAGCTATAAACATACAAGGCTCTAGTGATATTTCAATAAAAAAAGTGCCACTTCACTACAATAAAAATGTGATTTAATATCATCAACTTTATGTCATTTTATAAAAGAATGACACAAGAAATTGTTTTAATGACATTTATCAAAAGATGCCACTAAACTTTTGTAGTAATTGCATTTTTTTAAAAAGTCACTAAACTAGATAGATGCAAGTTACTTTATGGCATTAAGTGAAAAGTGTCATAAACAAATATTTTATAACATTTTAAGAAATGTCACTAAACCAAAAAATTTTCAAGCTATCTAATGTCATTTTTTGAAGGGAAAAAAAAATGTTAATATACTTCCAAAATTTTTTAAAATGCACAAAATAAATATAAAAATAAATTGAACTCGATATAACATACTATCAATTGGACCAATTTGAGACAAAATCAAAAATTTAAGGTTAAAATCTATTCAATTGAAATTACAAAAACTAAAATAACACAATAGCCAAAATAGAGGGACCAATAGTGTAATTTGCCCTAATTGTTAGCATTTTTTAATGACAAATGTGCATATAAGTGACATATGTCATTCTTTTAGAGGCAAAATAATAAATTTGCTCAACTCGGTGAATTAATCTGAACAAATTCAGCAATCATTTTTCTTCGAAAATACTAATGGTATAATTAATTGGACCAAATTGACATAAAATTAAAATTTTAAATTGATCTAATTAAAAATATAAACATCAAAAATAATATTTATTTATTTATTTAAAATGTGAACAAATTTATTTATAAATAAATAAATAAATAATTTTTTGGTATACTACTTGTAACGACCTTAATTTTTCTTAAGTCATTATTTATTATTATTATTACTTTATTTTTTTGACTTTATTAATTGCGTGAGTACATGAGAATTTAATATGATATTTAATTAATTTAATGTGATATTTAATTATATATAATTAATCTGAATATTTATATATATTTATATTTTATATATATATAAAGGTGTTATATATATATATTGATTTTATATAACATATTTATATATGTTGTATTTATATAATAAAATATAATATAATAGTTATTAGGTGGGGGAAAAAAAAAGAAAGAAAACAAAAAAAGAGAGGGTTGCGACTTTGTGCGGCGGAGAGAAAGCCGAGAGAGAGAGAGAGAGAGAGAGAGAGAGAGAGAGAGAGTTCCAAAATGAGGAGAGGAAACAAGAAAGGGTTAGGGTTTTATTTTGGTGGTTTCATTAATTCTCTAAGTATTTTTTGATCTTCAAAAAAATAATTGTGAGTGCAAAACCCACTTTCCTTGATTTATGTTTATTTTATTGTTTTTATTTATTTGATGTTGGTTTGATATTGAACTTGCATGTAGATGATGGATTGATTTTAAATATTTTGGTTAGTTGTGTATGCAAGTTTTAAGATTTTATATGTATTTATTTTATGGTTGTAACACACTCATGGATATATGAAATTAAAATAGATTAGAAATCCATAGATAAATTCTGAATACTCCATTATAACTCCATGAGTTATTGTTTTATTTGAGTGTTGTGAGAAAAAGTGTATAAAAAAAAGTGAGGATTATGAGATTTATTTGAATGCCTTAGACTTGGCATTATTATGTTTGTTCTCATGAGTAGATGAGGGCTTCTGTGTATATATATATTGTTGCCTCGTTCTCAGAAATAGACGAGTGCTTTGATTTATGCACGTACGTATATGCTAACCGTACGGGGAATGTGGGTCAAACTCGGGATGATATCCCCATGCAAGTTTGGATTTAGAGCGATGTTAGGTATACGGGAGACATATGAGATATATGTGTAGATCGGAAGTGAAGAGGCGAAGTGGTGGAGTTAAGGTACGAAGAATAACATATGAACTTATTGGTATAGTTTGAATTGCTTTGATTTGTACATCTTGAAAAATAGTAGACAAATTTCAATAAATTATGAAATTTGGGCAGAGGCATATATACGTAATTCAAGACAACTTTTGTATTTTAACTTTTTACTAAAAATCGATTAGAATTTATAATTAGATAATCTTGGTTACAATAGTTTTTATTCATTTTAGCAATACAGATTTTAGATACTGTTTTAACCCACAAAACGAGCTCAATTTTATTAATTTCGCGTAAAATGCAGTAAAACATTATTATGAACACTTTTTGTGTTTTGAACTGTTCCGAAAAAAATCATCTTAGGGTAGTTTCTTTTCATTTTCAGCTTCAGATTTTTCAATTGAATTCCGTCTAGGTTCTTCTATTAAGTTTTTCTCCCAACATGTTTAGTTCTACTAAATTCGTTCTCATTGCCTTTTAGGAAAGTTGATTCCGTACAACTTTTATTCTTTGAGTTTTGGTCAATTCGAATGATTTAAGCATGAAGTGGTGCATTTTTGTACTTTTTCAATAATTTACTTATGATTAAATTAAATTATACTAACTTTATTTTTTGCAGAATCACTACAACAAAAGTAATCTATAGTGACAAAAAGTAGTAAAGAAAATAAATTTCATCACTAAATAAGAATAATCCGTGACAAATTATAAAATTTTGTCACGTATAAAATAAAAATAAAAATAATAGGTGACGAAATTTTTTTTCGTTAAAAAATATTTCTTTTTAGGTGAGGAAAAATTAAATTTCGTCATTGAAGGTTTTCTCGCTAATTTTTTTTGGTGGCACCAAAATTTTGAGACTTTTGATGAGAAAAAAATTTGTCACCAATCATAAAATTATTAGTGAGGAACATATTTTCATCACCAATAATTTTACATTTTTTTTTTGAAAAACTTGATTTTAAATATTTTAAAACTATTTGGTGAAAAATATATTTTCGAACTTGTTAGGTTTTTATTCTTGGCAATCCCGTTTGACAAAACTCCTTTGAGTTGTAATTTTATTCACACTTTTATTTCAGTGAGGCTATGAGTTTATTAGATGCGAATCTAAACCCGAATCGAGCCATGCAGAGAAGTTTATAATGTTAATGCTTTCAAGATTGCCACTTCGCTGATTATTACGGGGGTCGAGCGGCCCGATCAGCTCGCGGCCGAAGCAAAATTCAAAATTGCATTCAAAATTGCATGTCAGCCGTTGCTCGCTCGAGCCAAGGAGTGCTTGCTCGAGCTAAGACTTTCTCGCTCGAGCCAAGGAATGCTCGCTCAAGCCAAGGATTGCGTCCATACAAAAACCTGAAGAAGTGTATTCCTCGCTCGAGCCAAGGATCCGTCGTTCGAGCCAAGGCACTAGTAGAAATCATGAAAATTGCTCTCCTCGCTCGAGCGAGCCTCAGAATCCGGATTTCTCAAGGAGTTTGTTTTCTTCCCAATCTTGGATTACTTTTGGTTCTCTATATATACTTGGTTTTCTCCCAAAACTAAGGAATTCATTGAAGTCCTCCAGATCTTCTTTTTGGTTCTTAAAGGTTTATATCTGGGGATATTTTGTTTTCTTTGATGTTTTATTGAGTATTTAACTCATGGTTTAAAGAGAGTACATCAAAGGTTTGTTTGTTATACACAAAAGAGAGAGTTGTTCTTGGTTGTGAATTTCAAGAATTCGAGCCCAAGCTTTGGAGGAATCGAGTGGCTCATCGAAAGACAATTCGCATCAAGATGGAATTGGAAGAGGCACATAGAGGTTGGTTCAATTAGGCGTTGTGAATTCGCTAGATAATTGAGAGTGATACCTGTGTAATTCCTTTATATCTTCTTAGTGGATTGTTCTTGTGGTCATTGCAGTGGTTTTTATCACAATTGGAAGGTGTCCAATTGTGGTTTTTCCACGTAAAATCTTTGTGTCTCTTTTTCTTGATTGTTTGATTGGGATTGTTATATTCTGCTTAAAATTGATACATAATCACAAATCAACATCTAGGTGTTTTCTAGATTTTTCAGAACTAATAATTTTTAATATTTTTGAGACCATTTGGTGAGGAAATTATTTTGTCACTAATTTTGGAGAAAGAATTTTGATATATTGGGCAGTAATGGAAAAAAATTTAATTTTTCCCCTCTTTTTGTGTTTATCAGTTTTCCCCTCATCTCTCTCTCAAACTAGAAAACAAAACACAAGTTGGCTCTCTTCGTTTAGCAACCTTTGTCCTCCTCCAGCGTGTTCTACTCTAGCGCCGCCGCCGATGTCGCCCATTCTCCTCCTTCAGTGCCGTCGCCTACGTGGCATCTCTGAGCTCGTCTGCCCTTCTCCTTTAGTGCCGCATGTTCTCTTCCATCAGTGCCTCTTATTATTTGATTTCTTTATTTTTCTATTTTCAGGTATGGTCCTCTCTTTCAAATATATGCTTTGTTTTTGTTTTTGTTATATTTTGTGCTTTGGGGTATTAGACATCTACTAGGGCTCTATTTGTTTCGATGGAAAACTAAAGTGTTGCCTGTTAATTAGGTAAATTGTCGTTAACAGATATTTCTCCTTCAATCTATTGAATAGGCATGGCGATGGTCTGTTTGGCATTATCCCTAAGAACTGATTCTGTTTTCAATGATAAAAAGTACTATGGTGTGGAAAAAAAATATTTTTCCTTGCATTTTGGAAGACTGTTTTCCAAATGATTTCTTCAAAAACGAGGCATCTTATTTGCTCAAGCTATAAAAAGAATGATTTTTCTAATTTGCAAGTATATACAAATAAGTATTGTAGGCCGGGTAGAGTTTTTGATTAGGTTATTTGAATTAGAGCAAACTATTTTTTGAACATGATCCTTCATAGGATTTTTTTAGTATTTTTCTTTTCTATTGTTGGTTCTTGTAGGATTATGTAGGTATCCCCCTCTCCTTTTTTTTTTGTGTGTTATTATTTACGTAATAACATACCTATAGTTTGAGAACATTTCAAGGAATTTTTGGCATACTTAGAGACCATATTGTTAGAAGGCGTCTTAATCTCTATGATAGAAACAGTTGGAAGATTTTGTGGGTATCCCATTTTTTTTAATCTTATTATTTACATAATGACAAAAATGTGCTTGAGAACATTTCAAGGAATTTGTGGCACATTTAGGGAAGATATTGTTAGAATCTATGGCATCTTAACCTTTGTGGTAGAGACACTTGCAATAATTTGGAAAGATAAACTTAAATTATTGAGTCTGAATTGTTTGAAAAAGAGGAGTGTTGGAAGGAGGTTTATATAAAACTGATTGAAACCACAATCAGTAATATGATTTCACATCTTATAGTGGATGACTGGATGGTATGACCATGGAAAATGAAGTAACTGTATAACAGGATTCACTGAGAGAACCAAATAGTTGGAAGAACTCAATACTCATGTTGGATTCTGGCAACAATGAATAGTATTTTGAAAGGTGTGTAAAGCATCTTGTCTTCATAGTTCTATTTTCCATATATAACCCTCTCTTTTGTAATTGCATTCACATTTTCCTTATGATATAATCATTTTTTGGAATTCCAATTATCGTTTTCAGTTTTACCCATGCCTGGGATTGTGCTTGACTCTTCTAAATGAAGCTAATGATGAACTCACCCAATGTCCTTAATACCCGTGGCTAGCCATACTTTCAAACTGCTAGTTGACTATTACAAATATTTCTCCCTGGGACAAACAAATAAGAACTTGTTGGATGTGGGCATTCTATTTATTTAATTATGTTATTGTAATTCCTTCATGTTCTTTTATTGTTCTCTCTCTTGATGTCAAACGTGTTATCTATTCAACTTGATGAATAAAGTGGGTGATTTATAATTTAGTTTCCTTGTTACCACATTTTATCTTGTGCACGTGTGGCTCCATGTGGATCATATAATCTAATGGTGTCATTAGTTTAACATTAAAGTAGTTTAAAGCTATAATACTTGGCTTTTGTTTTGTTTTTTGTTTTTTGTTTTTTTTTTAAATTATATCTACTGCTAATAGTTTGGATACATTGTCAATATTATTTGATATGGATGTTATGAATTCCTAAACCAAGCTTCTTTCAACATGATATATTGATCTCCATGTTGTAGGTGCGCCCTTGGTCCTCATGCTACAGTTCAGACTCGATTTTTGTTGTCAGTTCTTAATCTGAACCAAAGAGTCCAAATCCGACAAATCGTTTTTGGAAAACAGATTTTTAGAAAAGAAGTGCCAAACATGGACTACTTTGCCAGATATAGAGTCGCCACCTAAATATTTTATTTTGGGGAAATTTAGGAAATCCTGACTCGGTGCCAAAGGCCACGTGTCCGTCATCACCAAAGTTGCCTCGGCTCGGGAACTTGGGTACGATTGGGGAAGGTCAGCTATGAGCACCCCCTCTCGCCCGATCTGAAGATCGGCCTCTACTAACTATGATATCTGATTTTGAAAACGTTATGTATTCTTATTCCGATTAATTAGCTAGAATTACTATGTGATGCGCACAGCAAAACAAGTATAGACTAGATCGCTTAATTTGGAACAAAGCATTGCATATCCATTTATTTGGAAAACGTTTTGGAATTTGCTACTCGCAAGTAGGCTAAAATACGAATTTCAACGAGTTGCTCCAACTCAAACAATCCAACCTTCACCCACAGGCATTCAGGCAGTTTATATCACATAAGCATATAGCCACATGGTAAGCATGCTGTCATGTTAACATTCACACTCATGTGAGATGCTAAAGCATAAATACTTACCGAGTACTCCAAGCCAAAACAGAAGCTATGTTAGAAATCCATACATGATCCTAACTATACAGAAGTGCCTAATGCAACACATGCAAAATGCATCTACAATAGGCTCAGCTATTCTAAACATGGCATATGAAATGCTACAACTAACAAGTCTTCAACTCGGAATTGAAATACAATGCAGTTAGTATGATGCGCCGAGCCCAATGCATGCAAGACGGATGAATGAATGCACGCATGCATAGCATAAGGTATGCTAATTGAAACATGCCCTAAACTAACCATCGAAAGCTAGTAAATAAAAGGGAAGAAAGACGTGAGGTTGGAAGATATACACACACTCACGCACACTTATTACAATTGTGCCCTCACTCGGAGGGTTTGATTAAATAATACAAACCGCCTAATTAACTAATTCACAAGCTAATTAATTATTACAAAACTGAATTGAATAACTAGCTACAACTAATTATTACACAACTTAATTAATTAACGAATCAATTAACTAATAAATGAATGATAACAAGCAAGTAGGGAAAGCAGTAAATGATGCTATTCCAGCTCTGTTTGAAGAAGGGAGGCATGCATGCTCGCTTCGGTTCTTCGCCTCGAAACACCTTCCGGTTGCTCTTTAGAGGCTCTGTTTGTAGGGTGTCTTTCAGTGCTTATTGCTGAAACTTACCAAAACACTGTAGAGAAAGCTACCAGTGGCTTGCCGGCCATGGAGGGAGGTCTGCCGGCTAGAGATGGTCCACTGCCGGCCATCAATGGCAAGCTGCCAGCCACTGGTATGCTATGACACCAAACTGCAACGAAGCACAAAATAGAGAAAAAGGGAGGCTTTTCCAAGGACATGTACGCACCATGGCACTCCAAATCACCTCAAAACATCAAGGGAGAGGCCAAGTCGGATCCACGACCATCAATCACGCATCTCGATGCATGATGGCCAAAGATCCAACTTGTGCAAATCAATATGAAAATGAATGCACAAATAAAGCAAGTAAAGCCTAGAACTCTATCATGAATCATCAAGAGTTTCGACGACCGAGAATTGAGACACGTTCCATCACTTGAAGTATGAAATGCCCCTCGTTCCTCGTGCTCGGATTAACACTTAATCCAAACAATGCAACACATAAACATGGCGAACATGCAACAAGACCTAAGTGTGCAAACATGCAACTAACCCAAGCATGCAACAAGCATATAAGCATGATGTGAGGCAACAACCTTGGACAATATGGCAAAATGCAACATGAACATGCAAACATGCAAGGCATGTAAAGGTGGACAAGTACGTAACAACATATGAAACGAAACAAGCATGCAACAACATGGTAAGATGGATTTACACCAAATATGGACAGCTCTAAAATAGGTCCAAATCAGTAGCCATAGCAATGAATTAAGCCACCCAATACACTCAAGCATGCCAAATGCGAAAGAATCATCAAAGGGGCCTAAAAAGGGCGACTCTCAAACGTGCCTAAGAAGTGACAAATGTGCAAGTGTAAAAACACTATATGCACTGAAATGAGATGATAAATGATGCCAAATCATTTAAATAGCACAAGTATAACATGCGAAGATCCTAAGTCATGAAAGCTAGCAAAGAGCAATACAAAGGAGGCATGCAATACATGGCATGAACGCATAAACTAAGCATGGACAGAGCTTAATTAAGCCTAAACAAGGACTTAAACATGCTGGAATGAAGGCTCAAACACCTAGACATGCAAGCATACAAGCTAAGCCTTAAACTAGGCAATAATGCGCGACATTCAAAGGCACTTGAAGCATGAATGAAGTGGGAATGTGGCAATGGTACATGCTCTGAAATGAAGTATTAAGTGATGCCAAATCACCTAAATATCTCAAAGATAGCATGCATGAATCACCGGAACACAAAGCTTGCAAGGCCAATTACACTACAGCTATACAAAGCATGCATTATTTGACTATGAAGCACAAAGACAGAGCTAAGACAGTCCCAAAACATGAACATTTTTAGTTCAAAGCATGGCCAAAAGGTGCTCACATGAGAGGCTAAAGCAACATGCAAGATTGGCTAGTAAGCATGAGTTGTATGGCATGTATATGAAGCATATGAAATCTCACCAAACTAGCCAAAATCAGTGAACAAAACATGCCAAAATGTGCCCAAATAATCATGGAAATGCAGCCAATGCATACAAAAATGAGGGGCTCCTTTGGAGGGCCATGCAAGGGGTTATTAAGCACATGCAAGATGGACATTCAACAAGGCCAAACCAACTCTAGAAATAGCCTATAGGGGTCCTAAAACCTGAAAAAGGGCCAAATAAGGCCTAGAAACATGCAAATAAGAGGTCCTTTGGAAGGCCAACAAGACCTCCAAACAAGACAAGGAGAAAGGGGTCACCCTCTGATTTGGGCTCTCAAAACAGTGTCTAAACCACTGAAAATCCCCTGGATTTCAGTGGCTAAGAGGCCAAACCATGGCTAATGCAAGTGCTCTAATTCATAGCTCAAAACATGATGAATTAAAGCATGAAAGGTGGAAGATAACCCCAAACAGAAAAAGTATCTTAAACAAACATGTTTATAAGCTCAAAAGGAAACTTTTTCTAGTTTATGAACAATCTCGAAAATGCTCACAAGTAGGACTAAGATATGATGCAAAAATAGGCCTATAAAGAGGGAAAAAGCATACGAGAGTGTAGGAGGCCTCAAACAGAAAAGTGTCCTTATACAATCTTCAAGAGAAGCTCAAAATATGACACTTTTTAGTTTATAACAAAGTCCAGAAGAGCTTGCAAGTATGGCTTATAGATAAAGCAAAAAAAATACAAGTTTAAGGGAAATGAAGACTTACCCTTGAAGAGCAACTTTCTAGAAGCTTTTGGTCCAAGATTCTGAGCTTTTAACCTTTGCAAATGGCCTCCAAAATTCTGGAATGGATGGTGGAGGTGTTGTGCTAAGGGTTGTAATGTAAAAGTGCAAGGAAATCCAATTTCTAAGCACAAAACTCAAGTAATATAGAGAGAAAGAGAGGTTTTGCTCTTCAAAACTCTTGAACCTCTGATACAAAGGGAGCCCTCTTGCTTATATAGAAGAAGGCAATGCAAAGCTTCTTCAGAAGCTTTGCAAGAGTTCCATCCCTCCATACACGTGTATAGAGGGGAGATAACAAAAATCCAGCTGGCTCAAAAGATCTGGAGGAAAACCAGCTGAGAGAGGGGGGTGCCGGCCATCATCAATGGCCGGCAGTGCCACACCATTGGCCGGCAGGGTATCACCAAGAGCCGGCAAGGTCAAGGCCATGGCTGGTAGTGCCATGCCAGGGCCGGCAGTGCACCGCAGAGTCCACTCTGACAAGACCTAGTCAAGGTCCAAAAATGAGGCAGAAAGGATACAGGGTCCGAGAAGCTCGAACCGGTGACGTTCCGCCGCGATAGTTGAGTGCTCGATGAGCAATCGAACCAGTTGTTGGGTGTACCTACAAGCACAATCAAGTCTTGAGGACGGTCAAAAATGGGGTGTCTATACATGTTTTTCGGAATTTTAAGTTGGTTATTCTATGACATAGTGATCAATTACTGTGCATTATTTTTAAATGGGAAAATAGTTTATATATATATATATATTTATATATCCCCAATGCCCCATTTATAAGTGGATTGTATTGTTTGTAAATTTTCTGCAAAATGTTTAATTGGCATATATCATGTCGTCATAGGATTTTCTGCTAATAAGCAGATACCACATGGCCAAATTTCTTTAGTTTAACTTGATTAAGAGATCTTGTCTTATTTTTCAATATCATGGTCTTATTAGTTAATTCATGGATGCTACTTTTTGAAGACATGACTTAACTGAGATTGCTGCTGGAAAAAAAGAAGAAAGAAAAGTAGAGGAATTAAGCCTAGTTTACTTTAAGACGCACCAAATAATAATTAGTTATAAATAATAACATAGGTGTTTGTCAAAAATGTGAAAGCATTGTTTTTTTCCCATTTTCTTTTGTACTAATCATTTTTATGGTTATAAATTTGATTTGCAACAAAGCAGAGGTTGTCTTGGATGTTGTACTAAGCCCCCTCTAATAATTGTTGCTAACAAGCCATCTAAGAGACTGAGAATTCGAGGCCGAACAGTCAAGAAATCAAGCATTTCAGAGGATTTTTGGGGCACCAGCACTTGTGAGACGGACAATAGTATTGTTCAGTCCCAGAGAAGTGGATCATCAATGAGCACATCAAATCCGCCCTTAGATCCCCACAAAGATCTTTGGAAGCATCAGTAATCCTACTGAATTTGTAAATCATGGCTAATTCAAAAAAAAAGTTAATTCTTTCTATTGTTAACTGCTTACTAGAATGGTTGCTTGCATTCCCCATAATATCAATCAACGTGTTGCTTAGCCATTGGTTCTGACAAATCACCTCTACTCATCCTCTTAAGATATCTTCTAGGCCCCAAAACTGTGAACTATATGATTATCAATCTTTATTTAGATTGGTGGTGGTTCTTTGGATAAATGTATGGTTGGAACCACTAAATTTTTTTTTTCTTCTATTTTTGGTCCGTGGACTCTGGAGTCTGGGCATTTGATCAAATTTTGAAAATGCCCCAATATCCATACTGCTTTGATTTAACAAGCATGTAGTAACTTCCACAATACATGTTTTATTTTACTGATCTGTTAAGTTAAATGCTTTGCATCTCTCCTAGGCCACAAAGAGATTTTAAGGGCACCCTCATATGAGACTTCTCCAATAGTGTGCTTCTTTGTCTACTAAATTTAATCCTTCGTTTGTCCAGGTCTTGTTCTTTGGAATCAGACAAGACAACAATGGATTGGAAATAAGAGGTCTCAAAACCGTACACAAGTTCCTAAACCCAAACTAAGATGTTTTACTTCGCCTTTCTTATATTTATGTGACGTGCAAACTTGTCATCTTCATTTATAGTTCCTTGAAGCTTCTCTTCTTGTTTCTCATTGTAATGTGACTTGATCATCATTTATGATGTTATCACAGGTTTTATTGGCCCGTGATATCTATATTTACATGATTATTTTTTTAATTTTTAGAATTAATGTTTTCCCTAATTTTTCGAAACTAATGAGATACGCAAGTGTCCTATATGTGATTTCTTTGGATTGTATTTTGTATTTTGTACGGGGAGCAAATATTCCGGCAAGCCCACATTCCTTTCTCCCAAGCTCCTGTCTGTCCGATCGACCTGCGAGCACAACGGCGGTGAGCTACTCGGCAGTGTGTGGCCGGAAAACCCCTCCGACGATCAAGTTAGAACACACACATAGGGATAAAGAGAGAGAGAGAGGACTGAGTTATGTTTAGTGTATATCTCACCAAAATGCCATCTATCAAGCATGGGGGGCGCAGACTCGCTTATATATATTCTGCGCCCCAAATCTACTCCTATTAGTCTCTCGACACGTGGTGCTACTATCCCATCTGTCAGCACAAATTTAGCAATCACCACCTAACCTAACTGTTAGGATATATCGGCGGAGCTCGGTAGCCCGGCGAAGTCACCTCGGCCTTCCACACTAGAGCTGACCTTCACGACCGTGCTCCTCTCGCCGAGCTCAATGACGATAGAGTTCGGTTGCATTCCGGCATAGCTGAGCTTAAGACTGATCAAGCTGGTAAACCGAAGGCCTTTCCAGCCAGGCTAAACGCGTGAACCATGGAAATCGGAGCGTCTGGCAATCATCTCGGCCGAGCAACTCAGGCAGCTCAGTTTAACATGGTCTTGGGCCTCTACCGAGCAAAACCTTCTCCGTCCAAGCCCAAGCTATCACGGCTCCAAACATGCTCGGCCTAACCCAGCTCGGCCCAAATATGCTTGGACCACATACAGCCCGGTCAGAACCGCGGCCCAGGCCAAGATTGTGAAATCTCCCTCACATATTTAAAGGAGGAAATTACGGCACAAAAACATGAAATTCAAGCACAAAAAGAGGAATTCAAGCACAAAATAATGTGATAGCGAAGATGAATGAGTCGAGTGAGGAGCATTTGGAGATGACGTCAAGCATCATGGAGTTTCTTAAGAAACAAGGTTTCAACGGAAAATTTAGGGGAGGGGGCATCCTATGAACTCATAGATCGCCTTTTTGGTAAGTCTATCTTGCTTTACTTTTTCATTTTTCTCATGTTGGTTAGTATATATTGGTTGAAGCATAACTGTTTAAGAAAGTTACACTGTCAAACTCAATTAGGCTACCTTTTGCCAATAAGGAACCTATGTGCCAATCCCTCTTGCATTAACAACATAGCCAGATCAGCACTTGTTGAAGGGTCTAAAATCAAGATAAACTTTGCAACATTGTCTAATTGCTAGCACAAACATTGAAACATTGAAAATGATCATAAGATAGGATACTGAAATACTTAGTTTTATATTGTTTATGTTGATCTATCCTAGTTCGAATTTTGTGAAATTGAAAACCCATTAAAAACAATCAAACCATATCAATATTTCTCATTTCTTTCTAAGCAAAGTTGGAGAAATAGTGAGTGAGATAGTGAAGTCGTATCAAAGGGACATCCACTGGTAGATAGTGAAATTTGTGGAGAAAACTGGAGTCAGTACAAGAGAGATCCAAGTTTCATTGAACCATTCTATATGACAATAAAAGTCATCATGTTGCTTGATTTCATATAACTTACAAGAACTTGCCCCCAATTAGATTAGCTATTGTTTTGTGATTTAGTATAGATGAAAGTCAAGTTTCGGTAGAAAATGCATTTTTGCTAAATTGGTTTACTCATATACAAAATTATTTATATATGAGTTTAGATGTAACTGATAATATATTAATGTTTTCCTTTTTTATTTTCTTCGCAGATTGATTTTTGATGACATTTGGAAGCATACTTGCAAATCAAGATCAAGTGTTAATTTTTTTTTGTGGACTGATACTTAGTTCTACTTGCAACTCAAGATCAAGTGTTGATTTTTTTTGTGGATTGATACTTAGTTCATTTTGGGATTTGCTGTGATTTGGTCTTTGTTATAGTTAATGAATTGTTATTAAATTTGTTTGATGGATATGTTTTGATTTATAATATAAATTGTTTAGTGAGTTTTTTTGTGTGGAGCGGTGTATAATAGTTAATGGATTTCTTAGTACATTTAGAAGATTATTGGGCTGTGAGCAGTGATATTTGTAAAATAATAATTTGAATTGAAATATAAAATATGGAACAAGTTTAGTGACGAATTTTTTCGTCATATGTACCTGTTATTATGATAAAGTGATTATTTGTCGCTAATAAATATTTTTTGTGACAAAATTTATCATTACTTATATGTGAGAGTTTTCATTGATTTTGTTGTTTGGTAATTAAAAATTTCGTCACGTATATATATTTTTGCCACGAAATATATTTTGTCACCCATGTCTGACTTTTGGAGATGAAAAATTTCGTCAACTTTACATCTTACAGTGACGAAATTATTTTCTCATCAATGATCAGCATGTGTGACAAATTTATTTGTCAACTAAAGTTATATATACGGTACTAAATAACTATTTGGTGACGAAAATGACGATTTTTGGTGATAAAATGTTGTCTTATTGGTGACAAAAAATTTCGTCACTAAAGTAATTTTATTAGTGACGAAATTATTTTTCCTCACGACAATTTTTAGTGACAAACATTCAATGACAAAACCGGTGACGAAAATATTTCCTCACAAATATCTATAGTAACGAAATTAGCTCTTTGGAGATAAAAAAAAATCGTCATTCAAGACCCAACTTATTGTAGCGATGGTGGGTCTTACTACTTTTTTATGCAGGGTTGACCCGCCATATTTATATTTTATTTTCATTATTTTTTTTTGTATACTCAATTTATATTTAGTTGTGTACGGCAAGAAACTAAATGCCACCGTATCTCGAGAAACCACCCCTTCGTCTCGGTGTAGGTGGAACTACTTGTCTTGTCCCGTAATAAGAATTAAATGTACTTTCATTTGTGTCTGGTGGACACACGGGTGTCACATCTTGTACTCATATCAGTATACTTGTATATTGACTCGTTTTGTCTCTTAGCATCCCGTAACAAGAATTAAATGTACTTTTATTAATGTTTTCCTACACATATATATACATACATATATCTATGTGTGTGTGTTTGTAAAATTAATTAGTTCAAATTTGGTTAGGTCACAACAGCTTCTAGTCCTTTGAAATGGCAACTCGACATCAAGTATGGTCCTTGTCATTGATACAAGATGTCTCTCTTACTCAGGTACCCACTAAGAGCTAATCATGTATATCACACTACTTCTAGTTTTATTTTAGAATAGCATGCAAAACTTGTCTTACAATTAACCAATGAATGAATATTGTGGGCCTAAATTCCATTGTTTTAGACAAAATGTGCTACATAGTATAAACTATGACATGACAAAGTTTGTGCTTTATTTTATTTTATTTTTTAATTTCTTATGAAGCTTCAACAAGACATCTCTCAATCATTTATTATTGCATGGGATCTTTCTGATTCCCTCAAAATCTTGCTTGAAAGCAATTAGTTTATTGTCATTTTTCACAATTACATTTGATTTACATCGTTGAGTTTATAGGATCCTGGTATTGATAATGGGCATGGTATTGTTGTTGATTGGTGTCTTTGGTTGTTATTGATTTTTTAAGCTATTGTTTGATATGGTCTAAAGATTGGCGGTTGTTACTTTTATATAATTTGTTGTAGTGTGGTGAACCAATTAAGTGATTAAATCATGTGGCTTGCTTATCTACTAGAGAAATGCATATCACTTTCAGTTGTGATCATCTTCACTCCAGCACTTTGTACTAGTTTATTTTTTAAATATTATTTATTAATTGTAAATATATAATTACTTAAGTAATTATATCTTGATTTACAGGTGAGATATAGTTGTTCTAAAAAGTATCATTAGACTAACAGAAACAGTTGCAATTGGAGTACTTAAAAGTACAGACCCATCTAAAGAAGTAGAAGGGAAATAACTAGGACCTGACTATTAGGAGGTATATGTTCAAGTGCCAGTCAAACCTAATGAGAGCTTGATCCGATCATGTAGACTTGTCAAAACAATTGGATAAGCTATTGGAGCTCATGTTGCTTGGCATGCTCCATTTGTGGTATATTTCTTTTGTAAATACTAATTTTATTAACAAATTTATATTAACTTGAAATAGTTTCAATTACCTTTATATGTTTATCTTTTGGATGCAGATTTCGCAAGTTATGGATGCTAGCCGAGAATATTTATACAAGTGAGGTTGAGAATTTGGGAACTAAATTTGTTTTAATAATCTCTCAGAAAGATGGATATCACTATGGCTTTTCAAAACTTATGGTTGGAATAATTTTCTTTTATTCTTTTTTTTTTGTTTTGTTTTAACTTTGTTAGTGTGGTAGAATATTTTACAATTTTGATTATGATTTTTATTGCAATATAAATAAATTTATATTTTTAGATAAAAAAAATGATCGTGGTTTGAATTTTTTTTTTTGTTTTTGATGTGATGATCCTATGGTGGTAATATTTGTTTATTATTATGAAAATATTAAAGGATGAATGGATATCAAATTAATATAGGATGTGGCAATTTATATTCAATTGTTTATAAAACCAATTCAAATTTTTTTTTTTTTGGTTACAAGAAAATCCTCTCACTTTCTCGCAGGTCCAGGGCAGCGCCCCTTGCAGAGATCACCAAGGTGTCCTGTTGTCCGTTTCAAGTAAGGAGACTATAACTTGGGAACTTGCCCTGACCTCTTAAGACAAACTCTGCTTAAGTCAGGACTCGCGTAGTGGGAGAGAATTGGACTCACACCAAGTGTTGTGGTAGTAATAACTTGAGGCTAACATCCTAACCAATTGCGCTACGCCTAGGAGATTGGCCCAATGGGTTTTGAACTTGAGACCTAGGGTCTTAACCCCCAAGCCTTTACCAAGTTGCTAAACGACATTGGGTTAATTTTTTACAGGTATTTATGCATGCTTGGTTGTGACTTTTAAAAATGCCAATGAAAAAAATATATAAGTGACATTTTGTAATAGTGGTAGTAGCTTTGCAAATTGTCACTAGAATAAACTCCAATGACACCTATATCCATTTAATGGCACAAATGAATTGGATTTAGTGACATTTATGAAGTTGTTAAAAATATCAATTGTGGCATAACAAGCGCCATTAAAAATCCATATAGTGGCATTTTTTATATTGTAAGTCTTCTTTAATGGCACTTGATAACGTCACGAATAGTATCTACCATTACATTAAAGTGTCACTGAAAGTCTTTAACCTTGATAGTGTAATGGCACTTACAAGTGTCACTAAAGTGCCACTAAGTCTTTTTTTAATGGCGCTTGATAGTGTCACACTACAACATTTTCTTAGTTTAGTGACATTTGAAAGTGACACAAAACTATTGGTTTAATGACATTTTTTAGTCTTGTGGCATTTTGAACAAGTGCCATTTGTATCCGTGGCACGGTAGATACTTGCAAGTGCCACTACACCATCATGGCTAAAAACTTTCAATGACATTTTGATGTCATGGTAGATATTATTTGTGGCACTATCAAGTGCCATTAAAAAAAGAGTTAGTGACACTTATAAGTGTCATTACACCGTCAAGACTAAAACCTTTCAGTGACACTTTAATGTCATGGTAGGCACTATTCGTGATGCTATCAAGTGTTATTCGTGACGATAATTCGTTATAGAACAATTTGATCCGCTCTTGCGGAGATTTGAACCGCCAACCTCCCACACCATAAACCTTATGTACTACACTCTTCCCACTACACCTCTATAGCATCACATGATTATATATATAACATATATTATTTATATAGTACATACATCCATATTAATATAAAAGTGTATGTATAAACATAATTATTTTATTGAACATAATTTATGTAAAATAAACTATTTACTAGCAAAATAAAAAAAGACAACTTTTGGCGACTAAAAATATTTTTTAGTCGCCAATTCTATACTTTTGGCTACTAATTATTTTTTAGTTGCTAAAAAACTTAACTTTTGCTGACCAAAATCGGATTTGGTCACCGAAGATGCACTTTCAGCTACCAAAATTTTGGTCGCCCAAACAATTAATTCCCACCTTAGGATTTTAGTTCTCCCGCGCTAAAAATGACCACTTTTGGCAACTAAACTTATTTTTTAGTCGCCAATTGTAGACTTTTTGCTACTAAAATTTTTTTAGTCACCAAAAAGCTTTATTTTTGGCTACTAAAATTTTTTTAGTCGGAAAAACCCATATAATCAGCGACCAAACTTAGTTTTAGTCGCCAATTATAGGCTTTTGGCTACTAATACTGTTTTGGTTGCTGAAAGCTATACTTTCAGCGACCAAATTTTTTTTGGTCAGGAAATTTAGTCGCCGAATGTGCTTTTTCCTGTAGTGTATATTGAGTTTAATTTATTTATTTTTAATCATTTATTGCATTTAAAAAATTTAGAAAATATATTGGCATTTTTTGTTTTTTCAAAAATGCCATTATAAGCTTGGAAAATTTTTGGCTTAGTGGCATTTCTCAAAATGCTATAAAATATTTGTTTATGACACTTTTCACCTAAGTACCTAGTGTCCTGACATTTTTTAAAAAATGCTTGCTACTAAAGTTTAGTGGCATTTGTTAGTAAATGTCACGAACATAATTTTTTGTGTCATTGTTTTATAAAATGCCATAAAATTGATGTGACATTTTTTTATTGAAATGCCACTAGAGCCTTATATGTTTGTGGTTCTGTGGTATTTTTCTAAAACATTTAATGCCAATTTTTATTTTTGTGGCATTTTCTAAATACATGCCACTAGTGCAGTGTCACTAAAGTGTAAATTTGTTGTAGTGACATTTTTGTTGTAGTGAAATGACACTTTTTTTTAATTGAAATGCCACTAGAGCCTTGTATGTTTGTGGCTCTATGACATTTTTCTAAAAAATGCCACCAAATATTCTTTTTGTGACATTTTTTAAGAACATGCCACTAGTATGGTGTCACTAAATTGTGTTTTTGTTGTAGTGTCACAAATAGTGTTTAGCATGACATCAAAGTGTCATTGAAAGTTTTTAACCATGATCGTATAGTGGCACTTGTAAATGCCATTGAGGTGTCACTAGTATCTACCGTGACACGAGAATAAATAAAATTTGTTTAAAATGTCACAAGACTAAAAAATGTTATTAGAAGAATAGTTTTGTGACACTTTCAAATGTCACAAAACTAAAAAAAATGTTGTAGTGACTGCTACTTCTTTTTCTCACAATGATGATTTTTTGTTTTTGTTTTTGATAAGTTCTTTGTCACAATGATGCCGCACTTGTTATATAGCTCCTCGGTCATCTTCATCTACATCTACATCTACATATTCAATTTTCATAATGATAATGTTGGAATGTGCATGTATCTTTGTACAATAAGACTGATGTTATAATTTGAAATGTCAATTTTATTGAATAAGTACTAATGGTTAATTTATTTATTTATTAATTTTTTTATAGATTGCTTTTGTATGGGTTATTGTGGATATTTATTTTGTGCACGAAGAGCATTTGTTCTGTATATGGAAAACATTTATTTTTGTACAATCCTCTGTTTTGTAAATCCAGTGTTTTTTTTATGTAATAGTTAATTTAGATGGATTATACTTGGTTGGTATGGATTTATATAATATTTGGAATATGATGTTACAAGTTAAAATTTTTAGATAGTTGATAATGAAATGATTATTATTGATAATGAATTTAATTATAATTGATAGATGTATTATTCTGTATATGTACAGGTTACAGGTTGCATTGATAATAGAATGCATACAATTTAGAAATTAATGAAAAATATTCAATTTTGTGCATTTAAAAAAAATTAATAAATAGAGTTTTTGGCAACCAAACATTTAGTAGTCGAAAAGCAAAAGGGAACTTGTTGACGACTAAATAGGTAGTAGCTAAAAAGATAAAAATTTTTAGCGACTAAAAAATTAGTAGCTAAAAGGGAGCACATGGTTTTAGCGACAAAAAAAATTGGTAGCCAAAAAGGAGTGCCACGTTTTTAGTGACTAAATAATTGGTAACCAAAAAGAAACCAACGGTTTTTAGCGACTAAACATTTACTAGCAAAAACAGAAATGAAGTTTTTCATGACTAAAAAATTGATAGCTAAAAAACTGAAGATGAAAAATATTTTCTTTTTGGTGACTAAACATTTAGTAGTGGAAAAACAAATGAGACTTTAGGTGACTGGACTTTTAGTCGCCGATTGGCGACTTTCGGCGATTAAAAAAAAAAATAGTTGCCAACACATTTTTTGACAATCATCCAGTAACAAAGTTGGCGACCAAAAAATTTAGTTGCCAAAAGTGTAATTTGTTGTAGTGAGTCTTTGTTCCTTGTATGACTATTTCTAGCCTAATTCTTATTCATATTTTTTAAATTTTGACTTATTTTTTAATTTGTTTTATTCATGTAGAGTATGACTAAACCCAAGTATAACTTTGAATAAAATCTGTTTGGCAGAATAGTAAATTTGAAACTTGACATGTCACCATAATCCATACATTTAACATTTTTTTACTTTTAGTTTAAAAATAAAAAAATATGTCTCCATTAGTTTTCAGTAAAAAATGTGAGTTTAAATAAAAGGAGTGGAGATATTTTTGAAAATTTTTACTTCATTTTTAAATTTTATAAAAGTAAAAAATAAGAACTAAATATAACATTTTGATTGTTGGGGCTTGTATAGTAATTAGCACATGACTAAAATTAAAGTGTTATATTTTTGGAATTAGGTTAAAAGTTAAATTTTTGATTTTTTTAAAAAAAATATGTAAAAAAATATAGAGGTGATGTAACTCAAAAAAAATTAAAAATCAAAAAATTGATTTTAACCACTTGCCAAAAAGGCCAAAACATAAGTAATGTCTACCATTCAACGTGCCATGTGTATTGAATAAAAACCATAACAAAATAACATAATAAATAAACAAAAAGTTATAATCAAATTAGAGCAATAATTTTGAGTTCGTTTGGCATTGATTTTTTTAGCCAATTTTTTTATGTTAGAACTTTTTTAGTCTCGTTTGGTTTTTGTTTTGGGCCTTTTTTTGAATTTTGTAAAAAAAAAAATATAATAATTATAAATAAAAAATAACATTTTGTCTTGTTAACTTATATAACTTATTTTATTTTTTTTGTATTTTTTTAACCCCAACGAAAAAACCAAACGAAGGCTATTAGTAGTGTTGACTTTTTTTTTTTTTTTTTTTTTTCATCACACTTCTAGAAATTGTTTGTTTTACTTTACTGTGTGCTAATTCAATTGGAATGTTTGAAATTCAATTCCCCTCCTAAAAATACTCCTATATTTAGGAATTATTTGGGATGTCTTAAATAAATGTACTTTTTAATTTTTTGGACTAAAAAGTTGAGAAAAAAATATGGTTATTTGGATTAACTTTCGGACTTCTTATAGAAAAATGTGTATTAAAAAATTGTATAAATTAGTGTGTAGGGAAAAATTAAAATTCGGAATTATGCAGTCGTACTTTTTGACTTTTGATGAATAGTGATAACTTTTTAACTTTTTAAGTAACTTTTTGACTTTTTAACTTTTTGAACACATGTCAAACTTGGCCTTAGAACTTTAATAAAAAAGGAAAATGCGGGCGACCCCCAGCTGGGGGCGACCCCCAGCCCACGTGGCTGTGGGTGATTGGCCAGAAAGTAAAAAAAAAAAAAGAAAAGAAAACTGACGAATCACAGCCCGCCACCTCAGTGGGGGTCGACCCCCAGTGGGGGTATTTAGCAGGACTGAATAAAAAAATATGCAGAGAAAGACAAGTTTCAAACTCATAATGGGTTATTTTGAGAAAATGATTAAAAGTTATCTTTAAATTTTTAATCTATTTTAAGTCATATCATCTTTTACATTTTTTTTATATATATATTTTTTTAAAAAAATTAAAAAAACTAATTTTTAACAATCTTCTAAAAAAAAAAACTTAATGTAAATTCTAAAAGTCAACCGCATGAAGTGTGCCAGAGGGTTGGTTGCCAATTATGAATTAACTAAACTATAGTTTAATTTGTAATCTGCATTGTCCCATGTTTCAACATTTTTTTTTTTTTTTTTTTTTGATACTTCTATTCTTAAATAGTTAAATATTAATCAGTTAACTTTGACCCGACTACAAAATTTAAAAAGTATATGACTATTGCAATTAAAAGTCTGAAATTACTTTGGTTTGGAAAGGGTACACTTTCAATTCAACCAGGATGAATGGGACTGTACCTAAAAAGGATTCAACCATAAAAACAGAGGTTCAACTTTTTTCATATTTACATTTCACTGTGTGGGAATTTAAAGAATGTGAGATGTATAACGAGTTATGTTTTAATAATTTAAATTATTTATTTCATAAAAATTTTAATATATATTATCTATAAAAATTAATTTAATCTAATAATCATATTTTTATTTTATTAAATTTATTTTTTTAAAATATATTGTAAATATATATTTAAAATAGATCATTTATTTTTAAAAAAATAAATTTGATAAAATAAAAATATTACAATAATCAAATTCACCTAATATTTTGCATAAATAATATATAATATCATAAAACAAATTGTTCAAATTATTGAAATAAAATTAATAATTAATCATAGAAATTCTTCAAAATCTCGCATATTAAGATGCGAATACGAGATAAGTCTATAAAAAAAAAATAGTTACAAAATAAGCTTTAATTTTCATGTAATAAAAAAAAAAATTATTATTTAATGATAACAATGAAGCAGACAAGTAGCAATGGGTTGGACACAGAATTGAAAGTTTTGGCACATTCGACGGCTCTTCTTTCCGCAGAGAGAGAGAGAGAGAGAGATCTCATGGACTCTTTCAGCTCTATATGTCTCTCGTTAAAACCTCCAAAACCCTAATCACTCCAACAATCTGGTTTCGATCTTCATTCTTTTCAATTCAAATTCCATTTCACTCATCTCTGAAATTCACTGTATCTGAAATTCTCAAACTACATATATACACATACGAATTTAAAGCAATGTCTGGTTCTGGAGGCTTCGCCGTGTCTCGAGCCCACGGCGGAGACCGATTCTACAACCCTCCGGCGATTCGGCGCCACCACCAGCAGTTGTTGCTGCAGCAGCAGCAGTTAAATTGGCAACACCGTCGGCTTCCGAGGCCTGTGAAGCCGCCGGAGGTGGCGGCGGTGGAGGCGGAGAATCGGACTGACTCGGATGATTCGATGACGACATTGTTGAAACCGCCTTCAGTCTCTTTGTTTTCCATTCCCAGACCGCTGACGAACGTGACTAACTTGGATCGTCTGGTGGAATCTGTTACTCCCTTCGTTCCCGCTCAGTACTTCTCTGAGGTATCGAAAGAATTAGGGGATTTCATTATAAAAGATGCTCGAAGCCCTCTGTTTGGTTGATGAGAAAATGCAGGACAAGTAAAGAAATTAAATTTGTGAGTCTTTTGTAATTTTTATGGTCTTTGCCGCAACTGATCCTAACTCAACTGTTTAAAAAAACTGCATTTCTTAGCAGCCAAACAACAGTGATTGCAGATGCTTATAATTCGTCTTGTAATTTCTTATACAGTAGCTGTTCACTGATGGAATTTTGAAGTTGCAGGCGAATGTAATGGGTTGGAGGAGTCGGGAATCTGAGTTGCACCCATACTATTGCCTTGAAGATCTTTGGGAGTCTTTCAGTGAGTGGAGTGTATATGGAGTGGGAGTGCCTTTGTTGTTGAATGGGAAAGACCGAATTATACAATATTATGTTCCATTCTTGTCAGGTATACAGTTGTATGTAGACTCACTGAAGTCCCCTTCGAGGCTTAGGTGAGCCTCTTTACATTCTAATTGCTTATATGTTACTTCTTGTATTTAATTTGTTAGTTATGTTTGATTTAGTTGTTTGTTTCACTTCCTTTTTATTGTGGTCAATTGCGTTCAAATTATACTTGCTTTGGTGTTAAAGACTGGCTTTTTATTGCTGATCAGTGTTTATTGATGCTATGTTTTTGCTAATCATTGTTGTAGTAGCTTTGTGTCTTTTTGTCTCCATGCAGCAAGATGTTTTGCTGTTTTGCTTAATGTAATTCATTTTGTGGCACCTTGTCATTCGGATTTCAACTGCAATATGAAGGATGAAACATAGGCGTCACCCAGCGGTGGTGCTTGTTTTGGTGTGTATGTGATGACAGGTTGATTTTACCAAGATTGGTGAGAGGGTCTCGTGGATCAGATTGGCGAGAGGGTCTGCTAACGAATATCCAATTTGATGCTTGAGTTATTAGTTGCTGAGTGAGAGGATCGTGTAAAGTATTGCAGGACCCACCATTTTACATTAATCCAACCTTATCGATCAGTGTGATATACAGTACAGTTGGGACATTACAAATGATCGTGTAAAGTTTTACTGTCATCACTTGCAAAAGGGCATTGGATGCGTGGCTCATAATAAATGTGGGATGAGTGAGTTCACAATTAAGTTTTAGATCTTTATTTTACTAAACACGAGATAACAAAAAGTGGGAAGAAAGGGCTACTGGAAGATCCCAATATTGGGTCCAGGTGGGTTATAAGTAAGACTTGTATTGTTTTAAGCAAATCAACAGTTGGTTATACTAATGCAAGATGGTGAAAAAGGCGGGAAATCCAGCTGTAGCAGTCCTAAAATTTCCAAACTACACTGTAAAAAGCGAGGAAATAGTGATTTCATGTATTTGAGTTGGTCTTTTGTTCATACATGTTTCTATCAACTATAATCTTGCATGGATTTTGTTACAATTTTGGAGTAAATAGGAGGATATCTATGCCACTAATCCAAAATACTTAATTGATTTTGGATTGGTGGATGCTAGGGAAAACAATATCTTATCTATGTCTAGATATACCAATTTTTTCACATCAGATAAATGAGATGTCTAATCTGTCATGTGATGTCCAATAAGGAAATTTGCCCATGGTCAGATTAAAGTAAGAAAAGTCACACATTATGAAAGCATAAGTTCTATCAAGGTTGTGTTCACTTCTTTTCAACATTTAATTGTCTATACCTCTGGCTTCAAGCATGCTCAACGCATAATCCTATACGGCTATAACCCTATTCATCATGTTTCGTGTTTGACATGTACTTGACCATTTTGAGTTGTAACATAGGCATCTACGCATACTCATTTGCAGACAACTCCACTATTCTATGCACTAAAAGATATTAGGTGTGCATGTGTACTCACACACAAACACAAACTTTCAAATAGACATGCATACACGTAACGTAAATATGATATTTGCATAAATAACTCAAATATCATATACATAAGTCAGAACAAAACAAAACAAAACAAAGAAAGAAAACTACTTAGAAATGGATGTTTGAATCTATGTTTTATGTCAATGGCTGCAGTTTTAGGACAGTGCATTGAAGAAGAACATTCCATATAAGTTTTTGATAAGCACTGGAATGGCAATTATGTTGGAAATAAAATGTGAATTTATTTTTATTTTTATTTTTTTTTAAGTATTTTAAAAATAATTGATTACTGTAATGAAACATCTCAAGAAAAAAAATGAGAATTAACATGAATGGCCAAGGTAGAATTCCAATGAGTTTGACTTCTTTTGGTTAGTATAAGGTGCAATTAGAATAAGACATTGAAAGACACAAGTTATGTTGTTTATGTGAGCTCAATAACTGAGGTGTGTACATGGGACTCTCACAGCTAGTCCTGTACGTAACCTCCTTCAGGTTGGAATGAGCTGGAATGCGTGTGTTGTAGCCTTGAGTTAATGCTTTTGGATAGTTTGCTTTAGTTGGCAGTAGTGGTTGGTTTCATCTGGTATTAATACAGACATATAGAATTTCTTCTCTATTCTCCATGTATAAGCTTTTATTGCACATAATGATATATTGCTCATGTGGACAAATGTGTTTTAGAATATTCTGATTATGTTCCAAGCCATACAGGTGGTTTTCATTGAGCTGGCCGTTGTTTTCATGCTGAGAAACCTGTGTTATCTTAGGAACTAAATGCTTTGTGTCCAAAGTGGAAAACTTTCCATTTCAAGTAATTTGTGCGTTAATTGAAGTAGAATATTTTATGCATTTTTTTTGTACTAATGTTATATTGTAACTTCTAGGCAGTTCATATTAATATTTGGAAGAGTATTGTAATATTTTTCAGATTCATATTTGCATTCATGTTAACATAGTAAATGCGTGTTTTAGTTGCCTTTGTTACTGATGGTGTGACATATGTGTGTAGCTACTTTTCTCTTTGTGCTTTGGCATTAATATTCTTAGTAATCTTTTGTAGCTTATTTTTCTTTTTTCAGAGAAACATTACATTGAGTATGACATGGGATTGTGTACTTTCTAATAGTTTGAAATACCCCAGGTTAATTTGACCTAATGTGACTATTTCTTCTAGTACTAGGGCTGAATAAAAGGTACTTACTTCTTTTCTTTGGTCTGTGGATGTTTACTGGCTGCTGTACATCTATGCTTGCATGAACAAGAATTCTTATGCATAAATTTGTAAATTTTAGAAACAGGAGGGAAGGGCATTGCTGTTTATTTATCATGCCACATCTAAAAATATGAAGCTTCCAAAAGCAATAACTTTTCTGAACTCTATAATATGTAGTCTTTTGATGCTGCATAAAATTTTGTAGAACGTCTTTTGGAATTTACTTTTTCACCATAGTTTGAGCCTAGCGTTGTTTGGATTACTATATTAGCAAAAGCACTTTGACATTAAAAGTTCTAATTAGTTGGTATTCTCTATATAAATTGGTAGGATTATGTCAACATTAAAAATAATTAAAAAAAAAACTTGCTAAACATGCTTGTATCACAATTGTTGAGAATTGTTCTTTTTTCCTTTCTCCTTTTTGTTCTGTGTATATATATGTATATCTATATTTTTTGATAAAGATCAGTGGCCAGTTCTCTTTATTATTGTGTGAATGATCAACTTTTTTAATCCTACTCTTGTGGAATATCTTAGTGCATTAGCGTCCGGATTCAATTTTTGTGTTCAGTTCCTTCACAAGACATTGTAAGATATATGATTGTTATTTGTCAGGAGACCTGGTGAGGAGAGTGATGCCGAGTCTTCAAGGGAGACTAGTAGTGGTGGTAGCAGTGACTGTGAAGCAGATAGACGGGCCAAATATGTTGTAGATGGGTCGCAGAGTCAGCAGAACCTCATGAACTTGAACTCTCAGAGAATGAACAGACTCTCATTAAGGGATGAATCTCTCATGAGCTCATCCAGTGATGAAGCAGAGATCTGCAATTCACCTGGGATGCTCTTATTTGAGTATTTGGAGCAAGAACAACCATATAATCGCAAACCTCTAATTGATAAGGCAAGTTCACTTCTTGGAGATTACTGCATCCAGGCTGACGTTCATTTTCAATCTCTTTTTTTTTTCTCTTGTCCAGACATGGGAACTCATGGCACTTTCCCCTATCATTCCCACAGGTTTCAATTCTTGTGTCTCAGTTTGAAGATCTCAGGTTGTACAGGAGCTGTGATTTACTGCCTACAAGTTGGATTTCCGTAGCTTGGTATGTTATTCAGCATGATTAGAAGTTAGTTCTGTCGGAGTTTAGAATTTCATTTGACTTGTTGTCATGGCCAATTCCTTTTTTGGTAAATAATGCAGGTATCCGATATATAGGATTCCTATGGGCCCAACACTACGGGATCTGGATGCATCTTTCTTAACCTTCCATTCTTTGTCAACACACTCTAGAAGTCTCTCTCTCTCTCTCTCTCTCAAAAGTTTCATTACCATAATCTGTTGTGGATTTTGTAGTCATATTTATTGTTACTCTTACAGGCAACGGTCAACTGTGGCTTCATGGCGCAAATGGTAGGAAGGTACATGGTGGTGTTGATTCTTCTTCAAAGATTTCTCTGCCAGTCTTTGGCCTCGCTTGTTACAAGTTAGTAGGTTCAATTTTGACTCCAAGTGGACCCCACGAGTGTCAGCAAGAAAATTCTCTGTTGCATGCTGCTGACAATTGGCTCCGCCATTTGCAAGTTGTTCTTCCTGATTACCAGTTTTTCCGTTCTCACTATGCACCATGGAGATGATGGTGGTGATGAAGTGCCTTTCAATACCTTTATTTCTCTTCCAGAAGGGGCAGAAATATAAGATCAGTTTTGGGATGAGCAGTGTCAAAGCGAACTTGCAAAGAAAACCTGACCCTCTTTGTCCACACAGATTGTTTGATTCTTGTGTAGTGTTGCTTAGGTTCTCTTAAAGTGTAGAGTTCACAGGATTAGGGAAAAAATGTTTGATTTCAGGGCTGCTATGCCAGTTGTTTTGTTGTTCCAAGTCGTGGCCTAAGGCTGCAATCATCAAGCTGAAAATCCATATGGCTTCTTTACTTGTTTTGTTGTGTAGGAGTGACTGAAGCTGTTGATGATCTAGATATATTGGTAGAACCACCAAATCTGTTTAGTTTAATGTTCAGAGACTCTCGACAACTCTCTGTGATAGTGATGAAAATTTGTACACTCTTGTTTGCACATACACACCTATACCAGTAGATTTTAAAGCAGGGCCCTTAGTCCAGAAATCTTTATAAATTTTGATGGTACTGAATTTGCGTTATTGTTTCCAAATGTGATAATTGTTTTGCGTTATTGTTTCTGCACGCATATGGCCTTTGGTACATTGGTCTGGTGGATATTATGGATTGATGATATATGCAGGTTTTGGGTGGAGAAAACTACTCATCTGGTTTTTGTTGCCAGTGGCGGATGCTCAAGTGAACTCACTGAACTGAAAATCTTGTGAATATGCTGAGTCCAGTGGTGCATTTGGTTCCTGACTTTGTTTTCATGATTGAATCTTATATTTTATTTGTTATTATTTCTGTTCTCTACTGTATATAGGAATGTCTGTGGGTTATGCAAACCAAAATAGTATTTTAGTTTTTATTTTTTGATTATTAAGTTTTAGATTCTAGAAGTGGATTAAAGTTTGTAAAGCTAAGGTAGCAAGTAGCAACCTTTACATGAAAAATGGTGATGATTTTTTTTTCTTTTTAAAAAAAAAAAACAGGGGACGTGTTAGGATATTTAGGAACATAATAGATATATTTACTTAAGTTGCATTTGGATTAGGAATTTGTGGAGAGAACGAAAAAGGAAAGAGAAAAATGTTTAAAAAAAATTAGTTTATTTTTTCTTTTTAATTTTTTGTATAAATTCAAAATTTAAATATAAATAAAACATAAGAAATTGATGAAAGTTTAATTGATGAATGAGATAAATCTTTGCAGTTTTATTAGGTTTGAATTTTATCATTACATGATGCAATTTATCTTTTTTATTCTCACCAATTAATTGAAAAAAAAAACTGTAGTTACCTCCTAGAAAAAGTCGTTATTGTTAAAATAATTTTATGAGGCATTATATTATTATATGTTAATTTTTTTAAAAAAAAAAGATATGGAAAGGTGAATCATAAAATCGCGCTTTCCTTCCTTTTATAAATGCCTTTTTGATTGGGCGGTCATGAGTATAGAGTGACAGACAGAGCAACTGCGTATTAAACCATTTTAAGGATGGGTTATTGTTATGATTGTGGTTAGGGTTGTATTCCATTCCAGCAACAAAACAACCAGTTTCCCTCTGTTCTTATCCAGGAAAACCTTATCCCCAAACCTTGCAGATTCAGAATTTCCAGAGACACTACTCACTCCTTCGTCCCAGATTGGTCATCTTTCCACCAATTCACGAGAAGGTGCGCTTCATAATCTCTCTCTCATGGCCTCAACAATAATAATTGTACGGGGTGAAATATCATTTGCTGTCCGTACTCCTTGAACTCAAGCTTCACGTAACGTCGCGTGACCTGAAAACAGAGAAATGGTGAGTTGCCCGGCGGTGTGCTGCCGGATAAACTCTTTGACAGTCAAGTCAGCACACTTGAAGGAGAAGAGAATACTCTTAGAGAGAGAATTTAGAATTGCTTGGATTGTTTACCTCCAACGTCCCCCCTTCCTTCTTTTTCTAGGCTGGCCATGGAGCCTCAGGGATTGTGGGCGTACTACCACTGCTGTCCTTCCCTGGACAAGTGGCAGTGCTCCCCTCTACCCACTTTACGCGCATAAAGGCCAAAACCCCCAAACAGCATGTGTGGAACTGCCAAACGGTACTGACGCATGCCAGGAGTGGATTTCCCCTCCATCACACCATTGGTCCAGGTGGCACACTCAACTGGGATATCATGACCGACCTATCCCTTGGAAAGAAACACCACCATGACCGGGACGACCGAACTGTAAGAAGTCGGTCCATCCGAACTGACTGGCCGTGAGGTGTGCCGGCCTTTGTCCCGGTCTAAATCCCTTCCGGGCTGTGCTTGGCTCGGTCCAGACGCACCACTGCGGATCCAACAGAATACCTAGCTGAATCATAGCTCGGTTGGGCACATGCATGACTCCACGCTCTGGTCGACAAATCTAGCTCGGCCTGGCGTGATGGGCCAGGGAACCGCTCCGATTTAGTTCGGTCGGACATAGTCCGGTTCTTGCAAGGTCTGTCATAACGCGCGTTACTATAGCTCGGCCGTATTGACCGGCGCAAATCTCCCTCTCAATAATAATAATAGAAAAAATATTTGGTAGCCCGAATTTGTGTGGTCCGAATGGTTCGAATGTGTCATAATGACGTCGTTTTATGCTCAAAGTCATTTTAGGTGTTTCGAGCCATCAATTTTCGAACTCCTAGCCTTGTTGATAATAATAATGTCCAACAAACTTTAACATAACTATTTTTAGTTATTTATCTGTTTTGTCTCCATTATCCCTTCTTCTTTGGTTCTACTTCTCCGTAACGTTCATCGATCATTAAAGTTTTTTGTTTTGCAATTTTGGGTTTTTGTTTTTCCTTTTTCATTTGTTTCCCCAATGTGTAGTTTGAAGAATTTAGTATTTTGCATAAAATGGTTTTAATATGATTTTTGTTTTCTTTTTTGGGTCGGGGGTTGCAAATCTGTGGGCTGTAATTATGTGCTTATCCAAATGCACTTTTGTGGTGCATCTTTAGGCTTTTATAATGGATGTTGAGTCCGTTCCTTCAAAAAGTTGGGTATCTATGGGAAGTCTCACCTTTCAGATACACTTTTTTTTGGGTTAGTTGTTTAAATTTTCAGTAATTTCAGCTCACTTTAATAACCCAGAAAAAGGGTTTGGTGAAGTTTGTTAATAGTATATTGTTGTACTTGCCTCAACTATAGGTGCTATTATGCTAATACCATGTTTCATTAGAACCAGCTGTGGCTAATTGTCTCGCGCCTTTATCTTATCTTGCATCTTGAGAAGGTTGATTGAACCAAATCATTCCCAGTTATATTGACTTGTGACAGCAAGAAATGCAATTATCAAAATGAGAAGGGATGAAAGTGTTAGGTGGTAGATTGGACACTAAAGTCTAACAAGATCTTGTTGTTTTCCATAGCATATTGTAGTTCTGATTAACTAAGTAAAAGAGGAAAAATATTAGAAATGTAAGTAAACAAAAGAGAGTTAAATCAGGATCCTTTCTTGGTTCTAATGATCGACTACACATTACAAAATAAATAATTTTTAAAATTGATTTCTTTCTAGTGTAAAAACACATTTTCAAAGTTGCACTGGATATTAGAATCAATTTCGTTGTGGTGATTGTGGTAACTTTGTTGCTCAGTTTTGCTGTTAAACCTGAATAAAATTGATGAAATGTCATGGAGCATGTGTCAATTGAAAATGTGATTAATAGATATTTTAAGTATAATAGACTTTTGTGGATTTTTTTATACTCCTATGGGTACCTTCTCTCAGATTGCAGAGAATGGGTATTCGTGGACGAAGTGGCAACGATCAGCTGAGGACTATTTGGACACCAGAAATGGATTGTTATTTCATTGACCTCATGCTAGAAGAGGTCGGCCAGGGGAACCAGATTGATGATCACTTATTCAGCAAATGGGCATGGATGCACATGACATCATTGATCAAAGCGAAATTCAAATTTCAATATGAAAAAGATGTTTTGAAGAATCGTCACAAGACACTGAGAAATCTCTACAAGGCTGTAAAAAATCTTATTGACCAGAAAGGGTTCAACTGGGATGAAACTCGACAAATGGTGACAGCTGATAATAAAGTTTGGGATGATTATATGAAGGTGCAGTTTTTAAAATTTCAGAACTCTGAAATTTTTTATATTTATTTCTAGAGTCTTAGGGTTATATTCTGCAGGTACGCCCTAATGCTCGGTCATACAGGATCAAAACCATACCATACTATAAAGATTTGTGCGTGATATATAAAAATACAACTGCTGGAGGAAAAGCTAATATGCCACTGTCAGAAACTGGTAGTGTTGGAAGGTTTAGAATCTCTGGCTACTACTGTTGATGATGGAGAACTAGGTGACAATTTGTTGGAATTGTCATCAAATTCAGGTGTTAACACAAAAACTCTGTCAAGTACTGTTGATGATGGAGGTGTGGAGGCTCTTCATGAATCATGATTGATGAAGACCATAGCATTTCTATGTCAAAAGCTAGTGAGAGTGCGACATGTCAACCTGAAGCAGATACTGACTCCAGGATAGGTACTCGTTCAAGGACTTATGGCAACCACCAATGGACCGTTATTTCATTGATGTCATGCTAGAGCAAGTGCAAAAAGGGAATCAGATTGATGGTCTGTTTCACAAACAAGCCTGGACAGAGATGATTGCCTCATTTAATGCTAGATTTGGATTTAAGTATGACATTGATGTTTTGAAAAATCGATATAAAACTCTGAAAAGGCAGTATAATGTTATAAAGAATCTTCTTAACTTGAACGGGTTTTTCTGGGATGAAACACGGCAAATAGTGACAGCTGATGATCGTGTCTGGGAAGATTATATTAAGGTGTGCGTCTGATTAACCTGGTTGTGTTTGATATCCATGTGACATTGAGATCATACTATCTGTTCTCAGAAAGCTACACACTACATATTACCCATTCTAAATCAATTTCAATTATTTCGTTAGAAATAAATTATTCTCTCATTAGTTTCAAAATCAAACTTGCTACATCATTTTATATAGGGATTTAATTATGAGCCATCTGCAAAGAATGACATTCTGATTTGTTTTTTTCTTTTATCATACATTATCCACGAAAATCAGCTTTTCCATTTTAGATGTTGGGTTATATCTGGAACTTGAGAAATACCGTTGGTTAGTCTATTACTGCCTTAAATTGATTCTAATTTCTGTTTTGTTTACAGCACCCCTCTTTCTTCCTTCGTTTCCTGTTCTTCAGTGAATGCAGTCCGTTGTTTTCAAAAGGATCCATCAACCTATTCCAAGCTGAATTTTTGAGGAAACGAAACTAAATGATTTTTACATAATTTTCATTACACAATCTTGTTCTTGAAGTCCTAGTTGGTAATGTGCAGGCACATGCAGATAAACGGCAATACATGACTAGACCAGTGCCATACTATAAAGATTTGTGTGGGATATGTAGAGAATTGAGCAGTGATGGAATGTCTCAGATCATAATTTAGACCAAAAAGACAATATCCCAGAAGTTAAGTTTGCTAGACCGTTGAACAATTTTCAATATCCAGTTGAATCAGTTTCTGGTGAAGAAGTGAAGATCAAGCTGGTGATGTACAGGAGCCATCACATGAGGGTTTTAAGAACAAGCGCCATTTAGAAAACACATCATATTCTGCACATTCCAAAAAAGGTTGGGGTAATAATGAGGGCATGTCTAGTGCTCTTCGTGAGATGGCAACTGCAGTTTCTTGTTTGGCAGATAAGAAAAAGGATGACGAGAACTCAAGCTCCATATCAGTAGAGAATGTGATAGAAGCAATCCAGGCCTTACCTGACATGGATGAAGACTTTATTTTGGATGCTTGTGATTTGTTGGAGGATGAAAAGAAAGCAAAAACATTTTTGGCATTGGATGTTAAACTGAGAAGAAGTGGCTGATTAGGAAGCTTCGTCCACAACATTAGTTGATCTTTTAACCCTTTTCTTTTTTTCCTCGTCAAGTTTAACAAACTAATTAATCTTGAACTATGCAGTTGGTGTTTCTGTATATCAATTTTTTGATTGACCAAACTGACTTTGTTGTTCATCCTTAAGAGACAATGAATTTCAACTAACTTGGTAGTGAAATTTGTTTTATGCTGTATTTGCTGTTTCTGTTTCCATTTTAATTGCCTGTAAGAAAGAAAAGAAGTTTGGATATCTTCTTTGAATTTCATGCTGTTTTCAATTCTAACAATGAAAATAAAATGAGGTGAATTTCTTGGCATGTGATGAGGCTGACATGGTGTATGTTATCACTTGCAAAGGCGGCAGAGATGAAATTGGGAGTGTTTAAAGTGGATACGGTGATTAGGATCATTGAAAAATAACGCTCAATCTGTTAAAATTATACCGATTTGTATTTATTCGTAGCACTTTAACCGTTTACCGCGACTTAAACTTTAAAATTTATAATTAGCCTTCTAAATCGCTCCACTATAATTAATACATATATATTTTTTAACTTTTAATAAAATATCACTGTAAAAATGAGTGTGTGAGAGATTTAAGATATGAAATTTATTATAAATTAGTAGTTATATATATGAAATATATTATGTAAAATTACTTTTTATTATATATATAAAAAAATATTGGGAAAATTATTTAGAAGTCCTATTAGGGAGACTTATGCTACATATGGTCCTACTAAAAAACTTATGTTCCCATAAGTCCTGTGGAAAGTTTGTTGACACATTTACCCTCAATATTAGTTGATAATATCATAAATTAGTAATAAAACCATATATAGGAAATTGATATAAACGTAATGTAACGTGACACCTATATAAACGTAACGTGACACCTATATAAATGTAACGTGACATATCTACATAAACGTAACGTAACGTGACAACTATATAAACATAACGTGACATATCTACATAAACGTAACGTAACGTGACACTTATATAAACGTAACGTGACACCAATATGAACGTAATGTGACACTTACATAAACGTAACGTAACGTGACACCTTTATAAACGTAATGTGACATTTACATAAACGTTACGTAATGTGTCACGTTACGTTTCGCAAACTTAATAAGTTTTTATTTTTTTAATCCGTTTGTTTTGAAATAGATATATAATCTTAATATATTTTTATTTTGTATTATTAATTGTAAAATTTAAAAAATTATTTATTTTTTGATTTTTTTTGATTTTTTTTATATAGAAAAATCAAAGAAAACATAGGCATTTAAAGAAAAAAAAAATCATTACAATAAAAACGAAATCAAATATCTTTTGCAATCAGTGTTCAAAACCTACTCCACAACATCAGAAACAGATGTTTGTTTACTACACAAACAAGCATAGTTAAAGACTTTCAATTGAGATCTCCATTGTTAATCTCTTCGTCGAGTCCGACAAGGCCGACATGGACGTTGAGACCTTCTACGACGGCATTCTTGCTGCCATCATTGTTGGCGAAGGTGAGGTCGCCCTGGTTGGAGCTCCGATTGGTTTGTTAGCCGAGTCTCAAGACGAAATCACCGAAGCCAAAGCCGCCACTTCCTTTTCTCATTCCGCTCCTTCTGCTCCTCCTTCTCCGCTGCCGTCGCCGCCACCAGCTCCGGCTGCCTCCGTCGCCCTGGAAGATTGTGGTGACACTGTTCGCGAAGAAGCTTGCGAAGCAGCACAAGATTGATATCAATTCGGTAGTTGGGAGTGAGAGAGAGAGCGAGAGAGGGAAGGTAAGATTAGGATCTTGTGGAATACATTCTTATGAAAATAGGACTTGAGACTCTATACGAAATTACACAGGACTTAGCCTAGCATAAGGTTCTAAAAAAGGACTTATAAATAAGTCTCCCAAAAATATTATACAAATTAGTGTTATATATTATGTAAATATATGATAATTAGTTAGAATATCTTTCAATCAGCTAATCTGTCAAAAACCGTCCAAATCCCAATTTGTTAATCCATCAACCCGTCATTTGATTTATAATTTTACTCTCAAACTGATCTAACAACACTGCACAGTACACAAAATTTAAATGAATAAAGGTTGAGGGGGTCACCCCCTTCACCTCCTTTGTCACGTGACGGGTGGTGATTGGAAGAGCAGGAAAAAAAAGAAAAAAAAAAAGAAAATGTAACTAATGAGAGAGAGAGGGGGTCAAAAGGGGTGGGAAAAAAGGGAATGAATCATTGCTGAATTTAAATATATAAGTAATGGGACAGAAAAGTAAAGGATCAATGGATGTGACAAGACATATGTTAGGGATGAAAAATGAGAAATATGCGGAAAAAAATATTGAAAATAATCAAGATCAACTTTTGTTTTATTAAAAACATAATTAAAACAGTGTATAGTTGTTGAGAATATATATCTAATAAATGTATATTATTTTTCATAAAGATTAATGTTAAAGATTTTAAAATTTTATTAAAATTTTTATCAAATATCTTATATGAATGTGAGATCTATACAATATAAATCTTATATAAATCTCACATTCATGTGAAATATTTAATAAATTTTTTGATAAAATTTTTGAGCTTTTAGCATTTTTGTTTTCACAAGTCAAATTTATTTTGTGAACATCCCCATCCTCAATTAATATTTTGCCACGTATATAAAACGGTTTCCGGGTTAACGATTGACCCGGAACCCACCCGCCGAAAACATTTCAATCAGCACATGAAGAGAGCGCTCTGTATCTGTACGCAAAACCCTAGAATTTTGATTTTCAGCTGCTTCTTCAATTGAAGATCTGTAGAGTTAGCGTTTTAGCTTTCGATTTCATTGGCATGGCGATGAGGAATCGAACAACTGTGTTCAGAAAGTACAGACAGACTTTGAACAGTAATCGTTTTCCTGAGATTTCTTATTCTTCTTCTTCTTCTAATTCAACGTTTGGTGGTCCGGTGATTGAAATGGCCACCACATCATTTCTTCATTCCAATCGGTCCTACACTCCTCTCAGCACGGACGACCCTGGCCCTTCCAGGTACAATAGTGATGAGTCTAGAATGTTCAAAACCCATTTATGAATTCTAGGGTTTAGAAATTTTATTGCTTTATCTTTCATGATTCTTTGGCACAGATTTTTCAGGTATTTAAGCCATTTGATTGCATAATTTTTGGTAATGTTTCTCAAATTTAACCAAATTGTTTAAAGTTGGCATATTTTGGTAGTATAGTATAGGATAAATAGTCAATAAGTTGTATAGGTTTTTTCACAGGATTCTATGTTTTGCAAGGATTGATACTATAACCCTTCCCTTGTCCTGAATTCTTGCTTAGCGTTAACTATTTGAAACATTCTTTTGTTAAACTGTTTAAGGTGCAATGTGATTTGGAATCTATGACACTGAATTTAAGCTCTGAACAAATCCTGATCCTTGCTGTCCATTAATCCTTCTTGTTCCATCTCACCTATGATTGCAAAACTTTTCACAGACCTATCTCATTCCCATAAGCTTCAAGTGATAGCTTAGAGAAATGAATATACCCTAGCCTCTCCTTGGGCAAGGAACACTAAGCTTGCAACTTTTGTAACCCTATAAAATCATTTCTCAAAAAGTGTAACATTATTAAAAAGAGCCCAAGCTAAAATTCCAACAGCCTCTGTTTAATTTTTTCTTATTTGAAATAGTTTTATGCATGCCAAACTTCATGTTTATGGGAACTTTATGTTTGGTTTGGTTTTTAGAATCTTTCTTATGAATTTTTTTTTTTTAAAAAAAAACTAAAAACTAATCTAGTGAAAATATAATAATAAATAGAAAACACTCAATTTACCTTTTTTGGGGGCAAAAATATATTTTAGTGATCGTTGTATATGGAGGTTGGTAGCAAAGCATGATGAAGTTTGGGATTGTGAGACATGACAAGAAAAAATGTGGGATGACTGGTTCTCAAAAATAAAAGAGGTAGTTGGCTGGAGAGTGAATTGGGGAGCTTGAAGGTTACTTCACTTGAGGTGCTGTCTTTTACTTGATACCAGAAAAGCAAAGTGTGAGTAATTATGGGAGTATGCCCTAGAATACGGGTGCAGTGTTCTGTGTTTGGCCGTGTGATAGGTTGTATAGATGAATCTCTCTCACTAACCCTCACCATTGTCCATGCTATTACGCTTTGTGCCATAATTTCATCATTTGAGTTTCATGACTTGAACTATGCGATGCTGTTTCCATTTACTGGAAGCCACATTTTTAGTTCCAACATGACATCAAATATCTATCATTTTCTTGCTGCAGTAATGATGCGTTTACTGTGGGCCTGCCTCCAGATTGGGTGGATGTTTCTGAAGAAATAGGTGCCAATATACAGCGTATTAGAGGTAAAATGAGAGAGTTAGTCAAGGCTCATGCAAAGGCTTTAACACCCTCTTTTGGAGATGGCAAAGAAGATCAACGTGTTATAAATGCTCTTAGCCTGGAGATTACAGATCTATTAAGGAAGTCTGAGAAGAGATTACATAAACTTTCTGCAAGTGGGCCATCTGAGGATTCAAATATTAGGAAAAATGTGCAGGTATGGTTCTGATATTTACCTGTATTTTCTGCTGTTATTATTTCTTGATTTTCTTCTCATCATAAACCATATCAGATGACATCATAATTCACTGCAGCTGGATTATGCACCAACTGTTGTATTTACATTGCCCTTGTTCGTTTACGTACTATATTGCTTCATTTCTCCCTCTTACTCTCACCTTGCCCTGACGTGGTGTATCAGTTGGACCATTGTATATTTTTCTGACACATTTACTACTTAGTTCAATTTCTTCTCGTTGGAGACTATAATGAAAAATGTACATCAGATGACATTATAATTCACTGCAGCAGGATGATGCATTTACCATTGAAATGCCAATGCCCATGTTTGATTCATATATCATTTTACTTCCTCTCTTGTTCTAGTTTGGTATGTCAGTTGGACCTTTCTTTTCTGTGTTTTCTCTTGACGTATCGACTTTTTAATTCTGGTATTGGAGTTCATAAAAGAAATTTCTAACTCTTCTACTTTTGATCATATTAAAGACATTGATCATTTGTTACTTCTTGCTAAGCTAAAACTAGGTGATTGTACTTATTTATAAAAAAAAAAAAAAAAAAACTAGGTGATTGTACTTGGCCTCGTCCTTTTGTGCGTGTGTGTGTGTGTGGGGGGGGGGGCGCAGGGGCAGGGGGGGGGAGGTTGTTAAGGGAACATATCTGATAGGAATTGCCACTCCTAAGGAGTGAGGTGGAAGGTGCAATTTTCATTTGAGACAGTAGTGTGTGTATAACTTGCTAAATGCTAAAACATAAATGCACGTAGATATTTGTCTCTGTATATATGTTAGCATTGATAAGAGCTAGGGATGCAAATTGGGTTGGTTGAACCGGAGCAACCCAATCCTAGCCTTATTTTTTGGGTCCTGGACAAGTTTATTTTAAGAACTTGTGTTGGGCTCGGGCAGGATTTTATAAGCCTGCATTCAGTTTAGGCCATGCCTAAGCAAAGGCATCAGGAATCCGAAGCATAATTAATACTATATATATATATATATTTATGACATATTACATATAAAACTGTCGACCATTGGATTAAAAATGTGATGAACCTAAACTTATGAGTCCCCTCTTTGACTCTTCATCTTTGATTCTCTACCTAATCCCCAGCTTCCTCTTGCTCTCCATAACCAATCACCCAAAATCAACATCTACCATGCCACCACCACTGCACATGAGCACCATCATCACTCACCCAATCATCCCCACAACACGTAATCACACAAGTCATCACCACTGTAAACATCATCCACTATCATCACATCCCATAACGACCATCACCACCCACCGTGCACAACCATCAGGGAGTTGCACAGAGTCAGGGAATGGATTTGGCCACGAATTGGTTGGTCTGACTGTGGGTCTGTGAGTGAGGTTTGGTGGGTGTTAGATCTATGCTCAAAATTATCAATTCTCAGATTTTGGGTGATCAATTTTTGTGAACAATCTGAACTTGAATGTATGTTTGCTTTATAAATGAGCAGAACAAACCTGGAACATAAGATTCATATAGTCTGTCAATACATATGTATACATGGCATCAATCGATGTAGAGAATTTTTTTTCCTCCTTTTCTTTCTGCTGATGATCAAAAAGCTTGGTGTTCTTTCGTCACTTTGTTTTTTTTCTTCAATCACATCAACAATATGCTTTCAAACCGAAGCTGCACCTTTCTTTTTGTACTGTATAACTCGTATATTCTGGCAAACTGAGCTTATTAAGTTAGGCTTGGGCTGGGTATTGTGAGATTTATGTCAGGCTTGGGCTGGTCTAGGAAAATCATAATGTGTCTTGGCGTTAGGCCTATGCAAGCCCCAAACCCGCTGTCCAACCCTAATAAGAGCTTTATGTTTTTGGTGTCATGATCAGATGGATTGCTTACATTTAATTATTTTCCAACAGCATTCTCTTGCTACGGACCTTCAGAAACTTTCTATGGAGCTTCGGAAGAATCAGTCAACATATTTGAAACATCTACAGCAGCAGAAAGAGGTTTGCATTATTATACATGCACAAACACACAATCATGCACTTCTCTACTGCTTAATGCATAATTACATAAACTTTAGTTGTTTGTGAGGGAATTCAACTGGCATTGGAAACCATAAATATCTTTGACTGTTTTTCTCCTAAAAATTTCAACTTTTCCTCCTAACTGTTTGTTAACTTTTCCGGAATTGCTAGGTGCCAATACAGTCTGGTTTGATTCAAGATATCTTAGAAGTGCTGGCACTCTTTGAATGTTGCTCCATTATTGATGTGTTTGTTTCGTGTTGTAGGGACATGATGGGCTTGATTTGGAGATGAACTTGCATGAAAATAAATCTAGATTGGAAGTTGATGAATTTGGAGATACGGTAAGCAGTTCCTTTGGTTTTAGTAGTTTACCTTACATCCCTTTCTGGAATCCGTGAGCAAGTCCTGTTTGGGAAGCCAGAGTTCAGGAATTCCTTCTTGTTGGATTATAATAATCATTTTAATTAATAGAAAGGGTAACACCAAAAAGATCAATGTATCTGTAGAGCCTTACTTATGGTTGGTATATGAATTTTGGCCATAAAGGGAAGTTGGGAACCCTGACTTTGTGACCTTACATCCTATGCTGTGTCGGACTCCATATACGAAATCTTGATATTTGAAGTAAGCAACTTTTTTCTCCAATATGAATATATGGTTAATTAATCCAGGGTTTTAATGATCATCAAATGGCCAAGCTGAAGACAAGCGAAAAGTTCACTGCTGAAAGGGAAAGGGAGATCAGACAGGTAACTGAAGGCAATTTACTCCCTACCATTAGTGTCAAAATCTACTGTCTCCTTTTTTTAACTATAAATAAAGGTTTTGTAGGTTTTGGAATCTGTTAACGAGCTAGCCCAAATCATGAAGGATCTCTCTGTCCTAGTGATAGATCAGGTTAAAGCTTCATACTTATGCCCTCATGCTTCTTTATCAATCTATTACTGACAGTTGATAATCTTCTACAGGGCACAATTGTTGATCGGATAGACTACAACATTCAGAATGTTGCTGTATCAGTAGAGGAGGGATTTAAACAGTTACAGAAGGTCTCTCTCTCTCTCTCTCACACACACACACACACACGAACACTTCCTCTTATCTTAGTTTGCTATGATTCCTAGAACTCAAGTCATGTTGTGTGGATGCTGTCATGCTAAATATATTGAAATTGCAGGCAGAGAGAACTCAGGCGAAAGGGGGGATGGTGAGATGTGCAACAGTGCTTGTTATCATGTGCTTCATCATGCTTGTCCTCCTGGTCCTCAAGGAGATATTCCTGACACGATAGTCTTAGATTCCATGCTCAAGTCACGTGTTAGCTAGAACAGAATTCAAAGGGGATTTTTTGTGTGGATATTTTTTCCTCATTATATGGATGCTGAAATTTTGAAAGAACAAAAAACGGGATTTTTGAAGACAGTCCCTGTTATCTTCAGTTGCAGGAAATGTATATTGGTTGGATCTCTCTCTCTCTCTCTCTCTCGGTGAGAATTTGTTGCAACATCCACTGTACATAATGTGTGTATATTACAACTAGAGTTAGGAACTTCAGAATTGTAAGATTGAATCAACAGTTTTTTTCCCTCTGTTTTCTGTGTCTGGCTTTTTTTTGTTTTTTGGATGATAAAAAGGATATTTTGAGGTATTATCACGGCATCTGACTCTGGATGGTAGTTATTGTTGTTAAGAGTATTACCCTATAGAAATGTATTTCTTGACACCCACCCAAATTATTAAAATTTGGTTGCCACTTTTGGTATTAACCTGTTGTACCTTGCTCTGGCAAAAAAAATTGCCCTGGCAATAGGGCTGAGAAATACGAGTAAGCTTAAGCTTGAGATTTTTAATGGTACAAGGATGGAATCTGATTTTTTCCCCTCTTTGGCAAGTTGTTCTGAACAGCTCTTCGTTTCTGTGCATGTACAACTCTTTAACAATGATCAATGTTTGAGGCCTTTGAAGAGTTGGGACACACCCTTCCAAATGATGTTTTCATCACATGGAATAAACTATGATAAAAGTTTGTTGCCACTACAAGCAAAAGATCTAGAGAGCAACTCTGCATAATTTAAGTGGGTACTATCGTTGGACTTAATGTGAAAACATGAGAACAATTAAAAGTTTAATTGAATTGGCTGATTTGGAGAGATGAGAAAAATGAAAGTAAGAAAGAAATGCACACCACCACACAATGTAATTGAGAGAAGTTATTTCATGCTTTTTGGGAATTGATCCAATGCAATTAAAAGCCACATTATCGCGTGAAATTTACTCTTAAATGTAGGGGACTTATGTGATCTTGTGACACTTAAATACATTGTGGTGACATCTTAGGAAAAATAATATTTTTAATAAATTAGATTTGTAAGTCTCACTAGGTCATTGATTTTTTTGTTTATTTTTATTTTTAAACAATTGTGTTGGGCTTTAATTAAAAAACATGTTAATTACACTTAACGTTCTCACATTGTTATTAAAATGTCATTTTTGATCCTTTTATTTTCAATCATGTGATAATTTCTCAATTTATCATGTGATCATATGACCTTTTTATTTTTAATCATGTGGTAATTTCTCAATTTATCATGTGATCATTCCATCCATGTCTCACGTTAATAAAATTAACATGTTAAACGTGAAATTAGTTCTAGGTTCAACCAGAAAAAAAAGAAAAAAAAAAAGGTGAAATTTGTGTGAATAGGAGTTATTGAGAAATTAGTATGGAATTTTGATTGAATTATAGGAAACCAATTATATTAATTGGATAAATTATTATTATTATTATTTTTAGGGATATGTTCTTTTGTTGTCTGCAACTGGACTAGAAAGTGTTGGATCATGGTAGGCCCTGATTTGGGTTCATTTGGATGATTTAAACTGTTTAAGGTATAAAACTTGTTGAATATATTATTCATGTAAAAGATCACGTTGATCAGTTATCGATAATCATTTGATCAAATCATATTTGTGTTAACGATATTTATGATTTTCAAAATAAATTGTTGATAGAAATATAATCTAATCAAGTTACCATCGAGATCCAATAAATTTATTTTTTTTTTTACAAAAATAACATACGGACCTTAATTTAAATTATGGAGATGGGCCGAATCAAAACCCACCATGGCATGGAGAGGAGCTGTCCCTTTTTATAATTTTATTTGTTTGTTTGTTAATTATTGATATGTGTGATATATAAAAACTGTACACCAGGTACGGAGGCTAGAGCCGCTCTCCACCACCGAACTATGAGCCCAGTAGTTTTCCTGATGAAAGTTAACAGCTTCCTTACTTTTAGGTTTTGACTGTTTTAGAAAAGAAAAAAACAAAACAAACAAACCCACAAACCCTATTCTCTCCACTACACTTCACTGCTACTGTATAAGATGTTTGATGTGTCATCATCGACTGTATATATTTTAGTAAAATAGAGATTAAAAAATATATATGTAGTCGTGGATTTGGTTTGGTTTGTGGGATATTATCATCAATGTCTGTGACAAAAGAGAAACAGAGTACTTGTACTACTAATCTTGAGTTTCCGGCTGGTCTTAGGGTTCTTGCTGTAGATGATGATTGCACATGTCTCCAAATACTCGCAAAGATGCTTCAGACTTGTGGCTATGAAGGTTTCAACATCTTCTTTATATCTGTTTGTATACATATACATATATATATATATATATATATATTTGTGTGTGTGTGTGCCCAAATCCACCCACAATATAAGAAAATACTCTTTTCTAGATTTTTATTTGCATATATATACACATTGACATATATAAATTAATGTTACTAGGAACTATACACTTAAATATCTTCTTTTTTGTTTTTTTAATACATTGAGGGGTAATTTATAGCCTCCTATATTGTGGTTTTGAAGAGAAGAAAAAAAAAAAAAAAAGAAACCTTACTAGATTTTTTTTGGGAGCTGTTTACAGTAACGACAAGTTCGAGTGCACAGAATGCTTTATCAATCCTTCGACAGGGAAAAAGTAAGTTTGATATTGTCATAAGCGACGTACACATGCCCGACATGGATGGATTTAAACTTCTTGAGATCATTTGTTTAGAAATGGACCTGCCTGTTGTCAGTAAGTTTTTCTTTTTTTCAATAAAAAATGATAATTTTAATTTAGTACTCGTCATATGATGAAAATAATAATTTTAATTTTAAGTTTTTCATTTTTTTTTTTTGTAATTATGTTGTATTATCGATCCAGTGATGTCTGCGGATGATGAAAATGGTGTTGTTATGAAGGGTATCATCGATGGTGCGTGTGATTATTTAGTTAAACCTATTCGGATGGAAGCTATCAAATATCTGTGGAAGCATGTGGTCCGCAAGCAGAAATATGGTTTGAAGGTGATAGAACAATCGAAGAATGAGGAGAATGATGAAATAATGAACCAAAAACAGTTGAATGCTGAAAGCCATATAACCTCAATGGATTCGAAAAATTGTGGAAGCTCAAATTGTGAAAAGGATGAGGAAGAGGAAGGGAAAGACAAGGATGATTCGGTGTCACTTAAAAAGCAGCGAATGGTTTGGACACCCGAGCTTCATCAACAGTTTGTTGCTGCTGTGAATCAAATTGGCCTCAAAAGTATGAATTCATTTATTTATTGCTTGTATCACTTTTCCTTTTAATTCTTTTTTATGCTTCTTCTCTTTGTTTTTTCTTTTAGTGGGAATTTTGTTTCCTTAATATGTTATGTTGTTTTACTCATTAAGGGAAAATTTGGTAAACAGTGTTTTTTTTTTTTTTTAATCAAAAAAAAAAGAAGCTTATCTGATTAAATTGTGCTTATGAAGTATTTTTATGTAGGTTTTGCCACGAAAGGCTTATTTGATTTTTTGTGATTATAAATGCGGTATAAATGCAGATGCTGTTCCGAAGAAAATTTTGGAGGTTATGAATGTTTCTGGTCTTACAAGGGAAAATGTTGCTAGCCATCTCCAGGTAACACATACAATTTTAGTAATATTATTTTCTTATGTAGTAGAGGAAATTAATACATTTCATATTTTGTATAGAAATATCGTTTATATCTTCGAAGGGTGGATGATAATTCACCACACGAATGTAAATTCAGTAAACCTTTGATGCACTCCCAAGAAATAAATCTCCAACTTGCTTCTTCCAACATTCAATTTCAAGATCAACCTCATCAATTGCAAAGTTTACCTATCCAAGAAGTAGGACAACAAAGATCAAATGCAATCTACAATAGTGATATTCCTCTCCCTAATCAAAGGAACTTTTACCACTACGGAATGGCACAATCCAGATTTGGAATGGGACAACTGAGCATTTGTAGCAGAGATGTGAATTTATCTTTTGAAGTTCCAAATATTATCGAATCAGATCAGTTAACATCCTTAAACAAATTTGCTCAAGGTTCTAGAAACATTGGTTTGCAAATTTGTGATGAAACATCAGACAAATTCAACTCGTTGACGATTGCTAACAGTGTTCATGGAAATTTGGCAAGTTCATCTACAATTGAAAGGCCATCTAAGATGCAGAAGTTGAATCAACATGCAAGCAATGAGGCTTTCAATAATGGGGCAATACGCTATCCTGTTTCTACTTCACCTACAATAACTAAATTGTATGGGCAGAATAGTTTTGATACATCTTATGTGGGAAATGGAACACCAGTGTACATATCAGATTCAAACTATGAGTTTGTTGAACATTTTGACCAAGATGATTTTAATATTAGACCCTATGACGAGGTTAGTTTATGTTGTGACTTTTAAACTACATGATTGATATTTTAATTTCTATATATATAATTAATGGCTGCAAATTAAATAATTTTTGTTTGCTTTCTTGCAGCAATTTGTTGGACATGCTGAAGACAGATTTGATTTTGATAGCTATCCCACAGACAAAAATTCTATGTAAGAGAAGTCCATCCATGTTTTCTCATGTATATAGTGACTTCAAGAATTTTTGTTTCTTTCGACAACAATTGAACATAATAGTGTTCCATTAGATGCTCTTTGAAGATGTTTCTAATGTAGTTGGGTGGTTTCAAGATTATGTTAACTTGGTGATTTGGAGATAAATTTGAGTTGTTTTGTTTATCTATTTGCCGATAAATTTTTTGATAGAATTTGTTGCATGATTGCCTATAACACTTTTGATAGTAAATTTGGAAATTAACACGAGAAACTTAAACAAGAAAAAATTTAATAATCAAATGAAAGATTGAAAATTTTAATTTTTGATATTGTCATTTTACAACAAACAATCAAGATGCACTTAATATTCAAATGAAAGATTGAAAAATCCAAATGATCATATATTACTCTAGTTGTAGATTAGAGTAATGTTATTTAGGAATATACTATTTTAGTAATTTTTTGATTTTTTACGAAAAATATCTAAAAAAGTAGAGAGAGTGATATAACAATTTATAGTTATTTTTTGATTAAAATATGTAGTTGCCAAACGAGGTCTAAGAGTCAAGACAATGGTCCAAAATTAAAAATATATAATCTTTTTTGAGTAATATATGATCTCTTGTGCTCTATCTCTTTAATGTGTTTAACTTGTAACAAACTATTTTTTAGATGAGAACTTTGCAACAGTCTTAATCCTCTCATCAATCAATTCAGTTTTACTTTTGAATTGAAATACCATCATCTTTATCCTTAGATTGGGATTTTTTTTCATCAAAAAATAAAAAATAAAAAAAAATTGGGATTTTTAAAATTAATTGCTAAATTTAATCTTTATCTATTAACGGTGCTACCTTTGAGAGTTTCTTTCCACTAATTATATGTGTTTTTATTTGATCTTCACTATTCTTTTTTATTAAATACACACTTCTTTTTATTTTTATTAGACAATGTTGTAATAATTTTTTTACATTTTTGTTAACTACATAAAATGCCCCGTCTCTCTTAAACTTTTACATTTATCTTTTTTCATCCCTTATAAATTCATTGTGAGGACAAAAATGTGAGATGAATTTGGTAAAAAGGGTGGAAAAGGTCACCTTAATTTTATTCAAGTAAATTTTATTAAAAAAATAAAAGTTATGGGATATTTATGGAATATTCCACAAGAGAGATGTATTTGGTCAAACAAAAAAGATTCATTCATAAAATTGGAGTTTGTCAGAGTTTGAATTTGTGTATGTCGGTTGATTGCAGGACAACTGGTACAACCCTTGTTAACTGTGGTTGTTATTTTTGTTGTCGGATGACTAGCCGGATGATCGATATGTACAAATTTGAACAATTCGAACAAGTCAAAATTTGATAGATGTTACATTATTATTGGTAAAAATGGTAGTGAAAAGGTCATCCTAATTTTATTCCAGTAAATTTTATTAATAATAAAATTATGACATATTTATAAAATATTCCACTTGTAGTTGAGGCTTGTAACAGGCCTAACGGGATTTGGTTTGTAGTGCACCGCCCCCTGTCTATACCATGTTAAGGGGCAAATCGGAGAGGTGGTAGAAACTTGGCAGTGATGGATAAATTTATTTTGTGACTTTTTTACGATATTAATAAAAATGAAAAATAATATGATATATTATAGATAAATTTAAAAATGATGAGAGGTAGAATATGTAAGATGTGAAATAAATAAGTAAAAATGATGTCAAGTGTAATTTTAAGGTTTTAATTTTTTATATTCAAAAGAATTAAATTCTATATAGTCAATATATATAATCAACGTGACAAAAGTGTAAAACGAGATGGGATAGCAAAATTCATTCTCATTTCACTTTCTTATTGACGCAAAAAAAACTTGTGCTCAATGATTGTAGGAGACATGCCACATTAAATGATAAATAAAATAAAATAAAACTGAAAAATTGTTATACAAACTATAAGTTAGTCAAATTTGGATAAAAAAAAAAGGCGATGCACCAATAAATTCTAAATTAACAACTTATACACTGTTTAGTCTTAAAAATTTTCTTATACATTGAAAGGTCCCATTACAGGGAAATTGATCATAGAGGACATATACATCAAACAAAAACATCAACAACATTAAACATTAACAAAACATCATCAAATATCAAACATCGCCAACATTAATCATCAACATATGAATATCAAACATTCCGGACCAACAACATCAACAAAAAAAATTGAATTTCAGGGCCTAATTGAACATCAAACATTGTTCTTCAAACATTGAACATCTCCACTATCAAACATCAAACATCAGGGCCTAATCGAACATCAAACATTGTTCTTCAGACTCCCATTTTTCAGATCACATCTTCCATCACCAACATTGATCATCAACATATGAATATCAAACATTCCTGACCAACAACATCAACAAAAAAATTGAATTTCAAGGCTTAATCGAACATCAAACATTGTTCTTCAAACATTTTTCAGATCACATCTTCCATCACCAATCGCTTCCGCCCCACCGCCGCCTCAACCACTATCTACCTTCTCTTTCCACTTTCTCTGTCTAGAATCCCCACCACTCCCTCTATTAAATGTAAAGAAGAAGAAGTAGAAGAAGAGAGATTACAGTACAAACCCTAGTCCGATGTCGGTCCACGAACAAGCTGCCGCCGCGATTCTCTCTCAAATAGCCCTAGCCGCCGACGGAGCAGTGCTCGGGATAACCCTAGCTTATATTGCTGTTCGGAGTATTCTCAAATTCACCGCCGCCTCCTCTGCCCTCCACAAAATTCACGACGCCCCTTCACTGCGCGTCTTCGATCTCCGTTCTGTTTTGTCTCAATCGGAAGGTTCAAATTCTTCTTCGAATGATTCGAAAAGAGGGAAGCTTGTGATCGTTCGTGGCGTTGTTGAAGCAAAATTGGTTGTTGATGGTAACAGGGATAGGCCCACAAGGACCACGGCCCACCATGAGTAAACCCAAGCCCACTATCTAGATCCCATTGCACAACCCTCAAGAAACCCAGACAGTGGAGGCCAATCGAAAGCAGAAAGGCCAATGATGCTCGGACACGGCGGTGCGTATCAGCCATGTCAGCAGACAAAGATCTGCAAAGTTATTGCCACAGCACATCACCATTAATGTAACCCATCACAGCATTTATTGCGACAATACCCCTCAGCCGGAATGACGCCCCACCTCACCCTGAACAAGACGAACCACGGCACAAGCTTTCGGCGGGAAGGTCAGAACGGCTAAGACAGCGAAATGATTACCAAAAGATATAAGCAAAGCTCAAAGACAAGAAGAAGGTTAAGTTCTTCATCCCCCTCTCTCTCTCTCTCTCTCTACATCCTGTCCGTCACCTTTTCTAATTCATACACCGGAGGGTTCGCCGGGACTACCGTTTCCCGATTGACTTGCTTGGTGTTATCCAAAGGCTTGAGGAACTTGGATCGGTCCAACCCATTCACGAGGATTCATCAGATATCGGGCGCCGTCGTGGGAAACCGGTTTGTCCGCGGCGCCATTGTGTTCATTGCCACGGAGACCCTTTTTCAAAGAACCTTTTCACCTCATCTGCCACGCATGGTAACGACCAGTCCGTGGCTTCCCACTACAACGCTGCCGATCACCGCACCGACCTCTCAATCCAAATAACCCGCCACGGTACTTCGTCGAACTCACCAACAGCATCAACCGTATGGCCGAACAAAACCAGGCCTTAATCAACGCTCTGCTCCAACGGAACCTCCCTATTCCTCCACCACCTCCAGACATTCCACCCCACCCGGAACAAGTTCCGGGCCATACTGTCCCACAACCTAATCCTCCCAACTCGGGGGGCCTGCAACCCCCTCACCCACATATACATCCACCTCCTCTACCCCCACGTCCGTCAGTCATAGCCCCAGCTCCCGAGGGAGAAGCTAGCAGTGTCCAACACCTATCTCCTTCTGGTGGTGACAACATTCCCCTTTGGGACGCAGAACTCCAAGCCATGAAACTCCAACTCCAAGGGGTCATGCAGAACATCCAACATAAGCCCTCCACTACAGCAAACTCCCCGTTCGTCGCCTCCATCCGAGACAAACCCCTACCTCCCAAGTTCAAAATGCCTACTATCGACTTTCGCGGATAACAACCGACCTCGCCGACCATCCGAGACCTACTGCATTCTCATGATCCTCCATGCTTTCCCCGACGAAATCATGTGCCGAGCCTTTCTGTGTAATCGGGGTCGGCTCTATGGTTCACCATTGCCACCGGATTCGGTCTCCACGTTTCAACACCTCGGTGACTCCTTCCCGAGCCACTTCATCGGGCCCAATGCCGACGCCCCGACCCAACTCCTCAACATCCGTCGACCGGGGGAGTCATCACAGCCTTTGTCACTCGTTTCAACATCGAAGCCTTACAAGTTCGAAAATGACGATAAAGTCATCCTCGCAGCCTTCATGGCCGCTGCGATCATCCGATTTCTCTTCTCCTCTCAAGAACCCCGACATCCATGGCGCCTTGCTTCTAAAGCCCAAAATACATGAATGCCGAGGATTCTCGCCGCCTAAGAAGACTCTACAACTAAATACCTGGGCCCCAGAGAAAAGAGAAAAGACCAAGAGCCCAAAGGACACCCTAAGATCATAACCAAACATCCCGCTATGCCGATCGAATCGGCCGGCCCCAGTAAGACCCCCCGGTCGGTTCGAGCGCTATACCCCCCTCAACACTCCCATGGGACCAGGTCTCAACCAGATCCAACGGGTCTACCCCCTCAAATTACCTCTCCCTCCACGGCACCCTTCCATCCAGAAAGACTACCCAAATCTTGCGTTTTCACCAGGACCATGGCCTTACCACCAACGACTGCATCAGCCACAAAGATCAAGTGGAGACCCTCATTCGCCAGGGGCGCCTAAGCCGATTCGCCCACACCCGCCCTCAGCAGAGGAAAGTGACCGACCCCCACAGCGACAATCGCAGTATACCCTCCCAAAGGCGTCAACCTGCATCAGGTCATGATCGACCACCCCTACAACCTCGGCCTCAAGGTAATCCACCTCCGCCATTGAAGAAATCAGAGTTATTTTGTGGTCTTGCTTGTGGGGACCGTCTCGCCACCAGAGGGCGAGCTCGAAAGATAAGACAGGCTCAGACAAGACAGCTTGCCACGGCCGATCGAATTCCAAGCAACCCAAGCAATGGACAGAGCCCATTACCTTCACGACGCCGATCAGTGCATCCGTTATCCCCACGATGATCCTCTTGTCATCTCCATCGCCCTCTCCAATTATAAGGTCGACGAGTCCTCATAGACAATGGCAATTGCCGGACATCATCTTCTCAATCGCTCGCCAACTGAAGATCGGGGAAGAAAGCCTGTCCCCACTTCAAACTCCTCTGGTTGGTTTCACCGGTGACCGGGTGACCTCTATCGGCTCCATTGATCTCCCCATCACCATTGGAGAGTACCCACGGCAGACCACGAAGTTGCTTACTTTCCTTGTTGTCGATTGTCCCTCAGCTTACAACATCATCCTTGGCCGCACCGCCCTCAATGCCTTCCAAGCCATCACATCCACCTATCACCTTGCCCTCAAGTTCCCTACTGATTTTGGGGTCGGAACGATGAGAGGAGAACAAACCGTCGCCAGAGAATGTTATGTGGCCTCACTTAAAGAGGTCAAATTGAAGGAGGCAATGATCATTGAAGGACTTGACGTCCGAGATGAGGACGAACTGATCAGAGGCGAACCTGTGGAGGAACTCATCGAAGTTAATATCGATCCCACCAACCCACTCAAAACTGCTAAAATTGGCGTAATCGCTTCCTGCCAAGGCCGACTCACCGCTTCTCGATCAACACGAGACGCTTCGCTTGACTCATGCGCACATGCTGCATTGACCCTCTTTCATAACCCATCGCCAAGATCGAGCCTCATTTCCGACCTTACCAAATGCAACAGATTTTTTCATCCAGAGCGCAACAATCTCATAGCTGCAGAGGTTGACAAACTTCTCGAGGCCCAGTTTATCCGAAATGTGGATTATCCTAAGTGGCTTTCCAACGTGGTCCTGGTCCGCAAAAACAATGGCAAGTGGCGTCTCTGCGTCGACTACTCCGACTTGAACCGAGCTTGTTCCAAAGATAGCTATCCTCTCCCCCACATTGATCTACTGGTCAACGCTACGGCCGGTCATCAAATGCTCAGCTTCATGGATGCTTTTTCAGGGTACAACCAAATCGTGATGCACTCATCTGATCAGGAACACACATCTTTCATCACCGACCGGGGCACCTACCACTACCGCGTCATGCCGTTCGGACTAAAGAATGCTGGGGCCACCTACCAACGTTTAGTCAATACAGTTTTCCACCATCAGATCGAACGGAACATGGAAGTGTATGTGGATGACATGCTGGTTAAGAGCAAACTCTCCACCGACCACTTCACCGACCTACGAGAGACTTTTGCCACACTTCGCAAATATCAGATGAAGCTCAACCCAGAGAAGTACGCCTTTGGCGAGGGTCCGCAAGTTCTGGTTTCATGGTCACCAACAGCATCGAGGCCAATCCTGAGAAGATCAAGGCCTTGATTGAGATGCAGTCACCCAAAACCGTTAAAGAGGTCCAAAGGCTCACTGGCAGAGTGGCAGCCCTCAACCGTTTCATCTCCCGCGCAACAGATAAGTGCTTACCATTTTTCAAAGTCCTGCGGCAGACTTTTGAATGGACAACTGAATCAGAAGAAGCCTTTCAACAGCTGGAAACAGTGCATGGCGAATCCTCCCTTCTCACAGTAATTACCGGCGAGCCCCTCTTCCTCTACCTAGCAGTATCAAGCACCGCAATCAGTGCAGCACTCATCAGAGAGGACGGCTCAGTCCAACGGCCGGTCTACTACATCAGCCGGGCTCTCAGGGGAGCGGAGCAGAACTACCCCCTATTAGAAAAGCTGTCCCTGGCCTTGGTCACTGCCTCCAGACGACTCCGCCCCTACTTCCAAGCCCATTCCATAGTGGTTCTCACCGACCAGCCCCTGAAGAAGGTCATGCTGCAACCCGAGCTCTCAGGAAGACTAATGCAGTGGTCCCTAGAATTAAGCCAGTTCGACATCTCTTATCGCCCCTGACAAAGAATCAAGGGCAAGCCGAGTCGACTTCATCTTGAATTCACCAATCCAAATTTCAACCACTAACCCTCCACCCCCACCAACTCCACCAGAGCAAGATCCTCATTGTTGGACACTCAATGTTGACTCGTCTCGCAGAGAAGGCGGTCGGCCTCATCCTCACATCCCCCGAAGGGGGTTATTTCAAATGTGCCCTCCGCCTCTTGTTTGCGGCCAGCAACAATGAGGCCGAATACAAAGCATTGATAGCAGGACTTCGTCTAGCCAAAGACATTGGTGTTAGCCACATCTGCGTGTTCAGTGACTCCCAACTTATCGCCGGCCAGATCACGGGTGAATTCGATGCCAAGGATACCACAATGCGGACTTACAGGGACATGGCGCTCACCCTTGTTCGTCCTTTCAACACTTTCCAGATCAGATACATACCTCGGGCGGAAAACTCCAAAGCAGATGAGATGGCCCAGCTGGCCTCCGCCGACCAATCCGACCTCAGCCATGGAGTTCGCCTCGAATACCTAACTCACCCAGCCATCTCACCCGACCTGCAAGAAGTGCAATTCCTTCAGACGGAACCCATCCCTTGGGCATCCGACATCTTCCTCTTCTTGACCACTGGAGAACTCCCAGATGACCAACAGCAGGCTGCCAAGGTCAGAGCTCGGTCGACTAACTACACTTTGGTCGACGGCGTCCTTTACAAGCGCGGTTTCTCACGACCATACCTGCGATGTCTCAGCCCCGCCCAAGCAACCTATGTAATGCAAGAGATCCATGAAAGAATCTATGGCAATCATTCGGGTGGCAGGTCTCTCGCACACAAAGTACTCCGCACAGGCTACTTCTGGCCGACCCTAAACAAAGATGCCTCTGATTTTGTACTGAAATGCGACAAGTGTCAGCGCTTCGCCAACATCCCCCATGCTCCTCCCACCGACCGATCACTCGCACTCTTACCTGTCGCCAAATGGGTATCGACCTGGTTGGTCCACTTCCCACTGGTCGAGGCCAGACCAAGTTCGCAATTGTTGCCATTGACTACTTCACCAAGTGGGTCGAGGCAGAACCCCTCGCCACAATCACCGAGCGGAACACCACCAAGTTCATCTGGCAGTCGATTGTCTGCAGATTTGGCATCCTCGTGCCATCGCTCCGATAACGGCAACAAGTTCGACAATGCTAAATACAGGAAATTTTGTGCAGATCTCCAAATTCAACCATGCTTCTCTTCCCCCGGCCATCCCCAAGCAAATGGCCAAGTTAAGGTCACCAACCGCTCTCTCCTGAAGATCATCAAAACTAAGCTCGGTCGCTAAAGGCCTCGGCCGAGGAACTACCACATGTACTGGGCTTACCGAACCACCGCCGGACTCCACCGGGAAATCCCTTTTCACTTAACATATGGCGCCGAGGCGGTCATCCCTGTAGAAGTCGGTCTGCCCACCCCCAGGGTCTTGCATCCAGATCTCGCCTCAGCCGAAGAACCCCGTCGAGCAGACCTAGACCTCATCGAGGAGCTCAGAGAGACTACCGCTGTCAGATTGGCTTCGTACTAGCAGAAAATGAGAACACGCTACAACCGCAAAGTCGGACCACGGGAGTTCTCTACTGGGGACCTTGTCTTGAGAGAAACAACTCTTGCCACAAAGAATCCAACCGAGGGCAAATTGGCAGCCAAATGGGAGGGGCCCTACGTGGTGAAAGCCCGCCCACGGCCAGGCACTTACTGACTTCAAGATATGGATGGCCGAGACCTTCCCCACCCCTGGAATGCTGAACATCTGAAGCGTTACTATCAATGAATCTTCACTTTTGTATTGTCAAAATTGTTGTATTTTCCCTTTACGAATAAATACATAATACAAATATCGACTGGAGCCCTCGTTTTCTGTAATTCAACTGTCTGCATGTAGCTTCCATGAAACTTTTATTTGCAGTGCCACTTTCAAAAGCCTCAGTCCGACCTGAGCACTTACAAAAGCCTCGGCCAGACCGAGCACTTTCAAAAGTCTCAGTCCGACTTGAGCACCTACAAAAGCCTCAGCCAGACCAAGCACTTTCAAAAGCCTCAATCCGACCTGAGCACCTACAAAAGCCTCGGCCAGACCGAGCACTTTCAAAAGCCTTAGTCCGACCTGAGCACCTACAAAAGCCTCGGCCAGACCGAGCACTCTCAAAAGCCTCAGTCCGACCTGAGCACCTACAAAAGCCTCAGTCCGACCTGAGCACCTACAAAAGCCTCGGCCAGACCGAGCACTTTCAAAAGCCTCAGTCCGACCCGAGCACTTTCAAAAGCCTCAGCCAGACCTGAGCGCTCAAAGCCTCAGTCAGACCTATGGATGAAAGCTCATGACGCAAAACACTCAGTCATGATCTGACGCTTAACCACAATTTCCAAATAATTTGACACTTAGTCACATTTTAAAGACGCTCTCCCATATCTCATTTGCAACTCACATCTTCCACATTACATCTCAGTCTACTTTTCCATGGTAATTTGACACTTAGTCATATTTTAAAGCTGTTATCCCATATCTCATTTGCAAATCCCATCTTCGACATTATATCTCAGTCTACTTTTCCATGGTAATTTGACACTTAGTCATATTTTAAAGATGTTCTCCCATATTTCATTTGTAAGTCACATCTTCAACATTACATTTCAGTTTACTTCTATGCTCATTCAATTTGAAACATTACTTTCCAGATTCCCCCCACGCCACACTTACACAAATTTGCTATTTCACTCCGTATTAGAAAATTCCTTACCCTATCCTGACTTGGATTTTGGCATGACTTTAGTTTGACCCTGCTCTACTGCCTGGCACAAGCATTTGCTGAAAACATCAGTGCACAAAATAATCACAAGACAAACAAGCCAAGACCAAACCAATACAAAGGGAAATATACTGGGATCATCAACTAGAACCATAAGTGCCCTTTTATTCATTCAAAACTGTGTGTACAAATTACTTACATCCCTTTCAAAAACAAAAAAAAAAACAAAACAATACAATAAACCACAACTCCTAAGTCTACTCATCATGCAGATCACTCCTCCTCGCCGAAATGAGGTCACTTCTCAATCCCTCGTCCAAGGGGGTCTGGCTACGCCATCTTCCAACCACCACACTACTCAGTCTAAGTCCGAAACAGCTCCTCAAATTTGCGCTTTGAACATCTTCCAACCGGCCCCAAGATCACCATTTCGTGCTTGTAGTAGTCGACATCGAACCGCACGATTTCAGACTGCCTCACCCCAAAGACTGTCCTTGATGACCCAAAGACCCTGCAGACCCACTCCACCTAAGCCGGGCAAAGAATCGCAGCGTCGATCGCCATCCGAACTCGAGACCCTTTGAATTGTGTCACAACTGCAACATAAAGATCGTAGGTCGCCTTTTCCGAGGCCGCCGCCTTCTTTCGCCCAGCTCCTCCTTCAGAGGCCTCCTTGTCACCGCAGCCTTTGGCTCTCACCTCCAGCCTCCCTCCTCCAGACCTCCCCCTCTGCAGTCAACTTTCCCCTATCTGCTTCAAATTGTTTCAGCAGGGTCTCCCTCTCCACAGCCTACTCCTACTCCGCCTCCGCCTCACCTTTTCGCAGCTCTCCTTCGCTTCCATTCTAGCGCTCGTCCTCCACCTCCTTTGCAGAGCCTCACCAGATTCAGATCATCCTCTCGCTCGACGAGTTTTCATTATTGTTCATGGCCTCCTCATGCCGCCGAGCGCTGGCATGTGCCTTCAGGACTCTCCAATTTTTCGCCACTACCAACCGAACTCGAGTGACACAACCCTTCGCCGCGTGTCCTCCAAGTCCGACTTGACTAATGGCAGCCCGATGTGGGGCCTCCATGCAAGACTCTCCTTCTTCACCGGGTCAAGTCCGCTTGGCCTCTTCAAATTTGATCTTGGTCGCGTAGTTTTCTCAACAGAGCCCCGCCAAGGTAGTTACTCCATTTGTGCGGAGCATAACCTCGAACAGTCGGCCTCACCAAATCCAGAGGTCAACGCAGTCGACTCTCCACCATCTTCACTAGGCGATCTGCCACCGCCTTAGCTGGCCTCCATCTCCTCCAGCCTTCCACCATCAAGACGTGCATGGTAAATTGTGGCACCTGTGCCAACTCTTTCTCGAGACATGCCTTTGGTCCGCTCCCTCCCACTTGGCTCTACCCCAACCAACCCACCTTCTGCTTGCCCCACTGGGGTCTTCACCAACCTCCCACTTGGCTCGCCTCACCGCCCAAATTTCACTTGTTCTGCTGGGTCTTTCCACCACGCCCACTTGGATCAAGCTATCACCACTCGGGTGTCCTTTGGCACAAGGACCTTCGCCTAACCGAGACGACCACCCTTCGGGTCGCTTCCACCTCCCCACCTCCACTTGCTTGGCCAGCCGCCCTTCCATCCTTACCTCCTTTCTTCTTTTCTGGGCTGGCTCCTCTCCACCCCGCCCCACCCTCCTCTTTTTCTTCCCCACCCCAACGCCCATCTCCTTCAAATGACCTCTCCTTCAGAGGATCTTTTGAAGCAACATGAGCAGACTCGCCCAAACTCTTCTCGCCCAAGGGTTTGGGACGAGGCCGAATCCTCTCCCTTGCCACTGGCTGAGGAGGTCGGTCGGCTTGGGCCTCCTTGAACTTCTGGGCTCTTACCAACATGGCTTGATCTTCTGCCTCTTGTGCCTTTCTTCTTACCTCCAGCTCTGATCGGTCGAGGTCTCCACCGATCGGTTTTGGGCCCAACCCAGCTTCAAACAAATACCGAACCAACTCGTCTCACTTGACCTTTTCCTTTTCCCTCCACTCCTTCACCTTTTTTACCCTCTCCTCCGCCGCCGCCCCCAACTTTAGCTCTGCATACTTGGCTGGCACCTTCCACACGATGCACACACCAGCCCCTCTAGAGGTGGACACATAGAACCACCGCGGCCTCCAACCCTTGATGGACGTCGGTAAACTAGCCACCAAACCCTTCCCTACCAATGCCTGAAGGGTGATCCAGGTCTCCTGCTGTCCTGCAGCCTTGTAACAGCCAAAGAACTCCTCCACCGTCATGGCCACCCCCCCGTTCGCCTTCGGCCAAGCACTTGCGCAGGCCAGCAGGATTTTCCATGCATTGGGCATCAGTTGCCCTGGTGCTACCTCCAGGTGGTTGAGCACATCTACCACGATTTGCGGCAGAGGCAACCTCAGTCCACCTTTAAGAGCTTCTTCGTAGAGGGAAAACGCTCCCACCCTGGCGTCAGACGACCTCTCCGTCGATTTTGGCACCTGTAACTCCACCTCCACCGAAATCTGATACTTCTCGCGGATAGCCCCTAATTCCGCCGCCGTAATAAGGGACCTATCAGCCCTCGAATGCCAGTGGTCTGGTTCCACCTGGCTGATGGCTGATTACCGATTCCCCCCCCCTGTTGGACCTATATTGAATCACTAGTTCCTCTGCATCATCTTCCCCAAAGGATCTCCCGACAATTGCGCCTTCTTTCAGGGCCATTTCTAAACCGTGGTTTATGAATAGCTTCGCCGCAGTGCTAAAAATCAAAGAAATGTTTCAACGGAGTATCGCGAGCAACGGGAACCGACACTTCAATGTTTTATGCTTTTGTAAAGAAGTAGGTGAATCAGATGATACCAAAAGCCCACGGTTTGTCCGTATTCCAAGGATCCAAATTAATGTTCGCCAGCTTTGAAAACTTTTCAAATCATCCGCCAAAACTGCCTCATCAATGCCCATAATAATGCCCCGACGCTTCACTCCCGATCCAACGCTGACCTTTCCTCCCGAAATCGACACGTGTATGGTCCCGATGCACGACCGCTTACTTTGTCTTTTCCACTTTACTCACGCGGACACGCCGCCTCTTGAGCCTCACGCCTCGCTGCCGCCCCCCATCGGCCTCACCCCGCCGACCGCCTCACGCCGGCCTCTCCCCGCCTCACGCCGGCTCTCCCGCCGGTCACCTCGGTTGGTCTCCTCGGCCTCACTCACGCTGGCCTCCGCCGGTCACCTCGCGGTTGGCCTCACCCCGCCGGCCTCCTCACGCCGCCTCTCCCGCCGTTACCTCATGGCCTCACCCGCCGGCCTCTCTCACTCACGGTGGCCTCCCTACCTGGCCGAATTCATCCTTCTTATTACTATTCCCTTTCGGACTAAAGTCAGACTCGAACGAGGGACTACTGACAGGGATAGGCCCACAAGGACCACGGCCCACCATGAGTAAACCCAAGCCCACAATCTAGATCCCATTGCACAACCCGGCCAAGAAACCCAAGATACCGAGGCCAATCGAAAGAGAAAGGCCAATGATGCTCTGACACGCAAGGTGCAGTATCAGCTATGTCACAGACAAAGATCTCGCAGTTATTGCCACAAAGACATCACCATTAATGCAACCCATCACAAAGATTTATTGCATAATACCCTCACTCGAATGACGCCTCACCCCTAACAAGACGAACCACATGACAAGCTTTCTATGAAGGTCGAACGGCTTAAGACAAATAAATGATTACCAAAGGATATAAGCAAAGCTCAAAGACAAGAAGAAGGTTAAGTTCTTCATCCCCCCCCTCTCTCTCTCTCTCTACATTCTGTCCGTCACCTTTTCTAATTCACACACCGAGGGTTCACGGGACTACCTGTTCTCGATTGACTTGTTTGTGTTATCCAAAGGGGCTTGAGGAGCTTGGATCGGTCCAACCTATTCACGAGGATTCACTGTATTATCAGATGGGAATTGGAAGAATTTGAGGTCTAATGTACCCATTTCTCATGAGTCCGGCGAGAAAGGTGTTATTTTGCATAGAATTCAAACGTGTATATACAGCGAATGGAGTGGTTTTTTTAGATGGACTTCTGATCTACGTTCTCTATTTTCAAGATCCTGGAAAGAGCAAGAATCTGTCTCCTTAAGAATGGTTCCTTTCATTCTTCATCGTTTTTCTTGTGAGAGAGAGAGAGTGATGTTTGATGTTGTTTTGACAATGATGTTTGATGTTATTTTGATGATGATGTTGTGATATAAAAAAAAGATTAAATTGTGCATAAGAAAATTTTTAGGATTAAATGATTTAACTTTTCAGAAAATAGAATTTATGGGTAAATTTTCCTATATGGGGATCTAAATTTGTGTAATATTATTATTAATTTTGAAATTAAAATAGGAGAACCAGATGATGCCGATGTGTTAATGGAAAGCTAGGGATCCAACTAGGCCCAGGTCCTCTTATTATTCGACCGTTGAAATTGAATGTCCAAACTCCAAACCCTTTTACCCAATCACCCAAAAAAATAATAATAATAATAATAATAAATAAATAAAAAAATGGCCTTTTACTTTTGACTTTGAGAAATTGGGAGCATATCCAAAAAGTATCGTCACAAAGAGACCGTTTAAGCGTAGCAGGAACCATCGGATCTCTCAACATCTACGGCCAAGATCTTTCGACCGTTATATTCAAATCCGTTCCTTTTATAAACCTTCAAAATATTCTCATTTTACTCCCAAATTCAAATTGAAATTCCATTTTTTTCTCCACCTCTTCTTCATTCATCTCGTTCCTCTTGGGTTCGGTGAAATCTCAATCTGGGTTCTGTTCTTCACCAGTTTTTGATCTATTTTCCCTTGTATTTTCTTCCCATTCAACAATAATTTCCGAGAAACAATACACCAAAATGGTTAAAATGGCTTCTTCTTCTTCCCCATCTTCGTCTCCGGTGACCGTTACAGTCTCTTCTTCAGGTGCGTTTCAGAGCATGGGCTTGACAAGTCCCATACGGCGTTTCTCGACATCAAACAATCAGAATTCACCTCTCAGTAACAGAGGATTGAAGGGTTCAAGCGGAGGTAATCGCAGATCTTCCGGCGAAAGAAAATTTCTTTCAATGTCCAAAGAAAACACAGAGGAGTGTGTTGCTTACACAGTTCACATCCCTGCAACACCAGATCGGCGAGTCATGTCTGAGTCCCAGACTAGCCCCTTTGAAGACAGCAAGAAATCAGGGCACCTAATGGGGGGTTCTTACATTAAGGATACTATTTACACTGGAGGATTCAATTCCGTGACTCGAGCCCATGTAATCGAGAACTCGGTGGATGAACCCAAGGCAGTGAAATCAGAATTGGTTTGTGGAATGAAGGGTTGTGATGAGAAAGCTCAGGATGGTACTTGGAAGGCTCAGTGCGAGTGTGGATTCAAAATTTGCAGAGATTGTTACTTGGACTGCATTGGAACTGGCGAAGGGTATTGTCCTGGTTGTAAAGAGGTCTATATAGGTGTTAGCGAAGACGAAAGAAGCGAACCCAGTTCGGAAGAAAAGGACCAGCCACATCCACTGCCAAGAGGAGGAAAGGGAGGTGTCAGAATTGAGAAGAACTTTTCGCTTGTGCAATCGTTCAAGGCCCCAAATCATGATTTTGATCACGCTCGATGGCTGTTCGAGACCAAGGGCACGTATGGGTATGGGAATGCAGTATGGCCTAAAGATGGATATGAATTTGGGAGAGGGACTGACAGGTCTGAATACCCTCCAGAATTCAATCAGAGATGTAACAGACCTTTAACCAGGAAGGTTGGGATTTCTGCTGCAATTCTCAGCCCATACAGGTTAGTGTCAAACAGGGCTCTCTGTTGCTTTATTTTCACTGAAATTAATCTTGATTCCTGAGTAATTTTAGTCTCTGTTTTTTTCTTCATATCTATACTGTATTAGTATTAATGAGTGAACAATTTACTGATGGTGATTCCTTTTCCTGTGCTGGGTTTGGGATGGCTGTTGAGTCAGGGTTTGCCTTATCATAGTAATTGATTGCTAAAGAAAGCTATGCTTTCTTCATTTTTTGCCCCCCTTGAATAGCTTTACCTCAATGCAGTGACTCTTTCCAGCAATCTGTTTCAATTGGGAAAATTGTTTTTTTATAAGTTATACAAAATTCTCTACCAGATTAATGTGGCAGTGATAGTTTTATACCATCTTCATGTATTCTTTGTTTTAAAAAGATAAGTTCACATTCAACCAGGCTCATTCTTTATTCAAAATTTGTATGCAATTTCAATTGTTACACAATTGTAATTTGTGTTCTTGACTTTTATGTGGCTATTTGTATTCTAAATTGAGTAATGCTATACAAATTTATACACAATTTTTTGACAAAATGATGTGCTGAATTAGAGCTTCGCACTTTAAAACAGAACATAATCAAAATGGCATTCTTGCAGTTTTTGTGCGTGTGTGTGTGTGTATAACTTTACTGTAAGATCAGAATTTTCCTTCCAAATTTGATGTATTTATGTTGTTTTGTAGGTTGCTTATATTCATTCGTCTTGCTGCACTTGCTTGCTTTCTAACATGGAGGGTTTCGAATCCTAACCATGAAGCTATGTGGTTATGGATAATGTCCGTAGTCTGTGAGTTCTGGTTTGCACTATCATGGGTTCTAGATCAGCTCCCAAAGCTCTGTCCCATTAACAGAGTAACCGATCTCTCTGTTCTCAAAGAGCGTTTCGAACCATCAGCCCTAAACCTTCGCAACCCCAAAGGACTCTCTGACCTTCCCGGAGTTGATGTTTTTGTTTCAACAGCTGATCCAGACAAAGAACCCCCTCTTGTGACAGCAAACACCATTCTTTCAATCCTGGCCGTTGACTATCCTGTGGAAAAGCTAGCTTGTTATTTATCAGATGATGGAGGGTCTCTTGTGACATTTGAAGCCCTTGCTGAGGCTGCAAGCTTTGCAAGGATATGGGTTCCATTTTGTCGGAAACATAAGATAGAACCAAGAAATCCCGAGGCGTATTTTGGGTTGAAGCGCGATCCCCTCAAGAACAAAGTACAGCTTGATTTTGTGAGAGAGAGAAGAAGAGTGAAGAGGAATATGCTGAATTCAAGGTGAGGATAAATGCCTTACCGGAATCGATAAGGCGAAGATCAGATGCATATAATGCCCAAGCTGAGCTAAGAGCAAAGAAGAAACAGATGGAGATGGGGGAAAATTCTTTTGAACCTGTTAAGGTCCCAAAGGCTACTTGGATGTCTGATGCATCTCATTGGCCTGGAACTTGGTCAACATCAGAGCAAGGCCATTCGAGGGGCGATCACGAGGGTATAATCCAGGTACTTCCTGCTCTTTCATGTCTCACCTGACTTTTTAGTTTTTAAGTCCAATTTTCAAGCACTGACGTACTATTTTTTTTCTGCAGCTAATGTTGGTTCCTCCTAACACAGAGCCAGTTTTTGGGACAGAAGCAGATGGGGAGAACTTGATTGACACAACAGATGTTGATACAAGATTGCCAATGCTAGTCTACGTGTCTCGTGAGAAGCGGCCTGGTTTTGATCACAACAAGAAAGCTGGAGCTATGAATGCCCTTGTCCGAACTAGTGCAATTATGTCTAACGGTTCGTTTATTCTCAATCTTGACTGCGATCACTACATCTATAATTCGTTGGCTATGAGGGAAGGAATGTGCTTTATGCTAGACAGGGGTGGCGACAAGATCTGTTATGTTCAGTTCCCACAGAGGTTTGAGGGGATTGATCCAAATGATAGGTATGCAAATCACAATACAGTGTTCTTTGATGTGAGCATGAGAGCACTTGATGGACTACAAGGCCCAATGTATGTTGGGACAGGCTGTATTTTTCGGAGGATTGCTCTTTACGGATTTAGTCCCCCTAGAGCCACCGAACACCATGGATGGCTTGGTAGGAGGAAAATCAAATTCTCCTTGTTAAGAAGGCGCAAGTCAGCAGCAAAGAATGAAGACGACGACGAAATGATTTTGCCAATCAACGAGGAGAGAAATGATGAAGATGAATTTACAAAGGCCTTGATTCCACAACGGTTTGGGAACTCGACTTCTCTAATTGATTCTATTGCAGTAGCTGAATTTGGGGGTAGGTTGCTTCATGAGTTACGAGGAAAAGGTAGCCAGGGCAGGCCAGCAGGTTCTCTTGCAGTGCAACGCGAGCCTTTAGACGCTTCAGCTCTTGCAGAGGCAATCAGTGTCGTAACTTGCTTCTATGAGGATAAAACCGAGTGGGGCAAAAGAGTGGGATGGATATATGGTTCTGTAACTGAAGATGTTGTGACTGGTTACCGAATGCACAATAGAGGGTGGAGATCGGTTTACTGTGTCACGAAACCGGATGCATTTAGAGGCACAGCTCCAATAAACTTGACAGATAGGCTCAACCAAGTCCTTCGATGGGCAACCGGTTCTGTGGAGATCTTCTTTTCTCGAAACAATGCACTCTTCGCAACACGAAGGATGAAATTCTTGCAAAGGATTGCATACTTCAATGTGGGAATGTACCCTTTCACCTCTATTTTCCTCCTCACCTATTGCTTCCTGCCTGCATTTTCTCTCTTCTCTGGAAAGTTCATAGTCCAATCCCTCAGCACAACTTTTCTAGTGTTCTTGTTGGCGATCACGCTCACCTTGTCAATGCTTGCAATCCTTGAGATCAGATGGTCTGGAATCACTCTCCACGATTGGTGGCGAAACGAACAGTTCTGGTTGATTGGTGGAACGAGTGCCCATCTTGCAGCTGTTTTTCAAGGACTACTGAAAGTCATAGCAGGAGTTGATATCTCATTCACATTGACCTCTAAATCTTCTGCGCCTGACGATGGAGATGATGAGTTTGCAGAGTTGTATGTATTTAGGTTCACCATTTTAATGATCCCGCCTATAACAATCATTTTGGTGAACATGACAGCGATTGCAGTGGGGGTATTCAGGACATTGTACAGCCCCTTCCCGCAATGGAGCAAGCTGGTTGGAGGCGTGTTCTTCAGCTTCTGGGTACTGTCTCATCTTTACCCTTTTGTGAAGGGGTTGATGGGGAAGAGGGGGAAAATTCCCACAATAGTGTTTTTGTGGTCGACATTAATCTGCATCATTATCTCGCTCCTTGCAGTGTACATGTACCCTCCATCTGGAAGGCAAGATTACATGACATTTCGCTTTCCTTGAATTTCTGGATGATGATTGTATTGTAAGCCGCGCCAACAAAGAAAGCAGCAACTTGAAGTTTCTCAACTTCAGCTTTCAATTTGTATTTTCCTGTGATTTCGTCGTTTATTGTGGTGTGTAGTATGTGTATGTATAATGTTATATGGCTTGTAATGTAACAAGTTAGTTGTTCCTAATACAATTGTTAAATTTGCAGAGGTTTTTTTGGTACTCTCCTCCACAAGGGGTTTATTAGTTGCAACAATTCCAGAATAAAAATACATAGTCATAATTATCAATATTCTGAATATTTGAATATACACTGTATATTTTGTATATTTTTACGGGTCAATTAAAAAGCATGAAATCATTCTACAATCCTCATGACACAATTTTTATACAAGATGTACATTTAGGCTTGGTTTAATGCGCAATTTATTTTAAGAACTTTTGACTTTTTATGAAAAGTGTGACAAAAAGAGAGGTGATGTGATGTGTTTTAGTTGGCTTTTTGGCTATTTTAGTCACTTCCCAAACATAGCTTAGTACAAAAAAAGACGTACATTGTATAACAAAATCTATTTTTTTATTTTTTTATTTTTTATAGGTACTTGCTATTTGACACTAACATTTTTCTTATAAAATTAAAAACATACTCTATGCAACTGCATATCATTTTTTCCTACACGTGTGACGTCCTTTTTCCTTTTTACAAAACATATATATATATATATATATATCATATTTTACAGATAAATTATAAAATACATTTCTTGAGGTTGGTCTAAAATAAAAACTTCTCTCTCAAGTTTTGAAAAACAATTCAGATCCTTGAGACTCGTAATTAATCTTCTGTAAAAATTTCAATTCAAAATTCATTCGTTTGATATGATTTCTTGATTTTTAAAGTTTGTGATTCTGTGCAGAATTTTTGGACTAAGAATTGTACCCAATGTTTATACATGAATTAAACTCCTCAGATTTCTTAACCGTATATATATATATATATATATCTATGTACAAAATACATAAATCTACAACCTCTCTATCAATGAACTAAATAATTATAGAGTAAGGATAAAGAACAAAAACAAAGAGAAGAAGAAAGATAGAGACCTACGATACACCCAAAAGTTCTTCCTTGCATGCAACCCCCACTTTTTTTTTTTTCTTTTTCTTTTCTCTCGACTTCTCTCTCCCCGTGGCGGTTGGTACTTGTAGGTGGGGAAGACAAAAGACGGTTCGGTGATGGTGGCGGACGATGGCGGCTACTACGGAAGAGAAAGAAACACAATCTCATTAGAAAGAAGATAGTGTAAAGTTTAAATATTGGTTGTTGTAGAATCGTAAATCTAACCCACATTGTTCATAATCTAATTAGAAAAAAGATAGTGTAAAGTTTAAATATTGGTAGTAGTATAATCGTAAACTTATCCCACATCGTTTAAAAACAACGCATAATGTTTGAATATAAGGGGTGATTGAGACATCTAATAATTGTTGAGCTAAGTAGCGTTAGCTTATGACTTAAGCGAGGGCACCAAAGTGGTTGGATGATGGTAAAGTTGATAGTTGGCTTCAACGCTTGAACTCAAGTTGTGGCCAGCATAGTTGAACTCAGACTAGACTAGTGAATCTGTAGGTTCCTTGGGAATTGCTTTAGTTTAAGTCATTGGACAACAACTTTTTTTTTTTTTACGTGTCTTAAAATAAAAAATTAATATTGTGATGATCAAGGATGGTCTTTTACTTTTCATGTATAAAATAAATAAATTTTTATTATTATGATCATGGATGGATCTTTAAAATTTGAAAATCTAAATATATTTCGCACCCACTGGATCCGTCCTTGGTGATGATTACAAAACATAAAATGATGATTTTTTCTATGTCAATGAATTACATTTGGTGGGGTTGGCAACTAACCAAAAAACACTCATTGTTTTTTCTTTTGAATATTATATTTTTTAAATTTGCATCAAAGATTTTATATTTTTTGTGTGTCTGGTGTAGAATGATCTAAAAACATCACCAACTTATTTTCACTTTTATTTTTAATGAATATGTTTTCATTTTTTTTATAACTCATTTGGTCCATATAGTCACGTAGATTCTAAAACGCAAACTTTTTTTTAAAAAAAAGTTCATCAAAAATCTACCAAAAAAAAGAAAACCACAAGTTCACGGCCCAATCCGGATCTGTTCCCTAGTGGCCAGAGTCACCACACACAGTAGAATAATTTCCCTGTACTAAAATACATAGATGGTCTCAATACTCAATACACATCAGTATCGCAAAACGTGGTAGTTCACCATTATGAACATGAGAACAAAACAAATAGTTTACAGTATGTTAAGTTCACACATGTTTCAGAAATAATTTCATTCCATTGATAATATAATAATTTTATCAAAACGGTTTAGTCTTGAAACAACAATTTAATTTTCCAACATATCAAGGTAGGGGAACATTTATAAAAATATGTAGCATGAAACTACTCACCTAAAAACCAAATAATATAATCCTCGAATAGAGTATGAAAGGCCAACTAATGCCCCGAGCCAGGTACGAAGACTACATGTCACTACTAATTTAAAAATACTAAAGAGAATAATAAATTAAGTATCCCGCACTAAAGCGCACTACCACCACTCAACCCCACGCACCGTTACTCTTAAATAATATCTAAGTTCGTGTTCTTCAAGGTCTAAAATTACCCAAGTCATGGGTTCAAATCGAAATTTAATTAAAAGTAACTTTAAGATAAAACGGAGTTTTAAACAAACTTTCTCAATCTATTCGCTAACATTGAAAATTACAAAACCCACTCCATGCAATTCGAAAAATTCCAAAACCGTCCAGATAACAACTAATATATCCTAAGTTTGAAGCCCAATTGATCTCACTTGATTTGCTTATCAAAATAATTATTTACAATTAATTATGTCTAAACAAGTTGTTTTAAGCAGCACTTTAAAAAAATTAATGGTTCTCTTAGTATACACGAGCCATCAATGCAAGGCCAGAAGTGTAGGAAACTAGACTCGTAACTGGTTCTACTGACACTAATTTGATAATTTTTGGATTTATACCCAAAGAGAACGACACTCCCGAATTTACTATTTTCAGCTAGTTTTCTGGACAGAATTGAACGCATCAGTTTATATGGATTTTGACTCCCAAAAATTATGATAAACTTCAGATATGCAACCCAACTCGTAATTAATCTACTGTAAAAATTTCAGTTCAAAATTCATTCGTTTGATATGGTTTCTTGATTTTTAAAGTTTGTGATTCTGTGCAGAATTTTTGGACTAAGAATTGTACTCAATGTTCATACATGAATTAAACTCCTTAGATTTCTTAACCGTATATATATATATATATATATCTATGTACAAAATACATAAACCTACAACCTCTCCATCAATGAACTAAATAATTATAGAGTAAGGATAAAGAACAAAAACAAAGAGAAGAAAAAAGATAGAGACCTACCACACACCCAACAGTTCTTCCTTGCATGCAACACCCCTTTTTTTTTTCTTTTTCTTTTCTCTAGACCTCTCTCTCCCCGTGGCGGTTGGTACTTGTGGGTGGGGAAGACAAAGGACGGTTCGGTGATGGTGGCGGACGATGGCGGCTACTACGGAAGAGAAAGAAACACAATCTCATTAGAAAGAAGATAGTGTAAAGTTTAAATATTGGTTGTTGTAGAATCGTAAATCTATCCCACATCGTTCATAATCTAATTAGAAAAAAGGTTCTGTAAAGTTTAAATATTGGTAGTAGTACAATCGTAAACTTATCCCACATCGTTTAAAAACAACGCATAATGTTTGAATATAAGAGGTGATTGAGACATCTAATAATTGCTGAGCTAAGTAGCGTTAGCTTATGACTTAAGCGAGGGCACCAAAGTGGTTGGATGATGGTAAAGTTGATAGTTGGCTTCAACGCTTGAACTCAGGTTGTGGCCAGCATAGTTGAACTCAGACTAGACTAGTGAACCTGTAGGTTCCCAGGGAATTGCTTTAGTTTAAGTCATTGGACAACAACTTTTTTTTTTTTTTTACGTGTATTAAAATAAAAAATTAATATTGTGATGATCAAGGATGGTCTTTTACTTTTCATGTATAAAATAAATAAATTTGTGTTATTATGATCAGGGATGGATCTTTAAAATTTGAAAATCTAAATATACTTTCGCACCCAGTGGATCTGTCCTTGGTGATGATTACAAAACATAAAATGATGATTTTTTCTATGTCAATGAATTACATTTGGTGGGGTTGGCAACTAACCAAAAAACACTCATTGTTTTTTCTTTTGAATATTATATTTTTTAAATTTGCATCAAAGATTTTATATTTTTTATTGTGTATGCGGTGTAGAATGATCTAAAATATCACCAACTTATTTTCACTTTTATTTTTAATGAATATGTTTTCATTTTTTTATAACTTATTTGGTCCATATAGTCACATAGATTCTAAAAGCATAAACTTTTTTAAAAAAGTTCCTCAAAAATGTACCAAAAAAAACCACAAGTTCATGGCCCAATCAGGATCTGTTCCTAGTGGTTAGAGTCACCACACGATAGAATAATTTCCACTGGACTAAAATACGGATGGTCTCAATACTCAATACACATCGATTATCATAAAAGCGTGGTAGTTCACCATTATGAACATGTGAACAAAACAAATAGTTTACAGTATGCTAAGTTCACACATGTTTCAGAAATAATTTGATTCCATTGATAATATAATAATTTTATCAAAACGATTTAGTCTTGAAACAACAATTTAATTTTTCAACAGTTCAAGGTAGGGAAACATTTATAAAAATATGTAGCATGAAACTACTCACCTAAAAACCAAATAATATAATCCTCGAATAGAGTATGAAAGTCCAACTAATGCCCCGAGCCAAGTACGAAGACTACATGTCACTACTAATATAAAAATACTACAGAGAATAATAAATTAAGTATCCCGCACTAAAGCGCACTACCACAACTCAACCTCACTCACCGTTACTCTTAAATAATACCTAAGTTCATGTTCTTCAAGGTCTAAAATTACCCAAGACATGGGTTGAAATCGAAACTTAATTAAAATTAACTTTAAGATAAAACTTAGTTTTAAACAAACTTTCCCAATCTATTCGCTAACATTGAAAATTACAAAACCCACTCCATGCTAATCCAAAAATTCCAAAACCGTGCAGATAACAACTAATATATCCTAAGTTTGAAGCCCAATTGGTCTCACTTGATTTGCTTATCAAAATAATTATTTACAATTAATTATGTCTAAGCAGGTTGTTTTCAGCAGCACTTTAAAAAAATTAATGGTTCTCTTAGTATACACGAGCCCTCAATGCAAGGCCAGATATGTAGGAAACTAGAGTCGTAACCGGTTCTACTGACACTAATTTGATAATTTTTGGATTTATACCCAAAGAGAACGACACTCCCGAATTTACTATTTTCAGCTAGTTTTCTGGACAGAATTGAACGCATCAGTTTATATGGATTTTGACTCCCAAAAATTATGATAAACTTCAGATATGCAACCCAACTTGTAATTAATCTACTGTAAAAATTTCAGTTCAAAATTCATTCGTTTGATATGGTTTCTTGATTTTTAAAGTTTGTGATTCGGTGCAAAATTTTTGGACTAAGAATTGTACCCAATGTTTCTACATGAATTAAACTCCTTAGATTTCTTAACCATATCTATATATATATATATATATCTATGTACAAAATACATAAACCTACCACCTCACCATCGATGAACTAAATAATTATAGAGTAAGGATAAAGAACAAAAACAAAGAGAAGAAGAAAGATAGAGACCTACCACACACCCAAAAGTTCTTCCTGGCATGCAACCCCCCTTTTTTTTTCCTTTATCTTTTCTCTCGACCTCTCTCTCCCCGTGGCGGTTGGTACTTGTAGGTGGGCATCACAAAAGACGGTTCGGTGATGGTGGCGGACGATGGCGGCTACTACGGAAGAGAAAGAAACACAATCTCACTAGAAAGAAGATAGTGTAAAGTTTAAATATTGGTTGTTGTAGAATCGTAAATCTATCCCACATCGTTCGTAATCTAATTAGAAAAAAGATAGTGTAAAGTCTAAATATTGGTAGCAGTGTAATCGTAAACTTATCGCACATCGTTTAAAAACAACGCATAATGTTTGAATATAAGGGGTGATTGAGACATCTAATAATTGCTGAGCTAAGTAGCGTTAGCTTATGACTTAAGCGAGGGCACCAAAGTGGTTTTATGATGGTAGAGTTGATAGTTGGCTTCAACGCTTGAACTCAGGTTGTGGCCAACATAGTTGAACTCAGACTAGACTAGTGAACCTGTAGGTTCCCTGGGAATTGCTTTAGTTTAAGTCATTGGACAACCACCTTGTTTTTTTTTTTTTTACGTGTATTAAAATAAAAAATTAATATTGTGATGATCAAGGATGGTCTTTTACTTTTCATGTATAAAATTAATAAATTTGTATTATTATGATCATGGATGGATCTTTAAAATTTGAAAATCTAAATATTCTTTCGCACCCAGTGGATCTGTCCTTGGTGATGATTACAAAACATAAAATGATGATTTTTTCTATGTCAATAAATTACATTTGGTGGGGTTGGTAACTAACCAAAAAACACTCATTGTTTTTTCTTTTGAATATTATATTTTTTAAATTTGCATTAAAGATTTTATATTTTTTGTGTGTCTTGTGTAGAATGATCTAAAAACATCACCAACTTATTTTCACTTTTATTTTTAATGAATATGTTTTCATTTTTTTTATAACTTATTTGGTCCATATAGTCACGTAGATTCTAAAACGCAAACTTTTTTTTAAAAAAAAGTTCATCAAAAATGTACCAAAAAAAAAAAAAACCATAAGTTCACGGCCCAATCCGGATCTGTTCCCTAGTGGCCAGAGTCACCACACACAGTAGAATAATTTCCCTGGACTAAAATACACAGATGGTCTCAGTACTCAATACACATCGATTATGCATAAGCGTGGTAGTTCACCATTATGAACATGTGAACAAAACAAATAGTTCTGATATGCTAAGTTCACACATATTTCAGAAATAATTTGATTCCATTGATAATATAATAATTTTATCAAAACGGTTTAGTCTTGAAACAACAATTTAATTTTCCAACAGTTCAAGGTAGGGGAACATTTATAAAAATATGTAGCATGAAACTACTCACCTAAAAATCAAATAATATAATCCTCGAATAGAGTATGAAAGTCCAACTAATGCCCCGAGCCAAGTACGGAGACAACATGTCACTACTAATATAAAAATACTAAAGAGAATAATAAATTAAGTATCCCGCACTAAAGCGCACTTCCACAACTCAACCCCACTCACCGTTACTCTTAAATAATACCTAAGTTCATGTTCTTCAAGGTCTAAAATTACCCAAGACATGGGTTCAAATCGAAACTTAATTAAAGTAACTTTAAGATAAAACGGAGTTTTAAACAAACTTTCCCAATCTATTCGCTAACATTGAAAATTACAAAACCAACTCCATGCTATTTGAAAAATTCCAAAACCGTCCAGATAACAACTAATATATCCTAAGTTTGAAGCCCAATTGGTCTCACTTGATTTGCTTTTCAAAATAATTATTTACAATTAATTATGTCTAAACTGGTTGTTTTCAGCAGCACTTTAAAAAAATTAATGGTTCTCTTAGTATACACGAGCCCTCAATGCAAGGCCAGAAATGTAGGAAACTAGACTCGTAACCGGTTCTACTGACACTAATTTGATAATTTTTGGATTTATACCCAAAGAGAACGACACTCCCGAATTTTCTATTTTCAGCTAGTTTTCTGGACAGAATTGAACGCATAAGTTTATATGGATTTTGACTGCCAAAAATTATGATAAACTTCAGATATGCAACACAACTCGTAATTAATCTACTGTAAAAATTTCAGTTCAAAATTCATTCGTTTGATATGGTTTCTTGATTTTTAAAGTTTGTGATTCTGTGCAGAATTTTTTGACTAAGAATTTTACCCAATGTTTATACATGAATTAAACTCCTCAGATTTCTTAACCGTATATATATATATATATATCAATGTACAAAATACATAAACCTACAACCTCTCCATTAATGAACTAAATAATTATAGAGTAAGGATAAAGAACAAAAACAAAGAGAAGAAGAAAGATAGAGACCTACCACACACCCAAAAGTTCTTCCTTGCATGCAACCCCCCCCCCTTTTTTTTTCTTTTTCTTTTCTCTCGACCTCTCTCCCCCCGTGGCGGTTGGTACTTTTAGGTGGGGAAGACAAAAACAGTTGATGATGGTGGCGGACGATGGCGATGGCGGCTACTACGGAAGAAAACACAATCTCATTAGAAGAGGATAGTGTAAGGTTAAAATATTGGTTGTTGTAGAATCGTAATTCTATCCCACATCGTTCATAATCTAATTAGAAAAAAGATAGTGTAAAGTTTAAATATTGGTAGTAGTATAATTGTAAACTTATCACATGGTTTAAAAACAACATATAATGTTTGAATAAAAGAGGTGATTGAGACATCTAATAATTGCTGAGCTAAGTACCGTTAGCTTTTGACTTAAGCGAGGGCACCAAAGTGGTTGGATGATGGTAAAGTTGATAGTTGGCTTCAACGCTTGAACTAAGGTTGTGGCCAGCATAGTTGAACTCAGACTAGACTAGTGAACCTGTTGGTTCCCTGGGAATTGCTTTAGTTTAAGTTATTGGACAACCACTTTTTTTTTTTTTTTTTTTACGTGTATTAAAATAAAAAATTAATATTGTGATGATCAAGGAAGGTCTTTTACTTTTCATGTATAAAATAAATAAATTTGTATTATTATGATCATGGATGGATCTTTAAAATTTGAAAATCTAAATATACTTTCGCACCCACTGGATCCGTCCTTGGTGATGATTACAAAACATAAAATGATAATTTTTTCTATGTCAATGAATTACATTTGGTGGGGTTGGCAACTAACCAAAATACACCCATTGTTTTTTCTTCTGAATATTATATTTTTTAAATTTGCATCAAAGATTTTATATTTTTTCTGTGTCTGGTGTAGAATGAGCTAAAAACATTACCAACTTATTTTCACTTTTATTTTTAATGAATATGTTTTCATTTTTTTTATAACTTATTTGGTCCATATAGTCACGTAGATTCTAAAACGCAAAGTTTTTTTAAAAAAAAGTTCATCAAAAATGTACCAAAAAAAAGAAAACCACAAGTTCACGGCCCAATCCGGATCTGTTCCTAGTGGCGAGTCACCACCTGATAGAATAATTTTCTGGACTAAAATACGAGATGGTCTCACTACTCAATACACATTAGTATCATAAGCGTGGTAGTTCACCATTATGAACATGAGAACAAAACAAATAGTTCTGGTATGCTAAGTTCACACATGTTTGAAATAATTTGATTCGATTGATAATATAATAATTTTATCAAAAGCGGTTTAGTCTTGAAGCAACAATTTAATTTTCCAGCAGTTCAAGGTAGGGGAACATTTATAAAAATATGTAGCATGAAACTACTCTCCTAAAACCAAATAATATAATCCTCGAATAGAGTATGAAAGTCCAACTAATGCCTAGAGCCAAGTCGAAGACTACATGTCACTACTAATTTAAAAATACTACTGAGAGAATAATAAATTAAGTATCCGCACTAAAGCACTACTACAACTCAACCCCACTCACCCTTACTCTTAAATAATATCTAAGTTCATGTTCTTCAAGGTCTAAAATTACCCATGACATGGGTTCAAATCGAAACTTAATTAAAAGTAACTTGAAGATAAAAGCGGAGTTTTAAACAAACTTTCCCAATCTATTAAGCTAACATTGAAAATTACAAAACCCACTCCATGCTATTAGAAAAATTCCAAAACCGTCCAGATAACCACTAATATATCCTAAGTTTGAAGCCCAATTGGTCTCCTTGATTTGCTTATCAAAATAATTATTTACAATTAATTATGTCTAAGCGGTTGTTTTCAGCAGCACTTTAAAAAATTAATGGTTCTCTTAGTATACGAGCCCTCAATGCAAGGCGAAATGTAGGAAACTAGACTCGTAACTGGTTCTCTGACACTAATTTGATAATTTTGGATTTATACCCAAAGAAACGACACTCCCGAATTTACTATTTTCAGCTAGTTTTCTGGACAGAATTGAGCGCATCAGTTTATCGGATTTTGACTCCCAAAAATTATGATAAACTTCAGATATGCAACCCAACTCGTAATTAATCTACTGTAAAAATTTCAGTTCAAAATTCATTCGTTTGATATGGTTTCTTGATTTTTAAAGTTTGTGATTCTGTGCAGAATTTTTGGACTATGAATTGTATCCAATGTTTATACATGAATTAAACTCCTCAGATTTCTTAACCGTACATATATATATATATATATCTATGTACAAAATACATAAACCTACAACCTCTCCATCAATGAACTAAATAATTATAGAGTAACGATAAAGAACAAAAACAAAGAGAAGAAGAAAGATAGAGACCTACCACACACCCAAAAGTTCTTCCTTGCATACAAACCCCGTTTTTTTTTCTTTTCTCTTGACCTCTCTCTCCCGTGGCGGTTGGTAATTGTAGGTGGGGAAGACAAAAGACGGTTCGGTGATGGTGGCGGACGATGGCGGCTACTACGGAAGAGAAAGAAACACAATCTCATTAGAAAGAAGATAGTGTAAAGTTTAACTATTGGTTGTTGTAGAATCGTAAATCTATCCCACATCGTTCATAATCTAATTGGAAAAAAGATAGTGTAAAGTTTAAATATTGGTATTGTATAATCGTAAACTTATCCCACATCGTTTAAAAACAACGCATAATGTTTGAATATAAGGGGTGATTGAGACATCTAATAATTGCTGAGCTAAGTAGCGTTAGCTTATGACTTAAGCGAGGGCACCAAAGTGGTTGGATGATGGTAAAGTTCATCGTTGGCTTCAACGCTTGAACTCAGGTTGTGGCCAGCATAGTTGAACTCAGACAAGACTAGTGAACCTGTAGGTTCCGTGGGAATTGTTTTAGTTTAAGTCATCGGACAACCACTTTTTATTTTTTTTTACGTGTATTAAAATAAAAAATTAATATTGTGATGATCAAGGATGGTCTTTTACTTTTCGTGTATAAAATAAATAAATTTGTATTATTATGATCATGGATGGATCTTTAAAATTTGAAAATCTAAATATACTTTCGCACCCAGTGGATCTGTCCTTGGTTATGATTACAAAACATAAAATGATGATTTTTTCAATGTCAATGAATTACATTTGGTGGGGTTGGCAACTAACCAAAAACACTCATTGTTTTTTCTTTTGAATATTATATTTTTTAAATTTGCATCAAAGATTTTATATTTTTTGTGTGTCTGGTGTACAATGATCTAAAAACATCACCAACTTATTTTCACTTTTATTTTTAATGAATATGTTTTTATTTTTTTTATAACTTATTTGGTCCATATAGTCACGTAGATTCTAAAACGCAAAGTTTTTTTAAAAAAAAGTTCATCAAAAATGTACAAAAAAAAAAAAAACCACAAGTTCACGGCCCAATCCGGATCTGTTCCCTAGTGGCCAGAGTCAACACACACAGTAGAATAATTTCCCTTGACTAAAATACACAGATGGTCTCAATACTAAATACACATCAGTTTCGCAAAACGTGGTAGTTCACCATTATGAACACGAGAACAAAACAAATAGTTTACAGTATGCTAAGTTCACACATGTTTCAGAAATAATTTGATTCGATTGATAATATAATAATTTTATCAAAACGGTATAGTCTTGAAACAACAATTTAATTTTCCAACTGTTCAAGGTAGGGGAACATTTATAAACATATGTAGCATGAAACTACTCACCTAAAAGCCAAATAATATAATCCTCGAATAGAGTATGAAAGTCCAACTAATGCCCCGAGCCAAGTACGAAGACTACATGTCACTACTAATTTAAAAATACTAAAGAGAATAATAAATTAAGTATCCCGCACTAAAGCGCACTACCACAACTCAACCCCACTCACCGTTACTCTTAAATAATACCTAAGTTCATGTTCTTCAAGGTCTAAAATTACCCAAGACATGGGTTCAAATCGAAACTTAATTAAAAGTAACTTTAAGATAAAACGGAGTTTTAAACAAACTTTCCCAATCTATTCGCTAACATTGAAAATTACAAAACCCGCTCCATGCTATTCGAAAAATTCCAAAACCGTCCAGATAACAACTAATATATCCTAAGTTTGAAGCCCAATTGGTCTCACTAGATTTGCTTATCAAAATAATTATTTACAATTCATTATGTCTAAACAGGTTGTTTTCAGCAGCACTTTAAAAAAATTAATGGTTCTCTTAGGAATTTTTGGGGAGCAGGCTAATAATTTAACTTTTGGCTGTTGGTAAAAACACAACATAAAAAACCTGTTTTTTTGGAGCTGACTTTTTCGCTACACAAAAAGCAGAAAAAAAGGCAATCTTGAACTTTCTTTTTGGTATGAGTTGGCTTTTTAGCTTAAAAGCTATAACTTTTTGGCCCTAATTATTTAGCCTCTTGCTCTTAAACAAGGGCCTTATACACGAGCCCTCAGCATAAGGCCATAAATGTGGGAAACTAGACTGCGTAACGGTTCTCTTGACACTAATTTGATAATGTTTGGATTTATACCCAAAGAGAACGACACTTCCAAATTCACAATTTTCAGCTAGTTTTCTGGACAGAATTGAACGCATCAGTTTATATGGATTTTGACTCCCAAAAATTATGATAAACTTCAGATATGCAACCCAACTCCTAATTAATCTACTGGAAAAATGTCAGTTCAAAATTCATTCGTTTGATATGGTTTCTTGATTTTTTAAGTTTGTGATTCTGTGCAGAATTTTGGACTAAGAATTGTACCCATTGTTTATACATGAATTAAACTCCTCAGATTTCCTAACCGTATATATATATATATATCTATGTACAAAATACCTAAACCTGCAAACTCTCTATCAATGAACTAAATATATATAGAGAAAGGATAAAGAACAAAAACAAAGAGAAGAAGAAAGATAGAGACCTACCACACACCCAAAAGTTCATCCTTGCATGCAACCCCTCCTTTTTTTTTTCTTTTTCTTTTCTCTCGACCTCTCTCTCCCCGTGGCGGTTGGTACTTGTATGTGGGGAAGACTAAAGACGGTTCGGTGATGGTGGCGGACGATGGCGGACGATGGCGGCTACTACGGAAGAGAAAGAAACACAATATCATTAGAAAGAAGATAGTGTAAAGTTTAAATATTGGTTGTTGTAGAATCATAAATCTATCCCACATCGTTCATAATCTAATTAGAAAAAAGATAGTGTAAAGTTTAAATATTGGTAGTAGTGTAATCGTAAACTTATCCCACATCGTTTAAAAACAACGCATAATGTTTGAATATAAGGGGTGATTGAGACATCTAATAATTCTTTGAGCTAAGTAGCGTTAGCTTATGACTTAAGCGAGGGCACCAAAGTGGTTGGATGATGGTAAAGTTGATAGTTGGCTTCAACGCTTGAACTCAGGTTGTGGCCAGGATAGTTGAACTCAGACTAGACTAGTGAACCTATAGGATCCCTGGGAATTGCTTTAGTTTAAGTCATTGGAACACCACCTTTTTTTTTTTTTTTTTTTTACGTGTATTAAAATAAAAAATTAATATTGTGATGATCAAGGATGGTTTTTTACTTTTCATGTATAAAATAAATAAATTTGTATTATTATGATCATGGATGGATCTTTAAAATTTGAAAATCTAAATATACGTTCGCACACAGTGGATCCGTCCTTGGTGATGATTACAAAACATAAAATGATGATTTTTTCAATGTCAATGAATTACATTTGGTGAGGTTGGCAACTAACCAAAAAACACTCATTGTTTTTCCTTTTGAATATTATATTTTTTAAATTTGCACCAAAGATTTTATATTTTTTGTGTGTCTGGTGTAGAATGATCTAAAAACATCACCAACTTATTTTCAATTTTATTTCTAATGAAGATGTTTTCATTTTTTGTAACTTATTTTGTCCATATAGTCCGTAGATTCTAAAAGCATAAACTTTTTTAAAAAAGTTCATCAAAAATATACGAAAAAAGAAACCACAAGTTCACGACCCAATCAGGATCTGTTCCTAGTGGCGAGTCACCACACAGTAGAATAATTTCCTGGACTAAAATACACAGATGGTCTCAATACTCAATACACATCGATTATCATAAAAGCGTGGTAGTTCACCATTATGAACATGAGAACAAAACAAATAGTTCTGTATGCTAAGTTCACATGTTTGAAATAATTTGATTCCATTGATAATATAATAATTTTATCAAAAGCGGTTTAGTCTTGAAACAACAATTTAATTTTCCAACAGTTCAAGGTAGGGAACATTTATAAAAATATGTAGCATGAAACTACTCACCTAAAACCAAATAATATAATCCTCGAATAGAGTATGAAAGTCCAACTAATGCCCCGAGCCAAGTACGAAGACTACATGTCACTACTAATTTAAAAATACTAAAGAGAATAATAAATTAAGTATCCCGCACTAAAGCGCACTACCACAACTCAACCCCACTTACCGTTACTCTTAAATAATACCTAAGTTCATGTTCTTCAAGGTCTAAAATTACCCAAGACATGGGTTCAAATCGAAACTTAATTAAAAGTAACTTTAAGATGAAACGGAGTTTTAAACAAATTTTCCCAATCTATTCGCTAACATTGAAAATTACAAAAACCACTCCATGCTATTCGAAAAATTCCAAAACCGTCCAGATAACAACTAACATATCCTAAGTTTGAAGCCCAATTGGTCTCACTTGATTTGCTTATCAAAATAATTATTTACAATTAATTATGTCTAAACAGGTTGTTTTCAGCAGCACTTTAAAAAAATTAATGGTTCTCTTAGTATACATGAGCCCTCAATGCAAGGCTAGAAATGTAGGAAACTAGACTTGTAACTGGTTCTACTGACACTAATTTGATAATTTTTGGATTTATACCCAAAGAGAACGACACTCCCAAATTTACTATTTTCAGCTAGTTTTCTGGACAGAATTGAACGCATCAGTTTATATGTATTTTGACTCCCAAAAATTATGATAAACTTTAGATATGCTACCCAACTCGTAATTAATCTACTGTAAAAATTTCAGTTCAAAATTCATTCGTTTGATATGGTTTCTTGATTTTTAAAGTTTGTGATTCTGTGCAGAATTTTTGGACTAAGAATTGTACCCAATGTTTATACATGAATTAAACTCCTCAGATTTCTTAACCGTATATATATATATCTATGTACAAAATACATAAACCTACAACCTCTCCATCAATGAACTAAATAATTATAGAGTAAGGATAAAGAACAAAAACAAAGAGAAGAAGAAAGATAGAGACCTACCACACACCCAAAAGTTCTTCCTTGCATGTAACCCCCCCTTTTTTTTTCTTTTTCTTTTCTCTCGACCTCTCTCTCCCCGTGGCGGTTGGTACTTGTAGGTGGGGAAGACAAAAGACGGTTCGGTGATGGTGGCGGACGATGGCGGCTACTACGGAAGAGAAAGACACACAATCTCATTAGAAAGAAGATAGTGTAAAGTTTAAATATTGGTTGTTGTAGAATCGTAAATTTATCCCACATCGTTCATAATCTAATTAGAAAAAAGATAGTGTAAAGTTTAAATATTGGTAGTAGTATAATCGTAAACTTATCCCACATCGTTTAAAAACAACGCATAATGTTTGAATATAAGGGGTGATTGAGACATCTAATAATTGCTGAGCTAAGTAGCGTTAGCTTATGACTTAAGCAAGGGCACCAAAGTGGTTGGATGATGGTAAAGTTGATAGTTGGCTAGCGCTTGAACTTCGGTTGTGGCGAGCATAGTTGAACTTCAGACTAGACTAGTGAACTGTAGGTTCACAGGAATTGCTTTAGTTTAAGTCATTGGACAACCACTTTTTTTTTTCGTGTATTAAAATAAAAAATTAATATTGTGATGATCAAGGATGGTCTTTTACTTTTCATGTATAAAATAAATAAATTTGTATTATTTTGATCATGGATGGATCTTTAAAGTCTGAAAATCTAAATATACTTTCGCACCCAGTGGATCCGTCCTTGGTGATGATTACAAAACATAAAATGTTGATTTTTTCTATGTCAATGAATTACATTTGGTGGAATTGGCAACTAACCAAAAAACACTCATTGTTTTTTCTTTTCAATATTATATTTTTTAAATTTGCCTGAAAGATTTTATATTTTTTGTGTGTTTGGTGTTGAATGATCTGAAAACATCACCAACTTATTTTCACTTTTCTTTTTAATTAATACATTTTCATTTTTTTTTGTAACTTATTTGGTCCATATAGTCACGTAGATTCTGAAATGCAAACTTTTTTTAAAAAAAAGTTCATCAAAAATGTACCGAAAAAAAGAAAACCACAAGTTCACGGCCCAATCCGGATCTGTTCCCTAGTGGCCAGAGTCACCGCCTGATAGAATAATTTATTTGGACTAAAATACAGATGGTCTCAATACTCAATACACATCCGATGCATAAAGCGTGGTAGTTCACCATTATGAACATGAGAACAAAACAAATAGTTCTCGGTATGCTAAGTTCACACATGTTTGAAATAATTTGATTCCATTGATAATATAATAATTTTATCAAAAGCGGTTTAGTCTTGAAACAACAATTTAATTTTCCAGGTTCAAGGTAGGGGAACATTTATAAAAATATGTAGCATGAAACTACTCACCTAAAACCAAATAATATAATCCTCGAATAGAGTATGAAAGTCCAACTAATGCCCCGAGCCAAATCACGAAGACTACATGTCACTACTAATTTAAAAATACTAAAGAGAATAATAAATTAAGTATCCCGCACTAAAGCGCACTACCACAACTCAACCCCACTCACCGTTACTCTTAAATAATACCTAAATTCATGTTCTTCAAGGTCTAAAATTACCAAAGACATGGGTTCAAATCGAAACTTAATTAAAAGTAACTTTAAGATAGAACGGAGTTTTAAACAAACTTTCCCAATCTATTCGCTAACATTGAAAATTACAAAACCCACTACATGCTATTCGAAAAATTCCAAAACCATCCAGATAACAACTAATATATCCTAAGTTTGAAGCCCAATTGGTCTCACTTGTTTTGCATATCAAAATAATTTTTTACAATTAATTATGTCTAAACAGGTTGTTTTCAGCAGCACTTTAAAAAAATTAATGGTTCTCTTAGTATACACGAGCCCTCAATGCAAGGCCAGAAATGTAGGAAACTAGACTCGTAACCGGTTCTACTGACACTAATTTGATAATTTTTGGATTTATACCCAAAGAGAACGACACTCCCGAATTTACTATTTTCAGCTGGTTTTCTGGACAGAATTGAACGCATCAGTTTATATGGATTTTGACTCCCAAAAATTATGATAAACTTCAGATATGCAACCCAACTCATAATTAATCTACTGTAAAAATTTTAGTTCAAAATTCATTCGTTTGATATGGTTTCTTAATTTTTAAAGTTTGTGATTCTGTGCAGAATTTTTGGACTAAGAATTGTACCCAATGTTTATACATGAATTAAACTCCTCAGATTTCTTAACCGTATATATATATATATATATATCAATGTACAAAATACATAAACCTACAACCTCTCCATTAATGAACTAAATAATTATAGAGTAAGGATAAAGAACAAAAACAAAGAGAAGAAGAAAGATAGAGACCTACCACACACCCAAAAGTTCTTCCTTGCATGCAACCCCCCCCTTTTTTTTTTCTTTTTCTTTTCTCTCGACCTCTCTCCCCCCGTGGCGGTTGGTACTTTTAGGTGGGGAAGACAAAAGACGGTTCGGTGATGGTGGCGGACGATGGCGGCTACTACGGAAGAGAAAGAAACACAATCTCATTAGAAAGAGGATAGTGTAAGGTTAAAATATTGGTTGTTGTAGAATCGTAATTCTATCCCACATCGTTCATAATCTAATTAGAAAAAAGATAGTGTAAAGTTTAAATATTGGTAGTAGTATAATTGTAAACTTATCCCACATCGTTTAAAAACAACACATAATGTTTGAATATAAAGGGTGATTGAGACATCTAATAATTGCTGAGCTAAGTAGCGTTAGCTTATGACTTAAGCGAGGGCACCAAAGTGGTTGGATGATGGTAAAGTTGATAGTTGCCTTCGACGCTTGAACTCATGTTGTGGCCAGCATAGTTGAACTCAGACTAGACTAGTGAACCTGTAGGTTCCCTGGGAATTGCTTTAGTTTAAGTCATTGGACAACCACTTTTTTTTTTTTTTTTTTTACGTGTATTAAAATAAAAAATTAATATTGGGATGATCAAGGATGGTCTTTTAGTTTTCATGTATAAAATAAATAAATTTGTATTATTATGATCTTGGATGGATCTTTAAAATTTGAAAATCTAAATATACTTTCGCTCCCAGTGGATCCGTCCTTAGTGATGATTGCAAAACAAAAAATGATGATTTTTTCTATGTCAATGAATTACATTTGGTGCGGTTGGCAACTAACCAAAAAACACTCATTGTTTTTCTTTTCAATATTATATTTTTAAATTTGCATCAAAGATTTTATATTTTTGTGTATACGGTGTAGAATGATCTAAAAACATCACCAACTTATTTTCACTTTTATTTTTAATGAATATGTTTTCATTTTTTATAACTTATTTGGTCCATATAGTCCGTAGATTCTAAAAGCATAAAGTTTTTTTAAAAAAGTTCATCAAAAATGTGCGAAAAAAACCACAAGTTCACCCAATCAGGATCTGTTCCTAGTGGCGAGTCACCACACATGAGAATAATTTCCTGGACTAAAATACGAGATGGTCTCAATACTCAATACACATCGATATGCATAAAGCGTGGTAGTTCACCATTACGAACATGAGAACAAAACAAATAGTTTATAGTATGCTAAGTTCACACATGTTTCAGAAATAATTTGATTCCATTGATAATATAATAATTTTATCAAAACGGTTTAGTCTTGAAACGACAATTTAATTTTCCAACAGTTCAAGGCAGGGGAACATTTATAAAAATATGTAGCATGAAACTACTCACCTAAAAACCAAATAATATAATCCTCGAATAGAGTATGAAAGTACAACTAATGCCCCGAGCCAAGTACGAAGACTACATGTCACTACTAATTTAAAAATACTAAAGAGAATAATAAATTAAGTATCCCGCACTAAAGCGCACTACCACAACTCAACCCCACTCACCGTTACTCTTAAATAATACCTAAGTTCGTGTTCTTCAAGGTCTAAAATCACCCAAGACATGGGTTCAAATCGAAAATTAATTAAAAGTAACTTTAAGATAAAACGGAGTTTTAAACAAACTTTCCCAATCTATTCGCTAACATTGAAAATTACAAAACCCAGTCCATGCTATTCGAAAAATTCCAAAACCATCCACATAACAACTAATATATCCTAAGTTTGAAGCCCAATTGGTCTCACTTGATTTGCTTATCAAAATAATTATTTACAATTAATTATGTCTAAACATGTTGTTTTCAGCTGCACTTTAAAAAAATTAATGGTTCTCCTAGTATACACGAGCCCTCAATGTAAGGCTAGAAATGTAGGAAACTAGACTCGTAACCGGTTCTACTGACACTAATTTGATAATTTTTGGATTTATACCCAAAGAGAACGACACTCCCGAATTTACTATTTTCAGCTAGTTTTCTGGACAGAATTGAACGCATCAGTTTATTTGGATTTTGACTCCCAAAAATTATGATAAACTTCAGATATGCAACCCAACTCGTAATTAATTGACTGCAAAAATTTCCGTTCAAAATTCATTCGTTTGATATGGTTTCTTGATTTTTAAAGTTTGTAATTCTGTGCAGAATTTTTGGACTAAGAATTGTTCCCAATGTTTATACATGAATTAAACTCCTCAGATTTCTTAACCGTATATATATATATATCTATGTACAAAATACATAAACCTACAACCTCTCCATCAATGAACTAAATAATTATAGAGTAAGGATAAAGAACAAAAACAAAGAGAAGAAGAAAGATAGAGACCTACGACACACCCAAAAGTTCTTCCTTGCATGCACCCCCCCCCCCCCCTTTTTTTTTTCTTTTTCTTTTCTCTCGACCTCTCTCTCCCCGTGGCGGTTGGTACTTGTAGGTGGGGAAGACAAAAGACGGTTCGGTGATGGTGGCGAACGGTGGCGGCTACTACGGAAGAGAAAGAAACTCAATCTCATTAGAAAGAAGATAGTGTAAAGTTTAAATATTGGTTGTTGTAGAATCGTAAATCTATCCCACATCGTTCATAATCTAATTAGAAAAAAGGTAGTGTAAAGTTTAAATATTGGTAGTAGTATAATCGTAAATTTATCCCACATCGTTTAAAAACAACGCTTAATGTTTGTATATAAGGGGTGATTGAGACATCTAATAATTGCTGAGCTTAGTAGCGTTATCTTATGACTTAAGCGAGGGCACCAAAGTGGTTGGATGATGGTAAAGTTGATAGTTGGCTTCAACGCTTGAACTCAGGTTGTGGCCAGCATAGTTGAACTCAGACTAGACTAGTGAACCTGTAGGTTGCCTGGGAATTGCTTTAGTTTAAGTCATTGGACAACCACTTTTTTTTTTTTTTTTTACCTGTACTAAAATAAAAAATTAATATTGTGATGATCAAGGATGGTTTTTTACTTTTCATGTATAAAATAAATAAATTTGTATTATTATGATCATGGATGGATCTTTAAAATTTGAAAATCTAAATATATTTTCGCACCCAGTGGATCCGTCCTTGGTGATGATTACAAAACATAAAATGATGATTTTTTCTATGTCAATGAATTACATTTGGTGGGGTTGGCAACTAACCAAAAAACACTCATTGTTTTTTCTTTTGAATATTTTATTTTTTAAATTTGCATCAAAGATTTTATATTTTTTGTATGCGGTGTAGAATGATCTAAAAACATCACCAACTTATTTTCACTTTTATTTTTAATGAATATGTTTTCATTTTTTTATAACTTATTTGGTCCATATAGTCCGTAGATTCTAAAAGCATAAACTTTTTTTTAAAAAAAAGTTAATAAAAAATGTACCCAAAAAAAAGAAAACCACAAGTTCACGGCCCAATCCAGATCCGTTCCCTAGTGGCCAGAGTCACCACACACAGTAGAATAATTTCCCTCAACTAAAATACACAGATGGTCTCAATACTCAATACACATAAGTATCGCAAAACGTGGTAGTTCACCATTATGAACATGAGAACGAAACAAATAGTTTACAGTATGCTAAATTCACACATGTTTCAGAAATAATTTGATTCCATTGATAATATAATAATTTTATCAAAACGGTTTAGTCTTGTAACAACAATTTAATTTTCCAACAGTTCAAGGTAGGGGAACGTTTATAAAAATATGTAGCATGAAACTACTCACCTAAAAACCAAATAATATAATCCTCGAATAGAGTATGAAAGTCCAACTAATGCCCCGAGCCAAGTACGAAGACTACATGTCACTGCTAATTTAAAAATACTAAAGAGAATAATAAATTAAGTATCCCGCACTAAAGCGCACTGCCACAACTCAACCCCACTCACCGTTACTCTTAAATAATACCTATGTTCATGTTCTTTAAGGTCTAAAATTACCCAAGACATGGGTTCAAATCGAAACTTAATTAAAAGTAACTTTAAGATAAAACGGAGTTTTAAACAAATTTTCCCAATCTATTCACTAACATTGAAAATTACAAAACCCACTCCATGCTATTTGAAAAATTCCAAAACCGTCCAGATAACAACTAATATATCCTAAGTTTGAAGCCCAATTGGTCTCACTTGATTTGCTTATCAAAATAATTATTTACAATTAATTATGTCTAAACATGTTTTCAGCTGCACTTTAAAAAAATTAATGGTTCTCTTAGTATACACGAGCCCTCAATGCAAGGCTAGAAATGTAGGAAGCTAGACTCGTAACCGGTTCTACTGACAGTAATTTGATAATTTTTGGATTTATAGCCAAAGAGAACGACACTCCCGAATTTACTATTTTCAGCTAGTTTTCTGGACAGAATTGAACGCATCAGTTTATATGGATTTTAACCCCAAAAATAATGATAAACTTCAAATATGCAACCCAACTCGTAATTAATCTACTGTAAAAATTTCAGTTCAAAATTCATTCGTTTGATATGGTTTCTTGATTTTTAAAGTTTGTGATTCTGTGCATAATTTTTGGACTAAGAATTGTACCCAATGTTTATACATGAATTAAACTCCTCAGATTTCTTAACCGTATATATATATCTATGTACAAAGTACATAAACCTACAACCTCTCCATCAATGAACTAAATAATTATAGAGTAAGGATAAAGAACAAAAACAAAGAGAAGAAGAAAGATAGAGACCTACCACACACCCAAAAGTTCTTCCTTGCATGCAACCCTCTTTTTTTTTCTTTTTCTTTTCTCTCGACCTCTCTCTCCCCGTGGCGGTTGGTACTTGTAGGTGGGGAAGACAAAAGACGATTCGGTGATGGTGGCGGACGATGGCGGCTACTGCGGAAGAGAAAGAAACACAATCTCATTAGAAAGAAGATAGTGTAAACTTTAAATATTGGTTGTTGTAGAATCGTAAATCTATCCCACATCGTTCATAATCTAATTAGAAAAAAGATAGTGTAAAGTTTAAATATTGTTAGTAGTATAATCGTAAACTTATCCCACATCGTTTAAAAACAAAGCATTATGTTTGAATATAAGGGGTGATTGAGACATCTAATAATTCTTTGCTAAGTAGCGTTAGCTTATGACTTAAGCGAGGGCACAAAAGTGGTTGGACGATGGTAAAGTTGACGATTGGCTTCAGCGCTTGAACTCGAGGTTGTGGCGATAGTTGAACTCAGACTAGACTAGTGAACTGTAGGTTCCAGGAATTGTTTTAGTTTATGTCATTGGACAACCACTTTTTTTTTTTTCGTGTATTAAAATAAAAAATTAATATTGTGATGATCAAGGATGGTCTTTTACTTTTCATGTATAAAATAAATAAATTTGTATTATTATGGTCACGGATGGATCTTTAAAATTTGAAAATCTAAATATACTTTCGCACCCAGTGGATCCATCCTTGGTGATGATTAGAAAACATAAAATGATGATTTTTTCTATGTCAACGAATTACATTTGGTGGGGTTGGCAACTAACCAAAAAACACTCATTGTTTTTTCTTTTGAATATTATATTTTTTAAATTTGCATCAAAGATTTTATATTTTTTGTGTGTCTGGTGTAGAATAATCTAAAAACATCACCAACTTATTCTCACTTTTATTTTTAATGAATATGTTTTCATTTTTTTTATAACTTATTTGGTCCATATAGTCACGTAGATTCTAAAATGCAATTTTTTTTTAAAAAAAAAGTTCATCAAAAATGTACCAAAAAAAAGAAAACCACAAGTTCACGGCCCAATCCGGATTTGTTCCCTAATGGCCAGAGTCACCACACACAGTAGAATAACTTCCCTGGACTAAAATACATAGATGGTCTCAATACTCAATACACATCAGTATCGCAAAACTTGGTAGTTCACCATTATGAACATGAGAACAAAACAAATAGTTTACAGTATGCTAAGTTCACACATGTTTCAGAAATAATTTAATTCCATTGATAATATAATAATTTTATCAAAACGGTTTAGTCTTGAAACAACAATTTAATTTTTCAACAGTTCAAGGTAGGGGAACATTTATAAAAATATGTAGCATGAAACTACTCACCTAAAAACCAAATAATATAATCCTCGAATAGAGTATGAAAGCCCAACTAATGCCCCGAGCCAAGTACGAAGACTACATGTCACTACTAATTTAAAAATACTTAAGAGAATAATAAATTAAGTATCCCACACTAAAGCGCACTACCACAACTCAACCCCACTCACCGTTACTCTTAAATAATACCTAAGTTCATGTTCTTCAAGGTCTAAAATTAACCAAGACATGGGTTCAAATTGAAACTTAATTAAAAGTAACTTTAAGATAAAACGGAGTTTTAAACAAACTTTCCCAATCTATTCGCTAACATTGAAAATTACAAAACCCACTCCATGCTATTCAAAAAATTCCAAAACCATCCAGATAACAACTAATATATCCTAAGTTTGAAGCACAATTGGTCTCACTTGATTTGCTTATCAAAATAATTATTTAAAATTAATTATGTCTAAACAGGATGTATTGAGCAGCACTTTAAAAAAATTGATGGTTCTCTTACTATACATGAGCCCTCAATGCAAGGCTAGAAACGTAGGAAACTAGACTCGTAAGCGGTTCTACTGACACTTATTTGATAATTTTTGGATTTATTCCCAAAGAGAACGACACTCCCGAATTTACTATTTTCAGCTAGTTTTCTGGACATGATAGAACGCATCAGTTTATATGGATTTTGACTCCCAAAAATTATGATAAACTTCAGATATGCAACCCAACTCGTAATTAATCTACTGTAAAAATTTCAATTCAAAATTCATTCGTTTGATATGGTTTCTTGATTTTTAAAGTTTGTGATTCTGTGCAGAATTTTTGGACTAAGAATTGTACCCAATGTTTATACATGAATTAAACTCCTCAGATTTCTTAACCGTATATATATATATATATATCTATGTACAAAATACATAAACCTACATCCTCTCCATCAATCAACTAAATAATTATAGAGTAAGGATAAAGAACAAAAACAAAGAGAAGAAGAAAGATAGAGACCTACCACACACCCAAAAGTTCTTCCTTGCATGCAACCCTCCCTTTTTTTTTTTCTTTTTCTTTTCTCTCGACCTCTCTCTCCCCGTGGCGGTTGGTACTTGTAGGTGGGGAAGACAAAAGACGGTTCGGTGATGGTGCCGGACGATGGCGGCTACTACGGAAGAGAAAGAAACACAATCTCATTAGAAAGAAGATAGTGTAAAGTTTAAATATTGGTTGTTGTAGAATCGTAAATCTATCCCACATCGTTCATAATCTAATTAGAAAAAAGATAGTGTAAAGTTTAAATATTGGTAGTAGTATAATCGTAAACTTATCCCACATCGTTTAAAAACAACGCATAATGTTTGAATATAAGGGGTGATTGAGACATCTAATAATTGCTGAGCTAAGTAGCGTTAGCTTATGACTTAAGCGAGGGCACCAAACTGGTTGGATTATGGTAAAGTTGATAGTTGGCTTCAACGCTTGAACTCAGGTTGTGGCCAGCATAGTTGAACTCAGACTAGACTAGTGAACCTGTAGGTTCCCTGGGAATTGCTTTAGTTTAAGTCATTGGACAACCACTTCTTTTTTTTTTTTTTTTACGTGTATTAAAATAAAAAATTAATATTGTGATGATCAAGGATGGTCTTTTACTTTTCATGTATAAAATAAATAAATTTGTATTATTATGATCATGGATGGATCTTTAAAATTTGAAAATCTAAATATACTTTCGCACCCAGTGGATCCGTCCTTGGTGATGATTATAAAACATAAAATGAAGATTTTTTCTATGTCAATGAATTACATTTGGTGGGGTTGGCAACTAACCAAAAAACACTCACTGTTTTTTCTTTTGAATATTATATTTTTTAAATTTGCATCAAAGATTTTATATTCTTTGTGTGTCTGGTGTAGAATGATCTAAAAACATCACCAACTTATTTTCAGTTTTATTTTTAATGAATTTGTTTTCAGTTTTTTTATAGCTTATTTGGTCCATATAGTCACGTAGATTCTAAAGCATAAACTTTTTTAAAAAGTTCATCAAAATGTACCATAAAAAAAAACCACAAGTTCACGGCCCAATCGGATCTGTTCCCTAGTGGCGAGTCACCACACACATTAGAATAATTTCCTGGATTGAAATACAGGATGGTCTCAATACTCAATACACATCGATATCATAAAAGCGTGGTAGTTCACCATTATGAACATGAGAACAAAATAAATAGTTTAGGTATGCTAAGTTCACATGTTTGAAATAATTTGATTCAATTGACAATATAATAATTTTATCAAAACGGTTTAGTCTTGAAACAATAATTTAATTTTCCAAGAGTTCAAGGTAGGGGAACATTTATAAAAATATGTAGCATGAAACTACTCACCTAAAAACCAAATAATATAATCCTCGAATAGAGTATGAAAGTCCAACTACTGCCCCGAGCCAAGTTCGAAGACTACAAGTCACTACTAATTTAAAAATACTAAAGAGAATAATAAATTAAGTATCCCGCACTAAAGCGCACTACCACAACTCAACCCCACTCACCGTTACTCTTAAATAATACCTAAGTTCATTTTCTTCAAGGTCTAAAATTACCCAGGACATGGGTTCAAATCGAAACTTAATTAAAGGTAACTTTAAGATAAAACGGAGTTTTAAACAAACTTTCCCAATCTATTCGCTAACATTGAAAATTACAAAACCCACTCCATGCTATTCAAAAAATTCAAAAACCGTCCAGATAACAACTAATATATCCTAAGTTTGAAGCTCAATCGGTCTCACTTGATTTGCTTATCAAAATAATTATTTACAATTAATTATGTCTAAACAGGTTGTTTTCAGCAGCACTTTAAAAAAATTAATGGTTCTCTTGGTATACACGAGCCCTCAATGCAAGGCCAGAAATGTAGGAAACTAGACTCGTAACCGGTTCTACTGACACTAATTTGATAATTTTTGGATTTATACCCAAAGAGAACGACACTCCCGAATTTTCTATTTTCAGCTAGTTTTCTGGACAGAATTGAACGTATCAGTTTATTTGGATTTTGACTCACAAAAATTATGATATACCTCAGCTACGCAACCCAACTCGTAATTTGTCTACTGTAAAAATTTCAGTTCAAAATTCATTCGTTTGATACGGTTTCTTGATTTTTAAAGTTTGTGATTCTGTGCAGAATTTTTGGACTAAGAATTGTACCCAATGTTTATACATGAATTAAACTCCTCAGATTTCTTAACCGTATATATGTATATATATATATCTACGTACAAAATACATAAACCTACAACCTCTCCATCAATGAACTAAATAATTATAGAGTAAGGATAAAGAACAAAAACAAAGAGAAGAAGAAAGATAGAGACCTACCACACACCCAAAAGTTCTTCCTTGCATGCAACCCCCCTTTTTTTTTTCTTTTTCTTTTCTCTCGACCTCTCTCTCCCCGTGGCGGTTGGTACATGTAGGTGGGGAAGAGAAAAGACGGTTCGGTGATGGTGGCGGACGATGGCGGCTACTACGGAAGAGAAAGAAACACAATCTCATTAGAAAGAAGATAGTGTAAAGTTTAAATATTGGTTGTTGTAGAATCGTAAATCTATCCCACATCGTTCATAATCTAATTAGAAAAAATATGGTGTAAAGTTTAAATATTGTTAGTAGTATAATCGTAAACTTATCCCACATCGTTTAAAAACAACGCATAATGTTTGAATATAAGGGGTGATTGAGACATCTAATAATTGCTGAGCTAAGTAGCGTTAGCTTATGACTTAAGCGAGGGCACCAAAGTGGTTGGATGATGGTAAAGTTGATAGTTGGCTTCAACGCTTGAACTCAGGTTGTGGCCAGCATAGTTGAACTCAGACTAGACTAGTGAACCTGTAGGTTCCTTGGGAATTGCTTTAGTTTAAGTCATTGGACAACCACTTTTTTTTTTTTTTAACGTGTATTAAAATAAAAAATTAATATTGTGATGATCAAGGATGGTCTTTTACTTTTCATGTATAAAATAAATAAATTTGTATTATTATGATCATGGATGGATCTTTAAAATTTGAAAATCTAAATATACTTTCGCACCCAGTGGATCCGTCCTTGGTGATGATTATAAAACATAAAATGAAGATTTTTTCTATGTCAATGAATTACATTTGGTGGGGTTGGCAACTAACCAAAAAACACTCACTGTTTTTTCTTTTGAATATTATATTTTTTAAATTTGCATCAAAGATTTTATATTCTTTGTGTGTCTGGTGTAGAATGATCTAAAAACATCACCAACTTATTTTCAGTTTTATTTTTAATGAATTTGTTTTCAGTTTTTTTATAGCTTATTTGGTCCATATAGTCACGTAGATTCTAAAACGCAAACTTTTTTTTAAAAAAAGTTCATCAAAAATGTACCATAAAAAAGAAAACCACAAGTTCACGGCCCAATCCAGATCTGTTCCCTAGTGGCCAGAGTCACCACACACATTAGAATAATTTCCCTGGACTGAAATACCTGAGATGGTCTCAATACTCAATACACATCGATGCATAAGCGTGGTAGTTCACCATTATGAACATGAGAACAAAATAAATAGTTTAGATGCTAAGTTCACACATGTTTGAAATAATTTGATTCAATTGACAATATAATAATTTTATCAAAAGCGGTTTAGTCTTGAAACAATAATTTAATTTTCCAAGAGTTCAAGGTAGGGAACATTTATAAAAATATGTAGCATGAAACTACTCACCTAAAACCAAATAATATAATCCTCGAATAGAGTATGAAAGTCCAACTCTTGCCCCGAGCCAAGTTAAAGACTACAAGTCACTACTAATTTAAAAATACTAAAGAGAATAATAAATTAAGTATCCCGCACTAAAGCGCACTACCACAACTCAACCCCACTCACCGTTACTCTTAAATAATACCTAAGTTCATTTTCTTCAAGGTCTAAAATTACCCAGGACATGGGTTCAAATCGAAACTTAATTAAAGGTAACTTTAAGATAAAACGGAGTTTTAAACAAACTTTCCCAATCTATTCGCTAACATTGAAAATTACAAAACCCACTCCATGCTATTCAAAAAATTCAAAAACCGTCCAGATAACAACTAATATATCCTAAGTTTGAAGCTCAATCGGTCTCACTTGATTTGCTTATCAAAATAATTATTTACAATTAATTATGTCTAAACAGGTTGTTTTCAGCAGCACTTTAAAAAAATTAATGGTTCTCTTGGTATACACGAGCCCTCAATGCAAGGCCAGAAATGTAGGAAACTAGACTCGTAACCGGTTCTACTGACACTAATTTGATAATTTTTGGATTTATACCCAAAGAGAACGACACTCCCGAATTTTCTATTTTCAGCTAGTTTTCTGGACAGAATTGAACGTATCAGTTTATTTGGATTTTGACTCACAAAAATTATGATATACCTCAGCTACGCAACCCAACTCGTAATTTGTCTACTGTAAAATTTCAGTTCAAAATTCATTCGTTTGATACGGTTTCTTGATTTTTAAAGTTTGTGATTCTGCAGAATTTTTGGACTAAGAATTGTACCCAATGTTTATACATGAATTAAACTCCTCAGATTTCTTAACCGTATATATGTATATATATATATCATTACAAAATACATAAACCTACAACCTCTCCATCAATGAACTAAATAATTATAGAGTAAGGATAAAGAACAAAAACAAAGAGAAGAAGAAAGATAGAGACCTACCACACACCCAAAAGTTCTTCCTTGCATGCAACCCCCCTTTTTTTTTTCTTTCTTTTCTCTCCTCTCTCTCCCCGTGGCGGTTGGTACATGTAGGTGGGGAAGAGAAAAGACGGTTCGGTGATGGTGGCGGACGATGGCGGCTACTACGGAAGAGAAAGAAACACAATCTCATTAGAAAGAAGATAGTGTAAAGTTTAAATATTGGTTGTTGTAGAATCGTAAATCTATCCCACATCGTTCATAATCTAATTAGAAAAAATATGGTGTAAAGTTTAAATATTGTTAGTAGTATAATCGTAAACTTATCCCACATCGTTTAAAAACAACGCATAATGTTTGAATATAAGGGGTGATTGAGACATCTAATAATTGCTGAGCTAAGTAGCGTTAGCTTATGACTTAAGCGAGGGCACCAAAGTGGTTGGATGATGGTAAAGTTGATAGTTGGCTTCAACGCTTGAACTCAGGTTGTGGCCAGCATAGTTGAACTCAGACTAGACTAGTGAACCTGTAGGTTCCCCGGGAATTGCTTTAGTTTAAGTCATTGGACAACAACTTTTTTTTTTTTTTTTTTACGTGTATTAAAATAAAAAATTAATATTACGATGATCAAGGATGGTCTTTTACTTTTCATGTATAAAATAAATAAATTTGTATTATTATGATCATGGATGGATCTTTAAAATTTGAAAATCTAAATATATTTTCGCACCCAGTGGATCCGTCCTTGGTGATGATTACAAAACATAAAATGATGATTTTTTCTATGTCAATGAATTACATTTGGTGGGGTTGGCAACTAACCAAAAAACACTCATTGTTTTTTCTTTTGAATATTATATTTTTTAAATTTGCATAAAAGATTTTATATTTTTTGTGTGTCTGGTGTAGAATGATCTAAAAACATAACCAACTTATTTTCACTTTTATTTTTAACGAATATGTTTTTATTTTTTTTATAACTTATTTGGTCCATATAGTCTTGTAGATTCTAAAACGCAAACTTTTTTTTAAAAAAAAGTTCATCAAAAATGTACCAAAAAAAAGAAAACCACAAGTTCACGGCCCAATCCGGATCTGTTCCCTAGTGGCCAGAGTCACCACACACAGTAGAATAATTTTCCTGGACTAAAATACACTGATGGTCTCAATACTCAATACACATCAGTATCGCAAAACGTGGTTGTTCACCGTTACGAACATGAGAACAAAACAAATAGTTTACAATATGCTAAGTTCACACATGTTTCAGAAATAATTTGATTCCATTGATGATATAATAATTTTATCAAAATGGTTTAGTCTTGAAACAACAATTTAATTTTCCAACAGTTCAAGGTTGGGGAACATTTATAAAAATATGTAGAATGAAACTACTCACCTAAAAACCAAATAATATAATCCTCGAATAGAGTATGAAAGTCCAACTAATGCCCCGAGCCAAGTACGAAGACTACATGTCACTACTAATTTAAAAATACTAAAGAGAATAATAAATTAAGTATCCCGCACTAAAGCGCACTACCACAACTCAACCCCACTCACCGTTACTCTTAAATAATACCTAAGTTCAGGTTCTTCAAGGTCTAAAATTACCCATGACATGGGTTCAAATTGAAACGTAATTAAAAGTAACTTTAAGATAAAACGGAGTTTTAAACAAACTTTCCCAATCTATTCGCTAAAATTGAAAATTACAAAACCCACTACATGCTATTCGAAAAATTCCAAAATCGTCCAGATAACAACTAATATATCCTAATTTTGAAGCCCAGTTGGTCTCACTTGATTTGCTTATCAAAATAATTATTTACAATTAATTATGTCTAAACAGGTTGTTTTCAGCAGCACTTTAAAAAAATTAATGGTTCTCTTAGTATACACGAGCCCTCAATGCAAGGCCAGAAATGTAGGAAACTATACTCGTAACCGGTTCTACTGACACTAATTTGATAATTTTTGGATTTATACCCAAAGAGAACGACACTCCCAAATTTACTATTTTCAGCTAGTTTTCTGGACAGAATTGAACGCATCAGTTTATATGGATTTTGACTCCCAAAAGTTATGATAAACTTCAGATATGCAACCCAACTCGTAATTAATCTACTGTAAAAATTTCAGTTCAAAATTCATTCGTTTGATATGGTTTCTTGATTTTTAAAGTTTGTGATTCTGTGCAGAATTTTTGGACTAAGAATTGTACCCAATGTTTATACATGAATTAAACTCCTCAGATTTCTTAACCGTATATATATATCTATGTACAAAATACATAAACCTACAACATCTCCATCAATGAACTAAATAATTATAGAGTAAAGATAAAGAACAAAAACAAAGAGAAGAAGAAAGATAGAGACCTACCACACACCCAAATGTTCTTCCTTGCATGCAACCCCCCTTTTTTTTTTCTTTTTCTTTTCTCTCGACCTCTCTCTCCCCGTGGCGGCTGGTACTTGTAGGTGGGGAAGACAAAAGACGGTTCGGTGATGGTGGCGGACGATGGCGGCTACTGCGGAAGAGAAAGAAACACAATCTCATTAGAAAGAAGATAGTGTAAAGTTTAAATATTGGTTGTTGTAGAATCGTAAATCTATCCCACATCGTTCATAGTCTAATTAGAAAAAAGATAGTGTAAAGTTTAAATATTGGTAGTAGTATAATCGTAAACTTATCCCACATCGTTTAAAAACAACGCATAATGTTTGAATATAAGGGGTGATTGAGACATCTAATAATTGCTGAGCTAAGTAGCGTTAGCTTATGACTTAAGCGAGGGCACCAAAGTGGTTGGATGATGGTAAAGTTGATAGTTGGCTTCAACGCTTGAACTCAGGTTGTGGCCAGCATAGTTGAACTCAGACTAGACTAGTGAACCTGTAGGTTGCCTGGGAATTGCTTTAGTTTAAGTCATTGGACAGCCACTTTTTTTTTTTTTTTTTTTTTTTTATACGTGTAGTAAAATAAAAAATTAATATTGTGATGATCAAGGATGGACTTTTACTTGTCATGTATAAAATAAATAAATTTGTATTATTATGATCATGGATGGATCTTTAAAATTTGAAAATCTAAATATACTTTCGCACCCAGTGGATCCGTCCTTGGTGATGATTACAAAACATAAAATGATGATTTTTTCTATGTCAATGAATTACATTTGGTGGGGTTAGCAACTAAACAAAAAACACTCATTGTTTTTTCTTTTGAATATTATATTTTTTAAATTTGCATCAAAGATTTTATATTTTTTTGTGTGTCTGGTGTAGAATGATTTAAAAACATCACCAACTTATTTTCACTTTTATTTTTAATGAATATGTTTTCATTTTTTTTATAACTTATTTGGTCCATACAGTCACGTAGATTCTAAAACGCAAACTTTTTTTTAAAAAACAGTTCATCAAAAATGTACCAAAAAAAAGAAAACCACAAGTTCACAGCCCAATCTGGATCTGTTCCCTAGTGGCCAGCGTCACCACACACAGGAGAATAATTTCCCTGGACTAAAATACACAGATGGTCTGAATACTCAATACACATCTGTATTGCAAAACGTGGTAGTTCACCATTATGAACATGAGAACAAAACAAATAGTTTATAGTATGCTAAGTTCACACATGTTTCAGAAATAATTCGATTCCATTGATAATATAATAATTTTATCAAAGCGGTTTAGTCTTGAAACAACAATTTAATTTTCCAACAGTTCAAGGTAGGGGAACATTTATAAAAATATGTAGCATGAAACTACTCACCTAAAAACCAAATAATATAATCCTCGAATAGAGTATGAAAGTCCAACTAATGCCCCGGGCCAAGGACAAAGACTACATGTCACTACTAATTTAAAAATACTAAAGAGAATAATAAATTAAGTATCCCGCACTAAAGCGCACTCCCACAACTCAACCCCACTCACCGTTACTCTTAAATAATACCTAAGTTCATGTTTTTCAAGGTCTAAAATTACCCAAGACATGGGTTCAAATCGAAACTTAATTAATAGTAATTTTAAGATAAAACGGAGTTTTAAACAAACTTTCCAAATCTATTCGCTAACATTGAAAATTACAAAACCCACTCCATGCTATTCGAAAAATTCCAAAACCGTCCAGATAACAACTAATATATCCTAAGTTTTAAGCCCAATTGGTCTCACTTGATTTGCTTATCAAAATAATTATTTACAATTAATTATGTCTAAACAGGTTGTTTTCAGCAGCACTTTAAAAAAATTAATGGTTCTCTTAGTATACACGAGCCCTCAATGCAAGGCCAGAAATGTAGGAAACTAGACTCGTAACCGGTTCTACTGACACTAATTTGATAATTTTTGGATTTATACCCAAAGAGAACGACACACCCGAATTTACTATTTTCAGCTAGTTTTCTGGACATAATTGAACGCATCATTTTATATGGATTTTGACTCCCAAAAATTATGATAAACTTCAGATATGCAACCTAACTCGTAATTAATCTACTGTAAAAATTTCAATTCAAAATTCATTCGTTTGATACGGTTTCTTGATTTTTAAAGTTTGTGATTATGTGCAGAATTTTTGGACTAAGAATTGTACCCAATGTTTATTCATGAATTAAACTCCTCAGATTTCTTAACCGTATATATGTATATATATATCTATGTACAAAATACATAAACCTACAACCTCTCCATCAATGAACTAAATAATTATAGAGTAAGGATGAAGAACAAAAACAAAGAGAAGAAGAAAGATAGAGACCTACCACATGGGTCTGGAAACCAAGTGTTGTTGTTCAGTTTTTGGGTTGGTCGCTCGAGCGAGGGTTGCGTGTTGTCTCTGGTGGCTCGAGCCAGGGTTTCTTCGCTCGAGCGAGCGATTGTGTCCAGTATAGACCTGAGAGCAGTGTTTCTTCGCTCTAGCGAGCTTTTCTTCGCTCGAGCGAGCGAGGTGTATGTTTTCGAGTTCTTCGCTCGAGCGAGCATTCTGTCGCTCGAGCATGCTTCTGGCTTGCAGACCTGAAGCATTGCATTCTTGGCTCGAGCGAGCTTTTCTTCGCTCGAGCGAGTTTTTTTTTTTTTGTGTCTGGTCGCTCGAGCGAGCCTGTCCAGTTTAAATAGACAGCAGCGGGAATTTAATCAATTTTTCATCCTCTTTTTGATTCTAAACCCTAGTTCCGACTTCTCTCTCTCCCAACTCACCTTGTCTCTTAGGTTTGATCTATTTAGAGTGTGTTTCTACCCTAGTCGCTTTATGAAAAAGGTAGTGTGGGTCGAGGGCTTCAGTTTAATCTGAACGATCTTAGATTTGGAGCGCTTTGGATTTTGGGTCGTCATCTCCATCTTCTCCATTTTTGTTGATTTCTTCGAGGTAGGGATTTCCTACTCCAATGTATACGTTTTGTTCTAAGTTTATGGCATTTTAATATGTTGGGGGTATTTTGGTAATTTTGGAAAAAACCCTAGTTGTTTAAATAAATTGAATTGTTTATTTAATTTGAGGAACATTGGGAAAATTAATTAAATTCATAAGATTGAAGAATTTATTGATTAAATGGGGTAGTTGGTTAATTTAAATCACTCATCTATCGAATGATCGATTTATTTATTTTCAGTCTAGAGATAACTGTTTTGGGCTATCGGTAGAGGATAGTCATGATTGTTGTAGACATTGCATGTGTATTAGGGATAACTGAAACTAATCACATTGGCTAAGTCATTAATTTTGACTGTTGAATTAACACAGACATTATGTGTTTTGATTGTTTGTTGTATATGTTATGTGCTTACATACACGTAATGGTTGAGCATTGCATATGCATATTGTGTGGGAGGAGATAGGGAATGTACTCCACGGTTTAGGGGAAGATAGGGGATGGACCTCTAAACCGGATTTTGTTTGGGAGGAGATAGGGGATGGACTCCATTAGCATCACTGTTATATGTGCTTATTATATTGAAGTGTTTTATTGTTTGGGAGGAGATAGGGGATGGACTCCATTAGCATCACTTTTATGTGTGCTTAATTATATTGAAGTGTTTTCTTGATACAGCACTAAAATATGTATCAATCTGGAAGTATGAAGTGTTTTGATATGAGCCTGAGTCTCATTTGTGTAGTTGATATTGGAAGTAATGTGAATATGCTATATAATTCACGTTGTAAGTTTGGCAGGTTCTGAGCCACATTGAGAATAATGGATATTGATAAATGTCATAGACATTAGTGTCTTAAGATTGTATATTGATATAACTGCTTATCATTGTTAACCATCTATTAAGTGTTATTGCTTTATTCAATGCTTATATTTGGTTTAGTATATTTCTCTTGGTTTTTGGATCACCCTATATGGGAACATCATTTTTAGGTCCAGGTGATTCACTACCTCCAAGGACTTAGCTTGGAAGGATTTGGACAATGAAGCCTTGTCTTTAGTTATTTGTTTTATTTGAATTACATGTAAACATTCAAGCCTAGGGCTTTATTTGTTTTTGAGTTAGAACTCATGTTTTTGTGTCCAAGTGTTGGCTTGGCAAGATGTAATTTATTTTGGATGTTATATGTAATGACTTTATTTAGGGTACTCTGATGAATGAATTATGATTTATTTTCTTAAGTAATGCATCGTATGATTGTGTATGTTATGGGTTATATTTTGAGGGTGTGACAGTACTTGTTGGTGGGGAAGACAAAAGACGGTTCGGTGATGGTGGCGGACGATGGCGGCTACTACGGAAGAGAAAGAAACAAAATCTCATTAGAAAGAAGATAGTGTAAAGTTTAAATATTGGTTGTTGTAGAATCGTAAATCTATCCCACATCGTTCATAATCTAATTAGAAAAAAGATAGTGTAAAGCTTAAATATTGGTAGTAGTATAATCGTAAACTTATCCCACATCGTTTAAAAACAACGCATAATGTTTGAATATAAGGGGTGATTGAGACATCTAATAATTGCTGAGCTAAGTAGCGTTAGCTTATGACTTAAGCGAGGGCACCAAAGTGGTTGGATGATGGTAAAGTTGATAGTTGGCTTCAACGCTTGAACTCAGGTTGTGGCCAGCATAGTTGAACTCAGACTAGACTAGTGAACCTGTAGGTTCCCTGGGAATTGCTTTAGTTTAAGTCATTGGACAACCACTTTTTTTTTTTTTTTTTTTTAACGTGTATTAAAATAAAAAATTAATATTGTGATGATCAAGGATGGTCTTTTACTTTTCATGTATAAAATAAATAAATTTGTATTATTATGATCATGGATGGATCTTTAAAATTTGAAAATCTAAATATACTTTCGCACCCAGTGGATCCGTCCTTGGTGATGATTACAAAACATAAAATGATGATATTTCTATGTCAATGAATTACATTTGGTGGGGTTGGCAACTAATCAAAAAACACTCATTGTTTTTTCTTTTCAATATTATGTTTTTTAAATTTGCATCAAAGATTTTATATTTTTTGTGTATCTGGTGTAGAATGATCTAAAAACATCACCAACTTATTTTCACTTTTATTTTTAATGAATATGTTTTGATTTTTTTAATAACTTATTTGGTCCATATAGTCACGTAGATTCTAAAACGCAAACTTTTTTTAAAAAAAAAGTTCATCAAATATGTACCAAAAAAAAGAAAACCACAAGTTCACGGCCCAATCCGGATCTGTTCCCCAGTAGCCAGAGTCACCACACACAGTAGAATAATTTCCCTGGACTAAAATACACAGATGGTCTCAATACTCAATACACATCAGTATCGCAAAACGTGGTAGTTCACCATTATGAACATGAGAACAAAACAAATAGTTTACAGTATGCTAAGTTCACACATGTTTCAGAAATAATTTGATTCCATTGATAATATAATAATTTTATCAAAACGGTTTAGTCTTGAAACAACAATTTAATTTTCCAACAGTTCAAGGTAGGGGAACATTTATAAAAATATGTAGCATGAAACTACTCACCTAAAAACCAAATAATATAATCCTCGAATAGAGTATGAAAGTCCAACTAATGCCCCGAGCCAAGTACGAAGACTACATGTCACTACTAATTTAAAAATACTAAAGAGAATAATAAATTAAGTATCCCGCACTAAAGCGCAATACCACAACTCAACCCCACTCACCGTTACTCTTAAATAATACCTAAGTCCATGTTCTTCAAGGTCTAAAATTACCCAAGACATGGGTTCAAATCGAAACATAATTAAAAGTAACATTAAGATAAAACGGAGTTTTAAACAAACTTTCCCAATCTATTCGCTAACATTGAAAATTACAAAACCCACTCTATGCTATTCGAAAAATTCCAAAACCATCCAGATAACAACTAATATATCCCAAGTTTGAAGCCCAATTGGTCTCACTTGATTTGCTTCTCAAAATAATTATTTACAATTAATTATGTCTAAACAGGTTGTTTTCAGCAGCACTTTAAAAAAATTAATGGTTCTCTTAGTATACACGAGCCCTCAATGCAAGGCCAGAAATGTAGGAAACTAGACTCGTAACCGGTTCTACTGACACTAATTTGATAATTTTTGGATTTATACCCAAAGAGAACGACACTCCCGAATTTACTATTTTCAGCTAGTTTTCTGGACAGAATTGAACGCATCAGTTTATATGGATTTTGACTCCCAAAAATTATGATAAACTTCAGATATGCAATCCAACTCGTAATTAATCTACTGTAAAAATTTCAGTTCAAAATTCATTCGTTTGATATGGTTTCTTGATTTTTAAAGTTTGTCATTCTGTGCAGAATTTTTGGACTAAGAATTGTACCCAATGTTTATACATGAATTAAACTCCTCAGATTTCTTAACCGTATATATATATATATATATCTATGTACAAAATACATAAATCTACAACCTCTCCATCAATGAAGTAAATAATTATAGAGTAAGGATAAAGGACACAAACAAAGAGAAGAAGAAAGATAGAGACCTACACACACGAAAAGTTCTTCCTTGCATGCAACCCCCCCTTTTTTTTTTCTTTTTCTTTTCTCCCGACCTCTCTCTCCCCGTGGTGGTTGGTACTTGTAGGTGGGGAAGACAAAAGACGGTTCGGTGATGGTGGCAGACGATGGCGGCTACTACGGAAGAGAAAGAAACACAATCTCATTAGAAAGAAGATAGTGTGAAGTTTAAATATTAGTTGTTGTAGAATCGTATATCTATCCCACATCGTTCATAATCTAATTAGAAAAAAGATAGTGTAAAGTTTAAATATTGGTAGTAGTATAATCGTAAACTTATCCCACATCGTTTAAAAACAACGCATAAAGTTTGAATATAAGGGGTGATTGAGACATCTAATAATTGCTGAGCTAAGTAGCGTTAGCTTATGACTTAAGCGAGGGCACCAAAGTGGTTGGATGATGGTAAAGTTGATAGTTGGCTTCAACGCTTGAACTCAGGTTGTGGCCAGCATAGTTGAACTCAGACTAGACTAGTGAACCTGTAGGTTCCCTGGGAATTGCTTTAGTTTAAGTCATTGGACAACCACTTTTTTCTTCTTTTTTTTTTTACGTGTATTAAAATAAAAAATTAATATTGTGATGATCAAGGATGGTCTTTTACTTTTCATGTATAAAATAAATAAATTTGTATTATTATGATCATGGATGGATCTTTAAAATTTGAAAATCTAAATATACTTTTGCACCCAGTGGATCCGTCCTTGGTGATAATTACAAAACATAAAATTATGATTTTTTCTATATCAATGAATTACATTTGGTGGGGTTGGCAACTAACCAAAAAACACTCATTGTTTTTTCTTTTGAATATTATATTTTTTAAATTTGCGTCAAAGATTTTATATTTTTTGTGTGTCTGGTGTAGAATGATCTAAAAACATCACAACCTTATTTTCACTTTTCTTTTTAATAAATATGTTTTCATTTTTTTTATAACTTATTTGGTCCATATAGTCACGTAGATTCTAAAGCGCAAACCTTTTTTTAAAAGAAGTTCATCGAAAATGTAGCAAAAAAAAGAAAACCACAAGTTCACGGCCCAATCCGGATCTGTTCCCTAGTGGCCAGAGTCACCACACACAGTGGAATAATTTCCCTGGACTAAAATACACAGATGGTCTCAATACTCAATACACATCGATTATGAAAAGCGTGGTAGTTCACCATTATGAACATGAGAACAAAACAAATAGTTTACGATGCTAAGTTCACACATGTTTCAGAAATAATTTGATTCCATTGATAATATAATAATTTTATCAAAACGGTTTAGTCTTGCAACAACAATTTAATTTTCCAACAGTTCAAGGTAGGGGAACATTTATAAAAATATGTAGCATGAAACTACTCACCTAAAAACCAAATAATATAATCCTCGAATAGAGTATGAAAGTCCAACTAATGCCCCGAGCCAAGTACGAAGACTACATGTCACTACTAATTTAAAAATACTAAAGAGAATAATAAATTAAGTATCCCGCACTAAAGCGCACTACCACAACTCAACCCCACTCACCGTTACTCTTAAATAATAACTCAGTTCATGTTCTTCAAGGTCTAAAATTACCCAAGACATGGGTTCAAATCGAAACTTAATTAAAAGTAACTTTAAGATAAAACGGAGTTTTAAACAAACTTTCCCAATCTATTCGCTAACATTGAAAATTACAAAACACACTCCATGCTATTCGAAAAATTCCAAAACCGTCCAGATAACAGCTAATATATCCTAAGTTTGAAGCCCAATTGGTCTCACTTGATTTGCTTATCAAAATAATTATTTACAATTAATTATGTCTAAACAGGTTGTTTTTCAGCAGCACTTTAAAAAAATTAATGGTTCTCTTAGTATACACGAGCCCTCAATGCAAGGCCAGAAATGTAGGAAACTAGACTCGTAACCGGTTCTACTGACACTTATTTGATAATTTTTCGATTTATACCCAAAGAGAACGACACTCCCGAATTTACTATTTTCAGCTAGTTTTCTGGACAGAATTGAACGCATCAGTTTATATGGATTTTGACTCCCAAAAATTATGATAAACTTCAGATATGCAACCCAACTCGTAATTAATCTACTGTAAAAATTTCAGTTCAAAATTCATTCGTTTGATATGGTTTCTTAATTTTAAAATTTTGTGATTCTGTGTAGAATTTTTGGACTAAGAATTGTACCCAATGTTTATACATGAATTAAACTCCTCAGATTTCTTAACCGTATATATATATCTATGTACAAAATACATAAACCTACAACCTCTCCATCAATGAACTAAATAATTATAGAGTAAGGATAAAGAACAAAAACAGAGAGAAGAAGAAAGATAGAGAGACCTACCGCACTCCCAAAAGTTCTTCCTTGCATGCAACCCCCCCTTTTTTTTTTTCTTTTTCTTTTCTCTCGACCTCTCTCTCCCCGTGGCGGTTGGTACTTGTAGGTGGGGAAGACAAAAGACGGTTCGGTGATGGTGGCGGACGATGGCGGCTACTACGGAAGAGAAAGAAACACAATCTCATTAGAAAGAAGATAGTGTGAAGTTTAAATATTGGTTGTTGTAGAATCGTAAATCTATCCCACATCGTTCATAATCTAATTAGAAAAAAGATAGTGTAAAGTTTAAATATTGGTAGTAGTATAATCGTAAACTTATCCCACATCGTTTAAAAACAACGTATAATGATTGAATATAAGGGTGATTGAGACATCTAATAATTGCTGAGCTAAGTAGCGTTAGCTTATGACATAAGCGAGGGCACCAAAGTGGTTGGATGATGGTAAAGTTGATAGTTGGCTTCAACGCTTGAACTCAGGTTGTGGCCAGCATAGTTGAACTCAGACTAGACTAGTGAACCTGTATGTTCCCTGGGATTTGCTTTAGTTTAAGTCATTGGACAACCACTTTTTTTTTTTTTTTTTACGTGTATTAAAATAAAAAATTAATATTGTGATGATCAAGGACGGTCTTTTACTTTTCATGTATAAAATAAATAAATTTGTATTATTATGATCGTGGATGGATCTTTAAAATTTGAAAATCTAAATATACTTTCGCACCCAGTGGATCCGTCCTTGGTGATGATTACAAAACATAAAATGATGATTTTTTCTATGTCAATGAATTACATTTGGTGGGGTTGGCAACTAACCAAAAAACACTCATTGTTTTTTCTTTTGAATATTATATTTTTTAAATTTGCATCAAAGATTTTATATTTTTTGTGTGTCTGGTGTAGAATGATCTAAAAACATCACCAACTTATTTTCACTTTTATTTTTAATGAATATGTTTTCATTTTTTTTTATAACTTATTTGGTCCATATAGTCACGTAGATTCTAAAACGCAAACTTTTTTTAAAAAAAAAAGTTCATCCAAAATGTACCAAAACAAAAGAAAACCACAAGTTCATGGCCCAATCCGGATCTGTTCCCTAGTGGCCAGAGTCACCACACACAGTAGAATAATTTCCCTGGACTAAAATACAAAGATGGTCTCAATACTCAATACACATCAGTATCGCAAAACGTGGTAGTTCACCATTATGAACATGAGAACAAAACAAATAGTTTACAGTATGGTAAATTCACACATGTTTCAGAATTCATTTGATTCCATTGATAATATAATAATTTTATCAAAACGGTTTAGTCTTGAAACAACAATTTAATTTTCCAACAGTTCAAGGTAGGGGAACATTTATAAAAATATGTAGCATGAAACTAGTCACCTAAAAACCAAATAATATAATCCTCGAATAGAGTATGAAAGTCCAACTAATGCCCCGAGCCAAGTACGAAGACTACATGTCACTACTAATTTAAAAATACTAAAGAGAATAATAAATTAAGTATCCCGCACTAAAGCGCACTACCACAACTCAACCCCACTCACCGTTACTCTTAAATAATACCTTACTTCATGTTCTTCAAGGTCTAAAATTACCCAAGACATGGGTTCAAATCGAAACTTAATTAAAAGTAACTTTAAGATAAAACGGAGTTTTAAACAAACTTTCCCAATCTATTTGCTAACATTGAAAATTACAAAACCCACTCCATGCTATTCGAAAAATTCCAAAACCATCCAAACAACAACTAATATATCCTAAGTTTGAAGCCCAACTGGTCTCACTTGATTTGCTTCTCAAAATAATTATTTACAATTAATTATGTCTAAACAGGTTGTTTTCAGCAGCACTTTAAAAAAATTAATGGTTCTCTTGGTATACACGAGCCCTCAATGCAAGGCCAGAAATGTAGGAAACTAGACTCGTAACCGGTTCTACTGACACTAATTTGATAATTTTTGGATTTATACCCAAAGAGAACGACACTCCCGAATTTACTATTTTCAGCTAGTCTTCTGGACAGAATTGAACGCATCAGTTTATATGGATTTTGACTCCCAAAAATTATGATAAACTTCAGATATGCAACCCAACTCGTAATTAATCTACTGTAAAAATTTCAGTTCAAAATTCCTTCGTGTGATACGGTTTCTTGATTTTTAAAGTTTGTGATCCTGTGCAGAATTTTTGGACAAAGAATTGTACCCAATGTTTATACACGAATTAAACTCCTCAGATTTCTTAACCGTATATATGTATATATATATATCTATGTACAAAATACATAAACCTACAACCTCTCCATCAATGAACTAAATAATTATAGAGTAAGGATAAAGAACAAAAACAAAGAGAAGAAGAAAGATAGAGACCTACCGCACACCCAAAAGTTCTTCCTTGCATGCAACCCCCCGTTTTTTTTCCTTTTTCTTTTCTCTCGACCTCTCTCTCCCCATGGCGGTTGGTACTTGTTGGTCGGGAAGACAAAAGACGGTTCGATGATGGTGGTGGACGATGGCGGCTACTACAGAAGAGAAAGAAACACAATCTCATTAGAAAGAAGATAGTGTAAAGTTTAAATATTGGTTGTTGTAGAATCGTAAATCTATCCCATATCGTTCATAATCTAATTAGAAAAAAGATAGTGTAAAGTTTAAATATTGGTATTAGTATAATCGTAAACTTATCCCACATTGTTTAAAAACAACGCATAATGTTTGAATATAAGGGGTGATTGAGACATCTAATAATTGCTGAGCTAAGTAGCGTTAGCTTATGACTTAAGCGAGGGCACCAAAGTGGTTGGATGATGGTAAAGTTGATAGTTGGCTTCAACGCTTGAACTCAGGTTGTGGCCAGCATAGTTGAACTCAGACTAGACTAGTGAACCTGTAGGCTCCCTCGGAATTGCTTTAGTTTAAGTCATTGGACAACCACTTTTTTTTTTTTTTACGTGTATTAAAATAACAAATTAATATTGTGATGATCAAGGATGGTCTTTTACTTTTCATGTATAAAAGAAATAAATTTGTATTATTTTGATCATGGATGGATCTTTAAAATTTGAAAATCTAAATATACTTTCGCACCCAATGGATCCGTCCTTGGTGATGATTACAAAACATAAAATGTTGATTTTTTCTATGTCAATGAATTACATTTGGTGGGTTGGCAACCAACCAAAAACACTCATTGTTTTTCTTTTCAATATTATATTTTTTGAATTTGCATCAAAGATTTTATATTTTTTGTGTGTCTGGTGTAGAATGATCTAAAAAGATCACCAACTTATTTTCACTTTTCTTTTTAATGAATATGTTTTCATTTTTTTTATAACTTATTTGGTCCATATAGTCACGTAGATTCTAAAACGCAAACTTTTTTTTAAAAAAATTTTTATCCAAAATGTAACAAAAAAAAGAAAACCACAAGTTCACGGCCCAATCCGGATCTGTTCCCTAGTGGCCAGAGTCACCACACACAGTAGAATAATTTCCCTGGACTAAAATACGCAGATGGTCTCAATACTCAAGACACATCAGTATCGCAAAATGTGGTAGTTCACCATTATGAACATGAGAACAAAACAAATAGTTTACAGTATGCTAAGTTCACACATGTTTCAGAAATAATTTGATTCCATTGATAATATAATAATTTTATCAATACGGTTTAGTCTTGAAACAACAATTTAATTTTCCAACAGTTCAAGGTAGGGGAACATTTATAAAAATATGTAGCGTGAAACTACTCACCTAAAAACCAAATAATATAATCCTCGAATAGAGTATGAAAGTCCAACTAATGCCCCGAGCCAAGTACGAAGACTACATGTCACTACTAATTTAAAAATACTAAAGAGGATAATAAATTATGTATCCCGCACTAAAGCGCACTACCAAAACTCAAACCCACTCACCGTTACTCTTAAATAATACCTAAGTTCATGTTCTTCAAGGTCTAAAATTACCCAAGACATGGGTTCAAATCGAAACTTAATTAAAAGTAACTTTAAGATAAAACGGAGTTTTAAACAAACTTTCCCAATCTATTCGCTAACATTGAAAATTACAAAACCCACTCCATGCTATTCGAAAAATTCCAAAACCGTCCAGATAACAACTAATATATCCTAACTTTGAAGCCCAATTGGTCTCACTTGATTTGCTTATCAAAATAATTATTTACAATTAATTATGTCTAAACAGTTTGTTTTCAGCAGCACTTTAAAAAAATTAATGGTTCTCTTAGTATACACAAGCCCTCAATGCAAGGCCAGAAATGTAGGAAACTAGACTCGTAACCGGTTCTACTGACACTAATTTGATAATTTTTGGATTTATACCCAAAGAGAACGACACTCCCGAATTTACTTTTTTCAGCTAGTTTTCTGGACAGAATTGAACGTATCAGTTTATATTGATTTTGACTCCCAAAAATTATGATAAACTTCAGATATGCAACCCAACTCGTAATTAATCTACTGTAAAAATTTCAGTTCAAAATTCGTTCGTTTTATATGGTTTCTTGATTTTTAAAGTTTGTGATTCTGTGCAGAATTTTTGGACTAAGAATTGTACCCTTTGTTCATACAAGAATTAAACTCCTCAGATTTCTTAACCGTATATATATATATATATATATATCTAGGTACAAAATACATAAACCTACAACCTCTCCATCAATGAACTAAATAATTATAGAGTAAGGATAAAGAACAAAAACAAAGAGAAGAAGAAAGATAGAGACCTACCACACACCCAAAAGTTCTTCCTTGCATGCAACCCCTTTTTTTTCTTTTTTCTTTCTCTCGACCTCTCTCCCCATGGCGGTTGGTACTTGTCGGTGGGGAAGACAAAAGGCGGTTCGGTGATGGTGGCGACGATGGCGGCTACTACGGAAGAGAAAGAAACACAATCTCATTAGAAAGAAGATAGTGTAAAGTTTAAATATTGGTTGTTGTAGAATCGTAAATCTATCCCACATCGCTCATAATCTAATTAGAAAAAGATAGTGTAAAGTCGAAATATTGGTAGTAGTGTAATCGTAAACTTATCCCACATCGCTTAAAAACAACGATAATGTTTGAATATAAGGGTGATTGAGACATCTAATAATTGCCGAGCTAAGTAGCGTTAGCTTATGACTTAAGCGAGGGCACCAAAGTGGTTGGATGATGGTAAAGTTGATAGTTGGCTTCAACGCTGAACTTAGGTTGTGGCCAGATAGTTGAACTCAGATTAGACTAGTGAACCAGAGGTTCTCGATTTGCTTTTTAGTTTATTTCATTGACAACCACTTTTTTTTTTTACGTGTATTAAAATAAAAAAATTAATATTGTGATGATCAAGGATGGTCTTTTACTTTTCATGTATAAAATAAATAAATTTGTATTATTATGATCAAGGATGGATCTTTAAAATTTGAAAATCTAAAAATACTTTCGCACCCACTGGATCCGTACTTGGACATGATTACAAAACATAAAATGATAATTTTTTCTATGTCAATGAATTACATTTGGTGGGGTTGGCAACTCACCAAAAGACACCCATTGTTTTTTCTTTTGAATATTATATTTTTTAAATTTGCATCAAAGATTTTATATTTTTTGTGTGTCTGGTGTAGAATGATCTAAAAACATCACCAACTTATTTTCACTTTTATTTTTAATGAATATGTTTTCATTTTTTTTATAACTTATTTGGTCCATATAGTCACGTAGATTCTAAAACGCAAACTTTTTTTTAAAAATAGTTCATCAAAAATGTACCAAAAAAAAAAAAAACCACAAGTTCACGGCCCAATCCGGATCTGTTCCCTAGTGGCCAGAGTCACCACACACAGTAGAATAATTTCCCTGGTCTAAAATACACAGATGGTCTCAATACTCAATACACATCAGTATCGCAAAACGTGGTAGTTCACCATTATGAACATGAGAACAAAACAAATAGTTTACAGTATGCTAAGTTCACACATGTTTCAGAAATAATTTGATTCTATTGATAATATAATAATTTTATAAAAACGGTTTAGTCTTGAAACAACAATTTAATTTTCCAAGAGTTCAAGGTAGGGGAACATTTATAAAAATATGTAGCATGAAACTACTCACCTAAAAACCAAATAATATAATCCTCGAATAGAGTATGAAAGTCCAACTAATGCCCCGAGCCAAGTACGAAGACTACATGTCACTACTAATTTAAAAATACTAAAGAGAATAATAAATTAAGTATCCCGCACTAAAGCGCACTACCACAACTCAAGCCCACTCACCGTTACTCTTAAATAATACCTAAGTTCATGTTCTTCAAGATCTAAAATTACCCAAGACATGGGTTCAAATCGAAACTTAATTAAAAGTAAGTTTAAGATAAAACGGAGTTTTAAACAAACTTTCCCAATCTATTCGCTAACATTGAAAATTACAAAACCAACTCCATGCTATTCGAAAAATTCCAAAACCGTCCAGATAACAACTAATATATCCTAAGTTTGAAGCCCAATTGGTCTCACTTGATTTGCTTATCAAAATAATTATTTAAAATTAATTATGTCTAAACAGGTTGTTTTCAGCAGCACTTTAAAAAAATTAATGGTTCTCTTAGTATACACGAGCCCTCAATGCAAGGCCAAAAATGTAGGAAACTAGACTCGTAACCGGTTCTACTGACACTAATTGGATAATTTTTGGATTTATACCCAAAGAGAACGACACTCCCGAATTTACTATTTTCAGCTAGTTTTCTGGACAGAATTGAACGCATCAGTTTATTTGGATTTTGACTCCCAAAAATTATGATAAACTTCAGATATGCAACCCGATTTCAATCATATAATACCATTCCATCCATTAGTCAATTTTTAGGCCAACAAATTGATTTTGCTCATGTCATCAATTTTATATCTTAAATATTATATCCTCAATAAGTTTTTCTCTACATAAAGAAAAAAAAAAAATTTATCATTCCTCTTTCCTCGTACTCTCTTTCATATATATATATATATATATATTCTAGTTTATAAAGGCCAGAGTAATTCACGAGCTATTTTTATAGTATGTTTAAATTTTATATTTTGATAATTTTTTTAAAACTAGATTATTGTTCTATGAAATTGAATAGAATAAATCATTAGATATATGATTGAATTATATGGTATGATATATATAATTTTTGATTTGTTATACACCTAATGATGTAGACTCTAATTCTATTATCATATCATTTTGGGTGAATTAATGAATTTTTAACATTTATTCCAAATTTATTAAAAAAAATTATGATGTGTAACTTTTCTCAACAGATAAATATTTTTAAAAAAAAACTAAGATAATTCTCTCATCTAAAAAAAACTACTAAGATAATTCACTGAACTAATGAAAAAATAGAAGAAAATACATATATATATATATATACCAATGACCAATTTTATTAATACATAAATCATACTCGCATAACATTATAGCGTTCCTGGTTTAGACCCAACCAGTTGATGTTTTGAACCTGCGCTTCTTTTGTCTTATTTAGATATTCATATCGTGTTTCTCTTTATTTCTCATTTAGTTTGTATTGGAGTGTCTTGGTCATGTTTGGAACAGGTTGGTTACTAATTGGTTCAAACTGTTGTTATCCAGAATTTGGTCTATTCGCTCAAGCTCAAGCGAGCTTTGTGAGCTCCAAGTACTTTTGCTGGCCTGCAGAAATACTGGTGAGGTAGTGTTCTTTGCTCGAGTGAGACTGTGCTCAAGCGAATCTTCTTGCGCTCGAGTGAAACAAATTATTGTGTCTGATCGCTCGAGCGACAATTCTTGCACTCGAGCGAGCTGCGTAAAAAGAGATTTTTACATCACTTTTTCATATCTCTCTAAACTTTCTAAAACCCTAAGTTGAAACCCTCTCTTTCTAAATCTCACATTCTCTCTTCTAAAACACTTGGACCCATTGATTTCTTCACCCTACTCCCTTTGAGAAAAAAGTAGAGCTCACTTAGAGCTTGCTTTTATCTCGAGAAAGTTGATTTCGCTTCCTTGAGGTTTCTCCATTCCTTCCTTGGTCTTCTAGTTTCAAGGTAGGGATTCTCTACACTCTTTTATGATTTTTAACTTAGCTATTTGTTTTTATAGAACAATCTTGTGATTTTGGAGAATTTTGAACAAAACTAGGATTTTGGTTTAAAAGCAAAAGAGGGGTTTTAAAATGGTGGTATGGAAAATGGTTGTGAGAGTGAAAATGAGGTTGAGTGGTGATAAAATTGTTAATTTTGATACTTGGATTGGCTTTTGAAAGAAAAAGTGATTTTGACCTAAATGTTTCAAATATTTATTTTGTATAAATAAATGAAATTAATGTTAGGAATGTGAAATTGGATGGATATTGATATAGATGGTAGAGTTGGATATGTATTGTCACTCACTTTGAAATTTGAAAAGTTTATCTCAGATTGGAGATTTCATATATATTTGTTTAGAAATATCTGCTTTTGGGCAATCGGTAGTAGATAGTTATGATTATTGTAGAAATTGCATGAGGATTAGGTAAATTGAAACTAATTTCTCATCTTTGTGCATTGTACATTGTTGCTCATTTAATACATTGCATATGTATATGAATTTGAAAAAATGGGTTGTCACGTCCCAAACCCGTCCTTATGGGTTTAGCGTTATAACCCACCAGGAACCTTTGAATTACCGAAGGCCTCTTAACAAAATAACATGAAAATAGGGTCATGAACAATAAATAGAAATATACATAGTCCATTAAGCTGTGAAGACATACATGAGACATATATTCTTAAACTTTAATAAAGATATGTGTAATGTCAAAAGTTACAATTCATACACGTCACTCCATGTACTATACATATTAACAGAAATTTGTCCATAATCAAAACAAAAGAACCAAAGTTTTAAATATTCACAAAACATGTCCACGGGACTTGACATGATCCGGAACCTCCTCGGGAGGCACAAAGGGTGGCTAACAAACACAAAACCCTTCAGGTATCATCTTAAGTCTGGTCGTGTGCCTGGTCACCTACATATATAATATAAATAGTGAGTGAGAGCCTAGTGAATAATAACAAAGTAAAGGGTTTTAATGAATGATGTCCGTCATAGAGTTAGAAATCAGAGCCTTACGTATATTTAGATTTCAAAACAGAAACAGATTCATATACATGATCATTTTCATCTTCAAAGCACATACATTTCATATCATAGTACATGACACATCCATTAGCGCTAATCTAACTGATGACCCATAAAAGAGACGGCCGTGAAGGCACTTTGATGACTCATAAAGGACAGTATAAGGCATTCTGATGACTCGTGTGCACAGAGACATTTCCAATAACCCATAAAGGGATAACCGCATAGGCATTTCGATGATCCATAAAGGGACCTGATGACCCATAAAGGGACGCAAAATATCACATGATGCTATAGATGCCACGAGTACATTTCAAAACCTTGGACGATCATTCATTCACACAAAACTTATCATTTCAGAAAACTAATCATGTCGTATCATCAGAAAATAATCAAGTCTAATATAACTTTACAGGTTATTACTCACAAATAACAGATGGCTCCAAACAGACGAATAGAGTAGGTAATTCAGATATCAGCGACGCGTGACCTACACAGGTACAAAATGAATACATACAAAATTACACGCCTGGAAACATTTACTTTATTCTTTCTTATTTTGGTGTGTCTCTACTTTTATCCTCATTATTGTGCCTAATCATGGCCTAGGAATGCCTAGGATAAAATGAGGATGAAAAAATATACTTGAAAACACTTAACAAAACTTGCTGAAAACAGTATCCTTACTCGTGCACAACTTCCTACGCTCGAGCGGACATACAAAATGTGAGTGGTCGCTCGAGCAGTCTGTAAACTTTTGCAAAAGTACTGGTTACTTGATATTTCCGCTCGACGCTCGCTCGAGCGTGAGAGACATGTCATCGCTCGGACGTAACTTTTGTCGCTCGAGCGGCCTACAAAACAAAAGAACTTCTGGGAGCATGCATTTTACACTCGAGCGGACTTTTGGTCACTCAAGTGGAAGTACACGCACTCAGAGTGGTCGCTCAAGCGTAGGAGCAGAATTTTGGAATTTCCAGATTTGCTCCCAAGCTCAAAATTCAATTTCAAATCTTTAAAACACATCATTTTGGACCACAACTTAGTAAAACATTGAGAAACTTATAGTACATGATAAATTACAAACTATTTTGCAAAATCAAGCCCAAAAGCTATGCCAAGTGTAGTAAACAAAACTTGAAACTTAGATAACATAACTTGCATGTAATGTCATGAATTCCCACCTTCTAAAACATAATCAAATGAGTCATTAAGCTCAAAAACAAGTTGAATTCTTTCAACAAAACTAAGATATGAACATGCATGTGAGAATTTTTGTAAAAACAACTTCAAAACCTTATGATATGTACATGCATGTATGATTTGAGTTACAATTCTTTAATCCTAGCTCATTCTCAAGTTAGTCCACCTTCTTTACTTGAATTCCTAGAAAAACTAACTTAATTACACAACTAAGGGTTAGATTTCTTACCTTAGATGCTCAACTATGGTCTCTCTAGAGTTATTTGGTTGAAATTCCTAGCTAAATCTCTAAATTCTTAATCAACTCCTATGTTGAAGCCACTCTCCTCTTAGTCTTTCTCTTTCTCTCTACACGTTTGAACTCAATCAAAAGGAAATGGGAGTGCAAAAAGTGTATATGAGGTGTTGAGGTGGCCTTATATAGGCTTGGCTAATGGCCTAATTACTTTGTTGATTAATTAATCAATTGGGCATTAATTTATTCTAATTTAATCGTTCCGAATCGAATTTCAATTAAACCTACCACAAAATTCTATAAATCTCAAATAACATATAAATCAAGTCAATTTCTAAATCGAATGTCGATAAGGTTTTCAATTCGCAAACCAAAACGAAAACATGTACAGATCTTCCTACAAGAAACAAAAAAAAGTACAAATAATGCATCACATATGCAATTAATTCAAGATTTGATCTCAATAACTTATTAGACATATTAAATCATGGATTAACGTTAATCATGGGTCGGAATTGTTACATGGGTGAATGTTGGAAAGATGTATGTATCACTAAATTAAGTTTCCATTTGTGTCCAAGAGAAAAGTCCCAAAAAAACGTGTATACATGGGTGCCAATTCCAGCAAACGAAATATCCGTGAAATGGCAATAGTAATGCTTACATAGACTACGTTTACATGGGTGCCGTTTGATGGTTTCTCGTGGACAAAATATCCGTGAAAGGTTGTACCGGTTGAGATTTTCTCGAGATTTTCTATTATAAACGACATGACTTGAGAATTGTGATATAAACTGAGCATGGTATGGTTTTGGGAAAGAAATGTAAAACGTTTTGACATGGGCACTACATATGTATTTCACCCTTATATCTTTGTTAAGATTCATATATTGTGCTCGATTATTTCTATTGAGTTTTGGCTCACCCTATACAGGAAAACCATTTTCCGGTGTTGGTGAGATGCCTCCACCAAGGACTTAGTTTGAGAGGACTATGGAGTTGAAGGCACTACAAGAAATTACACTTTCCGCGACCAACGTTTTGGTCGCAAAAAGTACCATATTTGGTCGCTAAAATCTTTTCACGACCAAAATGTGTTGGTCGCGAGTTGGTTACTAAAGCCTCATCACGTATAGTTTTCATGACCAAAGTTATAGTTAGTAACTAAAGGACCATTGGCACCAAATAATTGGTCGCAGAAAGTCTAATCCATATTAGTTAAAGGTAACTTTTAGTGACCAAAGTTATAGTTGGTCACCAAAAGTCACTTTCACCTATAGAAAAATATTCTTTTGTGCTGCTTGGGAGTTAAACTCCTGACTAAGGAGTCACTCTCTATGCGTCTAATCCACTCTACCAATAACATGCTTGATGTTCACATTTGGCAGAGAAAAGATATAACCCATAAAAATTGGGTTATATATTATTTCATAAAACCTTCAATGCTTAAACAGAAAAATAGAATGTAATTACAGTAGTACCCGTTTTTTTAAATTTATCCCACCATAATTTTCCGCGACTAACTTATTTTTTGGTTGCCAAAAGGTGATCTCATGATTAAATTTGTAGTTGGTCACCAATAGTTAAGTCATTCATGTATCAACTTATTTTTTGGTCGCCAAAAGTGATCTCCTGGGACCAAATTTGTAGTTGGTCGCCAATAATTAAGTCATTCATTTATCAACTTATTTTTTGGTCACCAAAAGACAAGCTTCTGCGTCCAAATTTGTATTTGGTTGCCAAAACTTAGCTATTAGCCACCAAAAAATTGCAGGTCGCGAAAACATACCTATCAGTGACCAAAAAAAATTTAGCTGCAGAAAGTAGACTATTTGCGACCAACTCAAAATACAATACAAAAAATTTGACTTTTTGCAACAGCAACTGACCTTTAGCAACGGCAAGTGGGGGGTCGCAACAAAGGGTTGTAACAACCCAGATTTCTAATTATTCTATAGAATTTATACTAATATTATTTAATCTCAGTTTAGAAAATATACAATTTATTATATATTATTATGTGTAATTTTGAAAAATAATATAATTATTAAAAGTTTAGAGGTCAAAATATAAATAATAATAACATAGATAATATAAATAATAATAATAATGGGTGTGGTACTAAAACAAATAATTAATTTTATGTTGATATACGATAGAGTGTAATTTAATTAAAAATTAAATTATTTATATAATTATATTAAAAAGTTGGGTCAAAAGGTAATTATCTTAAATATCTATTAAGGATAAGAAAGAATCTATATAATTATTATCGAATCTGGAGAGAGGGACGGCATGGCCACATGTTGGCCAAGCAATGGTCTCACCTCCTTATAAATACGAGGTGATTGGACTGAAGGAAAGAAAAGAAGAAAGGAAAGGAAATAAGAAAAGAGAGAGAGAAATAAAGGAAAGAAAGAAAAGAGAGGAAGAAGGAAAGAATGATGGAAGCTAAAAGGGTCTTTGATAGTGGAAAAAAGAGTAAGGTATTAAAGATAAGGTGAGTTATATTATACCTTGAGTCACCAAAATGTATTTTACTTATATTTTAACTTACCAAAATCTGTTTTATATAAGTTATGTTTTATTAGTATATTAATAAAAGTTATGTTTTATAAAGGTTTTAGTTACGTGGTTTAATTTCTGAACCTTATTTACTGAAAAGAAAATCCATGGATATGTTTGTTTATATTTTAAAGAATATTTGGTTATGATCTTATATACAATTATGTTTTGTAAGTATCACCACGGGAGTCTCATGCCTTGAGGGACTTAAATAACCATTGGCTCGCTTAACCACTTTGTGGTCCTCTGCTTGTCATAGATCCATTGACCTCTGCTCAGGCGGACCAAAGTGTTGTGGAGCTAAGTACTACACTATTGTGGGAGCCACCTCTAGAACTGCACTTATTCTCGATTGTCACTTCGTGACCTCTGCTCGTTATGTTCGCATCAGCTTATGGTTATATATTTATATAATATCTGTATTTCAGTTTCTGCTACTTAAATGACTTGTTTATGTAAATGTTTTGGCCTAACTAATGATCCATGGTTATTTCATGTCCCTTATACTCTTGGTATAATATTTCACTCGCCATATGCGTATAGTTTTTTACCAATTTTCAGGAAACATGCAATTTAGAAATAGCCTCTGGAAAATCTTAGATGCGGGGCTGCGGAATAGACACACACAACACTTTTATGATATTTTTCTATGTAAATATCGGCCTTTTTGGTCAATATAATTTTATAACAAAAATAGAGGCTCCAATGATTATTTTGATACCCTTACTTAAATATTTATTCCGCTTGCGTTTATTAATTTGTTTAAGAATTGGCCGGAGGTAACACTACAACAAAAACATACTTTAGTGGCACTACACTAGTGGCATATTTTTAGAAAATGCCACAAAAAATGATATTTAGTAGCACGTTTTTGAAAAATGCCACAAAACGACAAATGTCATTAGAAGAACAGTTTTGTGGCATTTTCAAATATCACTAAACTAAGAAAATGTTGTAGTGTAAATTCAGTTACTGGCCATCACGATGCTTAACCCTTGGGTACGGAGAGCGGGTCGTGACAGGGCATTGCTAAAAAGTTTTAGCAACGGCACAATGTCGTCGCCTTTTTTTTTGCGATGGTAAAGTTGCCTTTTTGTGACGGAATGCTGCTGTCGGCAATATTATGTTTTAAGACGGCACTGTGTTGCCGTAGTTAAAAGTGTTATTTGCGATGGCAAAAATGCCATCGTGAAAGTGTTTTATTACGACGGTAACTCGCCAGAATTAAAAGTTTATTTGAGACAACACGACAACGCCATCTCTAAAAGGTTATTTATGCAAATAATACCGCTATAAAGATTTTTTTCAATTGTTGCCAATATCTTTCACGACGGCGTTACTTATGTCGCAAAAACAATCTGGTTCTAATGTTTTTTGAGGCGATGTGGTGCTGTCTCAAAAAAAAAAAAACTGCAATAAAATTATTAAAAATATGAAAATTACCTATATTAAATGAAAAATAACTGAAAAATAAACCGATAATTACATAATAATATAAAATTTCTAGTATAAAAATAACAATTCATCCATAATAAAAATATTCTTCATTTCATAACAATATATCAGCAAAATTATCCTACTACATAATGTTGCATAATACATATACAATGTTTAAATACATAATGTTGTTCACAATTCAAAATACTGTAAATTAAAAACAAAAGTTTTCGTCATGATTCTTCCGTGAGTAACAAAAACAAAAGTTAATCGCAATCTTCACACGTCTGCATTATATGTGACGCCCTAAAATTTGAGGACATCATAATAAGGTTTAAAACTTAAAATCAATTTTCTTAATTAAGAATCCTCATCAATGCTGCCATCAAATGTACCATCATCCATTAATTAACAATACGGAAACTAAAAGTTCTTAAATTACAACTCTAATCAAACTTAAACTTTGTCTTAGTACACAAATATAAAAAGAACTAGAGAAAAACTAGAAAACTCAAAAAATGGTTCATAGAATTTTGGCACGCTTTAAGCTAACCAGGGTTGAATGTTGCCTTTCAACACCTCGGTGTTTCCTTCGGTTTCTTCGGTACCTGGCATGAAACGCCAGGGCAATGGGAATGCCAATGAGCAACGAGCTCAATAAGATACTACAACCCGAAAATACCCATCCCAATAATAATACTCACAAATAATAAATATTGTGTAATAACAGAATAATAACTAGCATTTAATAAGCATAACAGAAATGCCAACAGTTAAAATAATAACAATAGATAAACAAATAAATAAATAAAAATGGGAAACGGAAATAGTGATTCATCATAAGGAAAATACACAATTTTCTTTTTAAAGTCACATAGATTTAGTTTAACAGGTAAGTTTAAGTAACTCCCCGCGAAGCACTGTTTCCACTCAACCGCTAAACAATGGCCACGGCACTCGACTTCATTGGTTAAATATTCAAATGCTACTTGTTGTAACTACCAATGATGCCCACGCACCAAGGTTACGCACCGACTCGTGATATCACGGTTCCGCCCTAAGGAACAAATTTATATTGTGACATCCGCACCACTAACCTTATATCGCTTACACCGATAAGAGCCAAATACCTTCCCGTGCTATGTTAGGGTTCGCAACTCACTTGCGCAAGATTCTAAACCGGCTCATCTCATCACTTTTAAATTTCATATGTATCATCGGTTCAATTTCGTGTTTCTTTACTTCGTTGAATTCACATTTTATGCATGTGTAAGTTTTAGTTTGAGAACCACAAAGGACATAAGGTTTATATAACACAACACAATCATAGACGGCAACTAAAATAAATGTGATAGAATGTCTTAGGAATCATCACAAGATTTCCTAAGAATTCACACACTTCTTCTTTCAGCACTGTATGATCAAACAAAAAAATATGAAACCCATACCAAATGAAGTTCAACCATTATAATATTTTAACTGGTGCTAGGTCATCGAGTTAGGAAAATATTTCGAGAAAAATACCAGGCTAAAAACGATTTTAAAATGGAGAAATAATTTTTGGAAGAAAACTGGTTTTCTGGACAGTGAGTTACTTTAACCTCCAGCACAGGTGTTCTGTGTTTGAAAAATAAAAAGGGTCCTCAAACGGTGTCGAAAAGAGGCATGGTCTGAATGGTTTGCTAAATTTTTGAGTTTAGAACATATTTCCAGTAGAGTGTGAAGACTGAAAACCAGTCGAAGATGGCCAAATAATTTTTATAAGAAAACTAGACAGATTCAGTCACATTTTGGAAAAATTGGCGTTTCTCTCTCAATACTTAATCAAAAATTATAAAACCAGTGGCGTTTGAAAGGTAACTTAAAAATATAAATTTTTCGATTTGAATCACTTGAAAATTTATTCTGGGGAATAAACGGTGACCTGGTAAAGTCAGAATTGCTGCTGCCTCCAAACAGCAATGAAGTAAAAATATATTCAGGCCATGAAAACGCCAGCACAGGTGTTCTGTGTTCGAAAAATAAAAAGGGACCTCAAACGGTGTCAAAAAGAGGCATGTTCAGAACGGTTGCTATATTTTTGAGTTTAGAACATATTTCCAGAAGGATTCGAAGACTGAAAATTAACGGAAGATGGTCAAATAATTTTTCTAAGAAAACTGGACAGATTCTGTCGCATTTTAGTAAAACTACAATTTCGCCCTTTAGACTTATCCATTTTTTGTGAAATTGGTGGAAAATGAATGATAACTCTTATATCTAACTATTCCAAGTGGTCGTGCAAAAAAATACCATTTGTAGAGAAAATAGGACTTGTTTGAAGCCACTACTTATGCTGTGTTGTAGACAACGCTTTGGGAAAATATTTGTTTCGGTAAGAAAATGGTGTCCAATGATTTTATAAAAATTTTACACAATGTATAACACCTATATCTACTTCCAGTATACACATATTTTAAACATCAACTATTTTCAATTTATTAGAGCCCTCTTTTATCCGATAAAGGCTGAACCAGTAAAGAAGAATCTAAGTTTCAGTTAAAAGGAAGCCATTCTCATCTCATTTTACTCTCTTGCAAGATTATTTCAACAATGGAGAATATTGTGTTGGAAAAATAGTTTTATATAGGCATATTTTTTAGTCTAAAATTTAGTGGGCCCCAAATGTCTTTTGGGGTGGGTCCGAAGAGGTGACGTGTTCCTTGCCGCGTGGCAAGTCACACGGTGAAGACGGAACATCAAAACCATTTTTGAGTAAATGGGAAGTTGACGCTGCTGGTCTAACATTAATTTTTTGGATAAAATTCATTTGAATTTTTTCAATAAAATTATTGTGGGAATTTAATTTAATTCTAAATTCAAATTTTGGTTTCCTAAGTGGTTTCCTAAAATTTGTAATTGTGGGAATTTAATTTAATTATAAATTCAAATTTTAGGTTCCTAAGTGGTTTCCTAAAATTTATACCTTTTCATTTATTTATTAAACTATTCAATTTGTTTAATATATATATATATTCAAAATGGTATCAGAGCCAATTGTTCTGTTGTATCCTGTTTCTAACTGCTTAGTTTCTTCCAATTAATCGTTTCTGTTGTTTATTTGATTAATCTAGTTTTCAATTCGATCTTAATCACCCAAGAGATCAGTCTGTGTTTATCCACCTTGTTGCGAATTTTCCACCTGTTGTTTAAGTCACCCACTTCTTCCCAGTCCTGAGTAAGTCCTTAGGTATAGGCAGTGTCGGACTTAGAGGTTCAAAGATAGGGTCTGTATGTATACACAGGTCTGTGAAGTTACAAGGTATGTGGCAAATTAGACAAGAATAGGTCTGTATTAAGATAATTGTAAAACTGATTAATTAAAAAGAACAATGAGTTAATTATTTCGAAGTAACTCATCAGTAAGTTCTAGGTCAACAACTTTGCCTTCAATACCTAATCATGGATTAGTAATTAATGAAGAAGATGTTGAAATACAAAATGATCAAATTAATGTAGACTGGAATATATCAAAATTACCAATCAAAGAAATTTATAAAACTTCTTTTGTACAGAATACTTTTAAATTCACTTTGCATGTTAAAACTATGGAACAAGTTTATACTTTGGAAAAAACCAGGGAAACCTGTCAATTATTTGATACTCATCTCATTAAAAGATATTTAAAAAATGATTACAATTTTATTCATATAGGATTAATTCAAATTGGTGTCAAACCATTAACTCCACAAGGTAAAAATACTTCTGTCTTATTATGTTTACGAGATGCATGTTTTCTTAATTACAATGATAGTTTAATGGGTATGATGGAAACTGGTCTTCATAAAGGTCCAGTACATTTCAATTGTTTTCCTGATTTTACATTAAGTTTAAAAGATCCAAATATTTTACATGCTTTAACATTGAATATTCAATTACATGGTTCATTTACGAATATGATGACTAAAACTCATAATATTGCTTTAATTTATCGTGTTCATTATAAATGTATGAAAACTAATTTAAATGTACATGCTCTGCATAAATCACCCAAAGATAAAACTTTATTAATTCAAAGTAGTAGTACTGATTCACATATTAATGTTCCACAAATGATTGAATGGAAAAATGTTGATTTACCTGATGAATGGATTACTGTTAATGAACATTACAAACATAATCAACAACAATCATCTATAACTGATATCCAAGATATTCAACAATTTACTGATGGTTCAGTCCATATTAAATTTAACCATAGTCAATCCTCTAGACATAGTACATCTAGTGTCCCTACTGAAGTTGAAACTGAAGATGAAATATTTAATACTCCTTTATTTCGGAAAAATAGTCAAATACATTTAGGCCCTACTACCGTCCTCCACTTCACTCAACTCATAAATTAAAAGGAATTGATAATTCTACAACTTCCCAAATTAGTAAACCTGTTTATTCAACTCACACTCACTTCCCTGAAGAAGAAGTTAATTCAACTAATTCTCCAACTCAAACTGATATGGAAGAGTTCCAACCACCTGTTAATCCTCAATTATTAACAATTAAAAAAGATTTTACTCCTAATCTTGAAAAATTACTTATTGATTTCAAATCAAAAGCTAATCGTACTCAGCGACATGCTTATTATGCTAAATACAATTCTGCTCAAATGTCTCAAATTTCCCAGGAATGGTATGATTTTATGGTTCAATATGGTTTTGAATTACCTCTGTTAGAATATGTTGACAAATATTACAAACAGTTAAATACAATTACTAAACGAAAATGGAAGACTTCTGCCAACACTATTGTTAGCTCTACTCATCCTCCTCTAGAGAAAATTATCCTCACTCAACAAGGTTCTGAAATTCCTGCTTCTCCTTTCAAAATACCTGGAGATGATAATGAAATTAAAAAAGTCATTGAACAAAATAATCATACAAATCAATGTTTAAATACAATTGGTAAACAATTAGACAAAATCGAAACCAATCTAGAATCTATTCCAAGCTCATCTAATAAACAACCTTTAGATACACCTTTACTCAATTTACCTACTAATCGTTCCAAAAGAACTAGTTTAGTTACAAATGATCAATCCTCTACTGTTCAAGCTATAGAAAAATTATTTACTAAACTATCTACAAATGATACTCCTTCACCTTCCAAAGATAAAGGTCTTACTGTTCTAAATCAACAATTTGATAATAACCCAGATTCTACCCAATCTGACACTGATAATGAGATAAATGCATTAGCTCAACAATTTCAAGTGACGAAAATTCATTATCCAAAAGTTAATTCCCAAACTACAAAGAATTGGTATACTAAACCTACACTTGTCGATTTACAATTTGAAGAAAATAATGTTAATAATCAATTTTCTGTTTCTGCTAAAAAATTATACGAATGGAATATTGATGGTCTTAGCGAAGATCAAATCCTTCAAAAATTAAATCATTTATCTATGGTCTCCAATAGTTATCTTTCTAACTATCCCCAATATACTCAACCTGAAATTGTTACTTTAATTACTACTGGTTTTACTAGTATGCTCAAATCTTGGTGGGAAAAATATTTAACTGAAGATCAAAGAGAATCCATAATTTATGCTAATCAAACTGATGATCAAGGATTACCTATTTTTGATGAAAATTTAGGATGTTGTCACCCTGATGGTATTAATCAATTAATCTATACTATTGTTAGACATTTTATTGGAACTCCAACTAATATATATTCTCGCATACATGATCAACTTAGTAATCTTACGTGTCCAACCTTAAGTGACTTTAGATGGTATAAAAATGTATTCACCTCTAGAATTATGTTAAGAGAATACTGTACTAAATCATTTTGGAAAGAAAAATTCATTAATGGATTACCAAGTTTATTTGCTCACAAAATTCGAGATGTTCTTAGTCAACCTACTGGTGTTATTGAATATGATAATTTAACGTATGGTGATATAATTAGCACTATTCAAAAAGAAGGTTTAAAAATTTGTATTGATTTAAAACTTAGTCAAAAAGCTTCTAAAGATAAACATAAAGCTAAATATGAATTAGGAAATTTCTGTGAACAATATGGATTACCTCCTGTTGCACCCTCACGTAGGAAATCATATAAATATTCTAAACATAAATCCAAGTATCATACTAAATACAAGAAACCTTATTCACCTTCTAAATCCAATGATAAGTTTTATACTAAACCCAAAAAGAAATATTACAAATCTAAATCACATCCAAAATCTAAATCTAATAAAGATATTACCTGTTACAATTGTGGCCAAAAAGGTCATTATGCTAATAAATGTAAAGAAAAACAAAAACTCAAAGATAGAGTTAATCAACTCCAAATTAATGAAGAATCTAAAAATCAACTATTTGAAATATTTCAATTAAATCAATCTGACAATGATTCCTCTTCTGTTCCTCCATCCACATTTAGTTCTCCATCTGATAATAACAATTCTGATTCAGATAATCCAATTACCTTAAGATGTAATGATGTTTGCTGTAAACCTATTAAACAAATTTCTGTTCTAACCAAACATACTCAAGAAGAATCTGCTCTAATCGATTTAATTAGTAAATTAGATGATCCTCAATTAAAACAACAATATATTGAGTATGTTTGGAATTAATTTGGTTGAATAAAATTTTATTTTATTTCCAAATTAATTGGAAAATAAAAGTTACATTCTTGTTTCTTTTATTTTTACAGAATTTAATTCTGTGCATTTGGTTTAATTTTCTGTGTAGTGTAAATTCTAATTATAATTTTGTTTTATAAATTTGAATTGATGGCTACTGAAACAAATGCCCAAACAAGTACTTCTGTGGTGGCTGCAATTGCACCAGCACCCTCTCTTGTGATGACAGTACCAATAAATCATAGAGAAAAGCCAGAGAAGTTCTCAGGGACTGATTTAAAAGATGGCAACAGAAAATGTTGTTCTATCTTATAACTCAACTCGACTCTGCTTTCCGTGAAGATACTCCTATCCCGAAGAGGATGAAACCGACCGCAAGTGGTTGTTGCGCTTGATGCTTGAAACATGCCGATTTCTTTTGTGGAATTACGCCTTGAACGGACTTGACAACACATTTTACAACGCCTACAAATTCAATCAAGACAAAGAAAGGAACTTTGGGAATCGTTGGAGAAAAGTACAAAACGGAAGATGCTCAAAGAAATTTGTGGTTGGCGATTCTGGATTTTGTAATGGTTGATTCAAAACGTGATCACCAAGCTCGAGATTTCAACTCATTCTCAAGGTGACATTCACGCAGAAGGCATGTCTCTTAGTGAATCCTTCCAAGTTGCAGCCTTAATTGAAAAATTACCAAAAAGCTGGAAGGAATTCAAGAACTACCTTAAACACAAGCGCAAAGAAATTTCTATGGACGAGTTAATTGTGCGCTTAAGGATTGAGGAGGACAACCGCACTCAAAAGCGGCCGGTAAGCTTTATGGAGTCTAAGGCAAATGTGGTGGAACATGCTTCAAAAACCAAGAAACGAAAGTCTTCGAGAAAGTTCATCACAAGGCTCTAAAGGAGGGGGAAATAAAAGTACAAGTTTAATGGCAAATGTTACATCTGACAAAGAGAGACATCGGCCAAAGATTGTCGAGTAAAGGCAAAAACAAGAAAAGAACAAGCAAGAATCCTGCTCAAGCCCATATGACCGAAGTGGACAATATTTCCAATGGTGTAGATGACATCAATCTTTCTGTAGTTGTTTCCGAGGCAAACCTTGTCGGAAATCCTAAAGAATGGTAGGTGGACGCTGGTGCTACTCGCCATATTTGTGCCGACAAAAAGATGTTCACATCTTATTCAATGGTGAACAACTTTTTATGGGCAACTCCTCAACTTCCAAAGTTAAAGGACAAGGAAAGATTGTACTCAAGATGATATCTGGAAAGGAACTCACTCTTAATAATGTGCTGCATGTACCGGACATTCACAAGAATTTAGTTTCCGGATCTTTGTTGAGTAAGAATGGGTTTAGGCTAGTATTTGAGAGTGGTAAATTTGTACTTACTAAGAATAGGATGTATGTAGGAAAAGGTTACATGTCTGATGGCCTTTTCAAGTTAAATGTAATGACCGTTGGACCCTCAGTTATTAATAATACTACATCTTCTTCTTACTTGCTTGAGTCTTCAAATTTATGGCATGGTAGACTAGGACATGTTAATTATGGATCTTTGCGTAGATTAATTAATATGGAATGTTTACCTAAATTTAACATTGATTCAAATCATAAATGAGAAATTTGTGTTGAGGCAAAGTTATCTAAAACTCCTTTTCATTCAATTGAAAGAAGTACGGAATCACTTGAATTAATTCATAGTGACATTTGTGATTTTAAATCAATTCAAACTAGAGGTGGGAAAAAATATGTTATCACTTTTATAGATAACTATACTAGATATAGTTATGTTTATTTAATTCGAACCAAGGATGAAGTTTTGGAAACTTTCATTCAATATAAGAATGAAATTGAAAATCAACTTGGTAAGAAAATCAAGAAACTTAGAAGTGATAGAAGTGGTGAATATGAATCACCTTTTGGTGAGTTTTGTAAAGAACATGGAATAATTCATCAAACCATCAAGACTTACTCACCTCAAAGAAAATAGAATTGCCGAAAGGAAAAATAGGACTTTAAAAGAAATGATGAATGCCATGTTAATAAATTCGGATTATCTCGTAACTTGTGAGGGGAAGCAATACTTTCGCAAATTATATTTTAAATAAAGTACCCGAAAGAAAGTGAATCAAACACCTTATGAATTGTGGCATGGAAGAGTACCATCCTACAAATACTTAAAAGTGTGGGGTGTTTGGCTCAAGTGGCTATTCCTAGTCCTAAAAGACTAAGATAGGTCCTAAGACCATTGATTGCATTTTCATTGGTTATGCCAAGAATAGTAGTGTATATCGATTTTTGATTCATAAATCGTAACATTCAAATGCATGTAAATACTATTATTGAGTCTCTAATGCATCATTCTTGAACATGTATTTCCAAATAAGATCGACAAGAGACTAGTAATAATAAGAGATCTTTTGATGCTATTACTAGTAATAATCAAGAACATGATCAAGAGCAAGAGTTAGACCAAAATGAGGAAGAAGAACCTAGGCGTAGTAAACGTGCTAAAATCTCAAAATCTTTTAGTCCAGATTTTCTAACTTTTTTGTTAGAAAATGAGCCTTTAACTTTTAAAAAGGCTATGTCCAAATTCTCAAGCTCCTTTATGAAAAGAAGTCACAACAAGTGAAGTTGAAACCATCTTGCAAAATCACTCTTCGGAATTGGTGGATTTGCCACCAGGTTGTAAACCTCTTGGGTACAAGTGGATTTTCAAAAGAAAATTGAAAGCGGATGAATCAATAGACAAATACAAGGCAAGACTTGTAGTCAAAGGTTTTAGACAAAAAGAAAGTCTAGATTACTTTGACACATACTCACCGGTTACTAGAATAACATCCATTAGAATGCTAATTGCCATTGCATCTCTATACAATCTAGAAATTCATCAAATGGATGTTAAAACCGCTTAAATGGTGAGTTAAATGAAGAAATTTACATGGAACAACTGTATGGGTTTTTCGCTCTAGGAAAGAAAAGAAAGTGTGTAAATTGGTTAAATCATTATATGGTTTAAAACAAGCGCCAAAGCAATGGCATGAGAAATTTGACAAGGCAATGATGTCAAATGGATTTAAAATTAATGAGTGTGACAAATGTGCTTATATTAAAAACATAAACAAAGGTTATGTCATTGTATGTCTTTATGTGGATGATATGCTCATCATAGGTAGTAATAATGACATGATTAAAACTACTAAGAAAATGTTGAATAAACATTTTGACATGAAGGACATGGGCATTGCTGATATAATTCTTGGTATGAAAATTATCAAAACATCTAAGGATATGCTTTGTCAAAATCTCATTACATTGAGAAAATATTTGACAAATTCAAAGAAAGATGATGATCATCTTGCTAGAACACCAGAGATGTTAATTTGTATCTTTCTAAGAATGTACAGAAAGTATTTCAATTAGAGTATGCCCAAATTATTAGAAGCTTAATGTTTTAATGAACTGTGACTCGCCTGTATATAGCTTATGCAGTAAGTAAATTGAGTAGATATACAAGTAATCCGGAAATAGAACACTGGAAAGTAATTATAAGGGTTTTAAGATATCTCCGATTTACTCATAACATTGGGCTTCATTATACTAGATTTCCAGCAGTACTTGAAGGATACTGTGATGCAAATTGGGTATCGGATACAAGAGACTCAAAGTCCACTAGTGGGTATGTCTTTACTCTTGGTGGGGCGGCTGTATCTTGGAAATCTTCCAAACAGACTTATATTGCTAGGTCTACTATGGAATATGAATTCATAACTTTAGACAAAGCAGGGGAAGAAGCAGAATGGTTTCGCCACTTCCTTGAAGATATTCCAATATGGCCAAAACCAGTGCCTGCTATATGCATACATTGTGATAGTCAATCAGCTGTAGGTAAAGCACAGAGTCATATGTATAACGGTAAGTCACGACACATTCGTCGTCAACATAACACCGTGAGACAACTACTCTCTAATGGAATTATTTCCATAGAATATGTTAAGTTTAAAGATAACATAGCGGATCCACTAACCAAAGGGTTAGCAAGAGAGTTAGTTGAGAATTCATCGAGGGGAATGGGACTAAAGCCTATTAAATAAGAGTTACCACAACGGCAACCCAACCTAGTTGACTGGAGATCCCAAGATCTAGGTTCAAAGGGACAACTGAGTTGTGAATAACTCAGAAGGATCACTGGATAGTCTAACTCCTACCCATTTCTATGATAAAATAGTTATGTCCAAAGATTTTAGGTTAAGTAAAACTTTTAATGATTCTTATATCTAGGTTAACTTAGCGGAGTATAGCAGGATACTCTTCATAAGAATCACCTATGTGAGTGTAAACTGGGCCGGTTCTGTGAGATTTGTGAAGGGCTACAATTCTCTAGAGCACTCTTGAAAGACCAGGTTGTTCAGGGCCAAAATGAACACAATAGTGAGAACTAAACTGTGTCTGGGAATATACTGTGTGAGTTCTATTGTCTTAGTTTATACCAATCGCTGAACAGTTCAAGACATCATGTTCACTGTTTAGCTAGTAAAACCGATAGTGTCACATAAGGGAAGGTTCAAAGCCAAAAGTTACCTATCCTTTGCAGAATATTACCAATTTCTGTACTCTCTGTTATTAGGTCATGTTGTTGCATTTTCTCTCCGTCAAATTTCATTCATGTGGGGGATTGTTGGAAAAATGGTTTTATATAGGCATATTTTTTAGCCCAAAATTTAGTGGGCTCCAAACGTCTTTTGGGGTGGGTCCAAGAGGTGATTGTTGTTCCTTGTCACAAGGGCAAGTCACACGGTGAAGACGGAACGTCAAAACCATTTTTGAGTAAATGGGAAGTTGACGTCATTTTCGAGTCTAATATTAATTTTTTAGATAAAATTCATTTGAATTTTTTCAATAAAAATTATTGTGAAAATTTAATTTAATTCTAAATTCAAATTTTGGTTTCCTAAGTGGTTTCCTAAAATTTGTAATTGTGGGAATTTAATTTAATTCTAAATTCAAATTTTAGGTTCCTAAGTGGTTTCCTAAAATTTGTACATTTTCATTTATTTATTAAACTATTCAATTTGTTTAATATATATATATATTCAAATGGTTTAATATATATATATATATTCAAAATAGTTTATGTAATAAAATTGAATCAGTTGCTCTAACGGACAAATTTTTTCCACTAACGGACAAAACCACTTTTCAAATAGTGAGTGCGCTGTTCAAAGTTTTTTGTGCACCTTTTCACTTAATAGTGGTACCTGTTCGGATCAATTGGTTGCCTATAAATACAATCATTTTCAGCATTTTTTTTTTATCCGTAAATCAGTGAAAATTTGTTCCTTTGTGCTGTCCAGATTTTATTTTACATTATAATCTTCATTCTAGTTTAAGGAAAAATAAAAGAGAGTTTATAACACAAGATTTGGTTCGCCGAACAAATTGTTTGGAGTGCTACTACAATTTGTGAAGATCATTGTGTTAGAAATTGGGCGCCCATGTGGCATGGCCCTTTGAGCTTTTTGAGCCTGAACCTCTTGAACCTTATCCATGTAAGTTTGAATTTTAATTCAAACTTATTTGGATAACCATTCAAGATATATATATGTCTATCATATAATTGATATGATAAGATAGATATTTGGTTATATATCAGATATTGAATCATGTATTGAACATACGTATATCAGATACGTTATGGGATTTTTACCTATAACCTTTTTTCCCAGACTCTTCTCTCTCTCTAACTCTCTCCCAAAAACAACGATCAAGCTATTTGCACTGTGGTTTGTATGGGTGATATTCACTATTGTAATATCACCCCATTGCTGGGTTGATTGATCAGATTCAGGAAGCAAGTGATTTACCCACGAGGTTCTATCGCTAAAAGGTATGATCTAAATATTTTTCATCCGCTGCGTATTTACTGTTTTTTGATTTACATTGGTATCAGAGCCATGTATGGATTTTTTCGTGCTTTCTTTTATCATATGTATATTTATATATATATATATATATATGTACACATCGATACTCATGAATATTTATAAAAGAGAAAGAGATCCAAAATATTTCATTTTTTTATGATTATTAATGTAATTTTTAAGACCACAATTGATTTATTTTGGAAAATGGAGTCCGGAAGTATAAAAATCGGACCAGAAAACACCCTGGAAGGCGGAGCGTGGGCTTCACGCCACCACCGACGCCGCGGACGCGCTACGCCGCTTCCACGCTGGCACGCTACCACCGACGCCAAGTCGCTTCCGACGCCATCAAGACGCTACGCCACGCGCGCCACGTGCCGCTGGCCGAGCCGCCGAGCCGCGAATCGAGCCGCTTCCCCCGGCTTGGTCAGAAGGCTCGCTTGTTTTTTTTTAATCAATCGCTAAATAGCCATAATTTATTCGTTATAGCTTTGTTTTAAGCATGGTTGGTACCGTTAGACTTTAATTAAATTTTGTATCTTTTGTAAAATTTTGAAAATTTTACTAAAATAAAAATATTTTTTATGTGTTAATAATTTATTTTTATGCTTTAAAATGATTCTCGTATTGCATAAATAATTTTCGGGGTTGAAATTTTTATTGTGGACTTCAAATATTTTACTATTTACCGGTATAATTGTTTCATTTATCGCCGGATTTTTATTTCTAATTTTATGTGTGTTTATTAGTTATTTAAAATTCCGTAAAATTTCGTAAATATTCCGTAAAATTTCGTAATGATATACATTTCAATTATGGCATAATCAATATTGTTTCATTTTATCAATTTCGGATTTTTATTTCTAATTTTATGTGTGTTTATTAGTTATTTGAAATTCCAAAAAATACCGTAAAAAATACCGTAAAATTCCGTATGATATACTTTCGTTATGGCATAATTTGAATATTAAATACAAAGATGTTGTTGTTTTTTGCCTAGAATTTCTAAATTGTTGTAATAAGAATAACATGATTAATTGTTTTTATTTTAATTCGTTATTAAATATAACATAGCATGTATTGATTGTGAATCTACATTATGATGTTGTTGTATGGAATTAGAATTTTTATCATGCTTTTAAACATGCCATAATCAAGGGAGGTTATTCGGTTTAGAGAAATCTTTGTAGATTAACTCCGAAAACTAATATTTTATGATAAATTAAATTAAATTTTGGATAATTGTCACCGTGGCGCAAGAGATGATTACGAGCTTAGGATTTTCGATCTTGCGACTTGTGTAATATTGTCACTGTTTAATTTAGATTTTTGCGGCAAAATTATATTATGCTAATCAAATTAATCCCAATGTGAATTTCTCTCTAAATTGACTTAACTTATGGAAGTTAATTTGGTTGACGTAGACTTAGTAGAGATGTTCAAATATGAACAATGTAACCCTATTCTTTAGATGAGCAAAAGTCTTGGAGACTTTAGGTCAGACCTTAATTCAGCCAAAGTAAGGAAACATGATTCAAAGTCGCCGTAGTTTTGTTGCCTTGTTTGGCATAATAAAACTAATGTGTGCGCTATGGTTAGCGGCATGCTACGAAGTTTTGGTTGGTGAATTTTGGAGTTATAAAATTATTAAGCCCTCAATAGATCTCAGATATGATCTTGACTATTGAGCTGCTGATTGACTTTGTAATTTGACTTTTAATAATGTTGCATCATTGGATGAAGTAACATTCAAGAGTCACGCTATCCAAGAAATGCAAGCTTAAATAAATTAGTCATTAAAGTGTAAGACGAGTAGCCAAGATGAGCAAAGTGTTTTGCTCTCTACCCAATTATCGGGAGTGGATGGAGCAAAATTTCATGCACTATTATAGTGTGCATTGAAATATCACATGAAGTTAAAAGATTAGCGCTTAGAAGTCGCAAAATCTATTAACACTAAGTGAAAAGATTAGCGCTTAGAAGCCGCAAAATCTTTAATACTATGAAAAGATTTGCGCTTAGAAGTCGCAAAATCTATTAACACTAAGTGAAAGATTAGCGCTTAGAAGTCGCAAAATCTATTAACACTAAGTGAAAAGATTAGCGCTTAGTGGTCGCAAAATCTATGAGCATTGCCAACTTGTCTAAGTCAGACACTTCATCGCTTCCACACTTAGGTGTGAGACATGAGGAGGGGCTTTTGTATGATTCCTTAGCTAGGCTAACGTTTTTGAATAACATTTACCACTAAGCTTAAACGCTAAAAAGATAGTAATGAAATGGTCAAGGCCGACAAGGTTGTTATGACTCTAAGAATTTGACGATCGCCAGAGAGCATTGTGTTGAATTAGACTCTTTAGCCTAATTCCCGCTTAAGTTACTTCAAGAGTCACAAAGATTGATAGCTTATTCTCTCCTTCTTGTGATAGTAGAATTAATTGCAAGTAACTATGAAGCGAGAAATAGATATGGCAAGAGGAGTATCGCTATTTTTCAACTAGATGCATTAAAGTGTATGGAGAATAAAATTGACTTGAAGGTGCAGGGATTAGCACTTACTAGTTAAATTTACGATTTAGGCGCACTTGGAATCTCCATGACATCCTTTATGATCTAATAAATATGAGTTAGTTGTGAGTCATTACCTAGTTGGACCTAAACCTTTAAAACTTGTTTTCGAGAACTCACACATAAAGATGATTGGAATTAGTTTATGACATTGGTCATGAACCGGTGGCTTATTATACTTAATCACATTAATGAGATGATGACACGATGGTTTGAGTAAGCCTTCTGCCCACTCGCTTATGACATCCTGCTCATGTGAATGTGTAACTTTGTTAGCAATGGTTGACAAGTAAGTAGGAAAGCCATAGAAAGTCATTTGTATTGGCATTTAGTCCACTATGATTTTTGTGACTAGATATGTGTAAGGGTATGATAGCTAAGCCTCAATCTCAACACATTTATAGATTACGACACGATTCGAAGTCAAGACTATTTGATCTCCCATAAGTCAAAAGTTTTGAGATGATTTTTTGACATTGCACATATGAGGTTGAGATCAATTAGATAATAGCTTTTAGTTTTTAGTTTTGACCAAGGTGGCGAGTATCTATTTGAGTTATTTTAGAAAACTCGTGAAGAGAAATGGATGCTTAGAAAATTGATTATTCCTAGTACTCAACAACATAATGGTGTAGTAGAGATAAGGAATTAAATATTGTTAATGTTAGGTGGATAATGGCTAAATGTTTCTAATTGGGAATTGCACTAGTTTATTGCCTATATCCCTAACTCATGCCTCCATATCGGTTTTTACACTCCATTTTGAGTAATGGGTTAGCAGAGAGCCATCTATGGGCTTCTCAGAATCATATAAGCAGCTTATCTTTATTTTACTTCTCATAAGATTATGAAGTTAAGACCTAGGGTTCTATAGCGCATTATTGTATGCTGTCTTGTGAACACATAGGGTCACGTGGTGCATTATTGTATGCTGTCATGTAAACCCTCCAGGTCATATGCATATAGGTAAGCAGCTTTGTGGTAGTGTAACTAAGTCACATAAAGTTTTCTTAGTAAAGGTGACGTGAATAGAGTTTTGGAACTCTATAAGATAGAGAATTCTAAGCATAGCGCTTTATATAGCCTAGTTGAGAATGGAAAGAAATTTTCAATATCCTAGGGACAGTGGGAGCGATGTGCCTACTAATGGATTACTCCATTAGAGAAGAATACTTACATTCATAGTTGCGTGGTAGCAAATGTGAAAATTTTCCACGCCATCACCGGGTGATTGAGAAGGAAATATTCATGATTGTTCAAGATGATAAAGAGCCTAGGATAATGCCAAAGGCTCTAGTCCCCTGCTTTTTAGAAAGTGGATTAATGTTGCGGTTTAAGACAAAGTCTTTGAGGATTAACCATTTCTATAATTTGATTGACTTCCCATTATGACGCGAAACTATTCTAAAGTTATGCGTAATTTGGATAGTCATTGTTGAGGCATAAGGCTTGCTAGATACCGAAAAGTCGCACCATTGAGGAAAGTGTAGACCATGAGAAGACTTCCTCCTGGGGAGTGAGGTTATTTTAACTTCCTCCTAGGGAGTGAGGTTATTTTGACTTAGGCTATGATTGACATAAGTTCGGAACATTAATTTGTGGACATTGTGACCCAACTTCTCGTTGGAGAATTAGATAAGTAGATCCGTAGGGATTTACCTTCTGTTTTTACGGTGAAAAGTTAGGAGCGCAAAAAGGTTGCTAGTTCCAATAAATCTTTTACAGCCTAAAACAGTTATCCAAATAGTGGTTCTTAGATTTCGTCAAGCCATGATAGGCAAACGATAATCGATGAAGACCACTAAGGCATGATCAATGGTCCAAAAGAAATTTTTCCTTACTTAGTCATTATGAGCCAGGAATTTATAGGGTTGTCGCCACCTAGGGTGGGCAGTCCTCTATTTTAGATATGATGGACATGGGTGATGTAATTTATATGCTCGGATGTACGATCCTTAGGGATTGTTTTGGGAGAATTTCTATTTTGTCTTCGATGACTTACATAAGGAATATCCTAGAATGGTTCTAGATGCAAAATTACAAACCCATTGACTTACCTATCAGTAAAAGCCGAGCCTTAGCTATTAAGTGTATCCTGATTGTCTTTGGGAGAAACAAATGACCTATATTCCTTGATCTTTTTCTTTGTAGGGATCCTAAAGCACGCTATGTGGGCGATTCGCATGATGATAAGTGTTATCTTTGGTAAATGGTCAATCGAGTTGTTTAGACATTGACCTTGCTCATTAGACCGTGGATAAAATGCTTTACTAGTAGTATATTAATTTGCTCCTTGTAAGATTCAATGCTTAGTTGGGCACATTCCGCTTAGTTAGAGATCAAGAATGAACGCAAATTGGTCACCAAAACATCTTTAGAGAGGTAATTGTTAATAGGTAGTGATCTTGAACCACTTCATGTGAGGCTAAATGGTGGATTTTGTATATGCTTATCGCAAGAGGTGCCGATAAGGCTTATGCTTGGAATCTATATCACAGACTGTGGTCGTTTTTTTTGAAAAATCGATCACTTATTTGTTATGAGATGATGGGATGTTGACACTATTATGATTTGTGTCATAATGATTAGCAGATGATGATGTCAGCAGGCAAGATTGGCTCATTCACACGAGCAATCGCCCTTGGCGCTTGGGAGCGAGCAAGGATGAGACTAGTGGTTTATTTTTGTTTGGAACCAAGAGAGACTGAAATTATCCACTACGCATGTCGCCTTGGTTCCAACCAAGATGAGGTCGTGTTAAGGACCAAACATGGATGTTAGTACCCACTTTCCATGTTGTGCCTGTTATGATTAGCCAGATGCGAGATCTCATTTGGTGCCTAGGAGGCGAGCAAATAGAGAATTCGGGTTAGGCGCTAGAAAGCGACTAGACTAATATCTGTACGGTGTATCGAGTATGACGTCACTCTTTTGGAAGAGTTACTCCACCGTAGCATGTATTCATACTACATGTGCTTGGCGACCAAGTAATGAGGTGAGAGAATGGATCCCCGCTTCTCACCGTGTGAGTCTTACGTGTCATTATTGATATGACTTTCATTTATGTACCCTTTTGTGACTTTTGACTATGTCATAAGGTAAGGGGTTGATGTTCGCCATTTTGGTATGTTGCCCGGTTATGTATGATTCGCCTTAAGGGACATCACCGGAAAGCGGTCAATCCTAAACTAAATGGCATGAGTGCAAAGGAAGATCATCTAGTATTACACCACCATTGTATATTCATTGCGCAACTCACATCGCTCTGTATGAGAAGCGGATTGAGTGTGAATATATTGCAAGAATTGAGAGGGTCAAACATGCTCTTTTTGAGGGATTAGAGATGTCTTTTGGACCGGTGTAATTAGATGGGTCTGGGGTATATGAGACACTATTTTTGTTCCTTTTGGGTTGATGTCTCTATGCTGGCTCATTTTGAGTTTCTAGTATAGAGCTCCCACATGCAGGTGTTCTCAGCAGTCGCACGGTGCATTGGCTAGTATGAGATTGTTCATTTTTTGGGAGATTGAGATAGAGATGTGGCAGTGTCATGCCAACTCATGTGCGAGTGGGAGATGTTAGAAATTGGGCGCCCATGTGGCATGGCCCTTTGAGCTTTTTGAGCCTGAACCTCTTGAACCTTATCCATGTAAGTTTGAATTTTAATTCAAACTTATTTGGATAACCATTCAAGATATATATATGTCTATCATATAATTGATATGATAAGATAGATATTTGGTTATATATCAGATATTGAATCAGATATTGAACATACGTATATCAGATACGTTATGGGGTTTTTACCTATAACCTTTTTTCCCAGACTCTCCTCTCTCTCTGACTCTCTCCCAAAAACAACGATCAAGCTATTTGCACTGTGGTTTGTATGGGTGATATTCACTATTGTAATATCACCCCATTGCTGGGTTGATTGATCAGATTCAGGAAACACGTGATTTACCCACGAGGTTCTATCGCTAAAAGGTATGATCTAAATATTTTTCATCCGCTGCGTATTTACTGTTTTTTGATTTACACATTGTATCCTGAGAGATAGGCGCCACTCAACCGTAAGCATCGAAGGGCTTAATTGTTTTAAGGATAGAGTGTCACACACTCAACTTAATCTTAATTTTAATTCGTTCGATAAATAAATTTGGTATGTTATTTATTTGTTTTGTTTGAATTTATTTCAAGTTATTTTATATACACGTAAGATTGTTCCAACATATTGAACACATAAAAAAGAGCTGCTTCATATATCTATATTTGCAAGAAGGAATATGAAATTATAACATAATGAAACCTCACCCTATCAAAATTTTAAACATGCATGGTACTATTTTGCTATATATAACTTAAATCCATGCTTAGTCTTGCATATATAATTTATATAAATTCGCTAGAAGTATCTAAGGAGGATAGAGGTGATGTATTCTTACCTCAAAGAAATAGAAAAAAATCTCAAGTGGAGCTTTTCTTCTCCTCTCTTCTCTCCTTTCCCTCTTGCTTTCTTCCTCTTTCTCCACTCTTTCTTTTTCTTTCACAAATGTGTATCTATTATGGTGATGGTGAGGTTCCTTATGTAGGGAATATGGGAGCCACTTTTGTTTTATTTTATTATTTTCTTTAGCAAAAAACTTTTCTATTGGCTTGGAATTGCCATCCCATGCCATGCTTACTTCTCTAGGATGTTGAGTGTGAAATTAGAAACCAAGCATGCCTTGCATGCAACATAGCAGCCTAGGGAAAAAGAAATGGCAGTCAGCCACTTTTCCTGCAATTTGACACCTTTTTTTTTTTTTTTGAATTGAATTGAATTGAAATTGATGCCAATACAATATTAGTATATATATAACCTTTTATATATATATATATATATATATGATTTTGAGTCACTTTAATATTAGAATATTATTTTATGTAACTAAAAGACATGAGATTGAACCAATTAATCTCAACAGGTAGATTTTATTGTACACAAATTATTAGTGCAAAACTTTATACATAACGATTATATAATAATATATATTAAGAATTAGATTTGTGTAGTCATAAAAGTGACGATAACTACGACAACAATAATAATAATACTATGAAAATAAAAATTGCACTAATTAAATAATTAAAAGTTAATTATAGAATTTCGTCACAAAATGTTGTTATGGAATTGGATTATAGATGTTGATTACAAATTTAAGTAGCTAAACATAATTACCAAAATAATTTAATATACAAAAATACGAGTTCTCACATTCCGTAAGAAGCAAACTACTACTGAGGAAATATCTGAAAACAAAAAATAAAAATAATTAATGATAATATAATTATGTGTTAATTTTTAATTACAAAAAAAACATTAAAAAAATTAACTACTATATAATTACAAAGATAATTAAGTAAATAATTTTGGCTAGATAGAAATCTGGCTCTAACTCCCAAACTGGAAACCCGATTCGAGCCTCGTCTTCTCCCACAAGTCTCTCGTGCCTAGGTGGTCGTGTGTGCCAAGTTTCGTGTTGATCTGACCCCGTTTGGTGATTTTGAGGCGTCAACACTTTGAATTCAAATTTCTTAAGGAACTAGTTTGTAGACCGAAATCCGCTCTAACTCCCAAACCGAACCCGATTGAGTCACGTCTTTTCCCACAAATCTCTCGTGCCTAGACAATCATAAAGCAAGTTTCAGTACAAACCGACGCTGCTTTTGCGGGGCCAACACTGAATTCAAATTTCTAAGGAACTAGTTTGTTTAGACCGAATCCCATTTAACTCCCAAATCGAACCCGATTCAAGCCCGCCTTCTCCCACAAGTCTCTCGTGCCTAGGCGATCGTGGTGCCAAGTTTCATGCCAAATCGACGCCGCTTGGTGATTTTGGGGTATCAACATCTTGAACTCAAGTTTCTTAAAGAACTAGTTTGCTTAGAGGAATCGACTTAACTCCCAAAACGGGAACCCGATTGAGTCCCATCTTCTCCCACAAGTCTCTCGTGCCTAGGCGGTTTTGTGTCAAGTTTCGTGCCAAACCGACGCCGCTTGGTAATTTTGGAGTATCAACACATCGAATTCAAATTTCTTAAGGAACTAGTTTGCTTAGACCAAATCCGGCTCTAACTCCCACACCAGAACCCACCCGAGCCCCGCCTTCTTCCAAAAGTCTTTCATGCCTAAGCGGTCGTGTGTGCCAAGTTTCGCGCTAATCCGATCCCGCTTGGTGATTTTGGGACGCCAACACCTCGAATTCAAGTTTAAGGAACTAGTTTGTTTAGAACAAAATCCGACTTAGCTCCCAAATCGAACCCGATTTGAGCCTGCCTTCTCCCACAAGTCTTTCGCTCCTAGGCGGTCAGATGTTAAGTTTCATGTTATTCCGACGCCGCTTGGTGATTTTGGGCCAACACTTAATTCAAATTTCAAGGAACTAGTTTGTTTAGAGCGAAATCCAAATTTAACTCCCAAATCGAGAACCCGATTCGAGACTCATCTTTTCTCATAAGTCTCGTGCCTAGGCGGTCGTGGTGCTAAGTATCATGCTATTCCGACGCCGCTTATGATTTTGGAGAGTCAACACTTTAATTCAAGTTTCTTAAGGAATTAGTTTGCCCAGAGTGAAATTCGCTCTAACTCCAAAACCGAGAACTCGATTCGAAGTCCCATCTTCTCACAAGTCTCTCGTGTCTAGCGGTCGTGGTGCTAAGTTTCGTGCTATTCGACGCTTGCTTGGTGATTTTGAGGTATCAATACCTTGAAATCAAGTTTTTATGGAACTAGTTTGCCTAGAGCAAAATCCCGCCTAACTTCCAAACCGAAACCCAATTCGAGCCCCGCTTTCCCATAAGTCTTCGTGCCTAGGCGGTCAGATGTCACCTCTTTTGTACGATTGAGTTTTATGAAATGAAAGGATATCATATCGATTTATGTTGTTATGAATTATCATTACGGGTTGGTTTATTATAATTATTTTTGGACGCTATAAATGACCAATTGTATTAATAAGTAAATCATTAAGTAAATTAATAATTTTAATGATATGAAAAATATTATTAACCATTTTGTTAATAAATAAAAGTTTAAGTCAATTAACAGTTTTTAATGATATGAAAATATTTTTCAATAAATAATTATGATAATTTATTATTGATAGGAGAATAGTTATTTTTTCTTGATTATTGTGTTAAATTAAAATTTATAGCAAACTATATTTGTAATTTCTATTATTATAGGATCAATTCATATTTGAAACAAATCTTATAGGTATATTTGTAATTTGTTAAAAATAAAAGATTTATAGTTTATAATTGACCGTGATTATTTATGTAATTATAAAAAAAACAAATCTTCACTCAACATATAAGTCACCCTTCACCACTGACCATTATTAAATTATTCAAAATAAAAAGACAAAATCTTTATAAAAAAAAAGATGAACCTCAAGCTTCTTATATATATATAGATATATCTTCTCATTTTTTCTCAATTATTTTATCCTTCTCACTTACTGATATCTCATCTCTGTTTTCTTCTATTTGCCTTCATTATGTTACCAATCTCCCATACTAAGGTCTATTTGGGCAATTAGGTTAAAAGTTGAATTTTTATTTTTTTTTAACTTTTTAAAGTCATATTACCTGTATGCTTTTTTACATATTTTTAAAAAAAAATTAAAATTAAAATCTTAAATTTTAACTTACTTTTCAAAATAGGAGTAAAGCATAACCGTGCATGTTCATCCGGAGGTATTTGTCAAAGTTTGATGCTAACACGGTTAGAACTTAGAAGGCAAACTTTGAAAATAGAATATTTAAAAGGCAAACTTTAAAAAAAGAGTATTTATAATTTCACATCAAAAGAGAAAACGGACATTGCAATTAGATTTAGTTATTATTTTTCTGCAAGAATAATGCTTGGGACCCTTTTGGGTCACCCCTCACTCTCCTTTGCCATGGCGGGGTGATTGAGGAATGTAAAAAAAAGAAAAAGAAAAAGTAACCAATAAGAGAGAGGGGGGGTCAAAGGAAGTGAGAGAAAAGAGGGATGAATCATTGTTATTTCTGCAATTTCTCCTTTTGTCTTTGGTCTTTGCATCGAGTGAGCAATATTAATAATCTTAAACAACAAACTTTTGGATGTTAGTGAAAGATGATACTTTAATTAATAATTAATATTTGGAAACACCAAAAAGAGAGTATTAGAGGAACACTAATGAGTGGTTCTCCTTTTGATATGATGGTTGTCTCTTGTATTTTTATTTTTTTTTTTATTTTTTATAATTTTTAACTTATTAAAATTATTAGTGATAGATTTTTTTAGTGATGTCTGTTAATTAGTAATCGTGCAGTGGGAGGGAGTACGGATCCGAGTTCGTAGTCTTCTGTCTGTCTTGGTAATACTACCCACCAACTTGCCTTTCATCTTCCATTTTTTATGAATAAAATACTCTTCTAACGTATTGATAAAATAAAAAATTAATATATTTAATTATTAATATTATAAATAATAATTTATAGTCACATTTAAGATTTTGTTTATTTTGATGTAAAATATATATATATATATATTTTTTATCAACTCATTTTCATTTGTTTCATTGATCAAAAAAAAAATTGTATCATTTCTCAAAAATGACTTATTTTTAAAACACTAATTCCCACCCACCGCCACATGTGTTTTGTGCCCTTTTTTTTTTTTTTTTTTTTCAATTGTCACCTCACTAAATGAAATGATGGTTTATAAATTACCAGATGAATATCGCTTTTTAAAATTTTCATAAATTAATTTTTACAAAGTTGACAATCAGTCACTATTTTTTTAACATATTTAGTATTTTTAAATAAATATCTTATCTTACTAAAAAATCATAAATAATACTTTATTAACCAAAATTTTTTTTTAAATAATAAAATATTTTTATTTAAAGTATCAATCAAATACCAAAAAGCAAAAACAAAATTACTTTTTCTATGTAGAATTTTTTACGTCGAAACGAATATAGTCGTACATAAATTCAATTTAACGCACTCGTGTATAGCGTGGGTAGCAAATGATGGAGAATGAAATATTGAGAAGGGCAAACAAATCTCTGGTGCCGACTGCCAGATCCTCACAGCTTCAGCTTCAGCTTTAGCTTCGACTCTCAGAATGGGACAGAAACCCCTTTAAGACTGCGTGGTAATATTTCTCTATACAATAACTTGTTCGATCTATTAATCCACGTGACTCACATTCTTTGTGTTGTGTTGTGTTGTGTTGTGTTGCGGGGCTGGTGGGAGTAGGTGACGCGTTCACCGGGTCGGGTTGAAGGGAACCCGGCGGCAGCTTGTTTGTTGGAGGAAGAGAGAGATGACGAGGGTTGCAAGCAGTTGCAAGTGAGTTCAACCTTCCTGTAACCTGTTACTTGACTCGGATCACTTCCACCCCGAGTCGTGGGTTCACCACTCAGACTCCGTCCATAAACCTCGCTTGCCTCAGATGGTTCTCTCCTACGGTCGAGGTTAGATTACTTCACGCCGGTTACAAATATTCAAAATAATGGAGAAATTAGAGTTTTTATAAAATATTTACGATAAATTTAATTAGAAAAATGCTTGATCCACCAAAATAGAGAGCCCGATCACTTAATGACATAGTTAGATGACCGATGTCACCTTTGTCACCGGTATGTCAACCGGCAATCGAATGACCGATATACACAAATTCATAATTCAAGCGAGATCAAATTTGATAAATATAACATTACTTATTTAATTATTAATGTTTATAGAACTTTTAATTGATTTGAATTTTTTTTTTTTTGAAAAGATATTCTAACTAATGTGTAGAAATTACAATTGAAATGAGTTTTGTCAAACTTAAATTGTCAAGAATAAAACCATAACAACCTCCAAAAATGAAAAATTAAAAAAATCTTAAGGACATCTATATGTTTCATCTGGACATAAAATAAAAATTGATACACATGCTTGCAGGTTAAACTCTGTGGCCATGCAACCTTAGCAGCTTCACACTTTCTATTCACATCTGATTTTAAATGGAAATGAAATCTGTTTATGACACTATCAGAGTTTTGACTGCTAAAAGAATTCCAGAAGTCAAAACAAACACATTCCTTGAACTTAAAGAAGAACAATAGTAGTGAAGAATCACGGGATTGTTTTTCAATTGAGTTGATTTTCCGGTAGTCCCAATTTGTTGAATCTGGATTCTTCTGCAGAGGAGGAGTTTTATCAATTTCTAAAGCCTTGAATGTTGCTTCTGTGATTGACTTCAAGAAAACCGGTGCACAAGACCACATTGTATGTTTTCTTGATTCTTAGCCAATTTATAGTCTACTCACAAGTATGCAAAATTGTATTTGATGCTAATGGATTGAAACTACATATAAATGAAAAAATGATGTTAGATTGCAAAGATATTCAGATTAAGATGATATATATGTATTTGGGCAGGTTGTGCTTGGATTGGGAAAGACTGTTGCAGATCTACAGCCCCAATTCGATGAAATACAAAAATGTCCTGGAAGGGGACTCCATTGTTACAGGCCTGCTCCTGCAGGATCTGGTTTTGACTTTTTAGTCGCTTTTTTCTATCCAAAATTGGGAGTCATAAGGTAATATAAACTATTTCATGATTTCTATCAGTTCATTTGATCTTTAATCTTTTAGCCAAGTTTACCCTTTTGATTTTGTGGGTAAACAAAAACATTGTCTTCATCATTCTTGAACTTTTGCATGTACTTTTAAATGTAAAAGACCAGAAATCTTCATATGGTCTATAGTTGTAGTTTGTAGACAGACAAGGTACCCACATTGGGTTTGCTTTTTTTCCTGCTCATATGTTACTGGAAATGTTACATTTCAGGATCATGTTTGTGGGAGTGCACATTGTGCCTTAGCAGTCTATTGGTCTAAAAAGTTGGGGAAAAATGATTTTGTTGCATATGCGGTAATCTCTCTTCAATTATTCAGCAACACCACGTTGATAGTGTAATCTGACTAATAGCAACACACGTTGATAGTGTTTTTGAGAAGACTGAATAATTTATGAGAAAATAAGAGTTAGACTCCAAATAAATTATCAAATTTTTACCAAATCTCTCACTAAAAAAAAAATTTGATAATTTATTTGGGGTCCCTAACATAACCTAATTTATGCTCTCACTGCGGTATTTCGATTGGTGTGGCTTTTTTGGTTCATTCATGAGTTGTAATTGTTTACTTGATGCAGGCTTCACCAAGAGGTGGATACTAAACCTCCATTTTGGACGAAAAGAGACAGAGAGTGCTACTTAGAGGGAAAGCCATCACTGTAATGAAAGGTTGTCTTTTTAATTATTTAGGAGCTGTTACTCCATATTTGCTTCTCAGAAATGAGTCAATTGAAATAAAAGGCTACAGAGCAGCAGCAACAACAACAACAACAATGAAAAAAAAAAAGAAAAAACGGCTATTCATGAACTAAATTTGATTTTATTTGAGAATTAATGTACTGTACTATTTGTATTTTGGTTCCTGTGTTTCCAAAAAAAGACCTATGGCTTTTTATTCAGAATTGACACATTAAAAATGTGGGATATTAAAAATGTCTGTCTTAACTCGATGAATAGATGTAATGATGGGTTCTTTCCCCTTCAATTGAAACATGAATATTGCATGCATGGAGACATTTGATGTTTTGGGTTAGTTTAGATTGCTTAAAAATCTCATGTGATATGGGTGTCGCTTTCAATTGTCTTTTTGACAATAACACATTATGTCAAAATATATTATTAAATCTGGAGTGGGAGCCTATTGAAATGATTTATGATTTCAAATCAATATCGAATGAGCATGCTCAGACGATTTATTTTATCACTTTAAACTAA